>JANRMT010028174.1:108151365-108175108 GCA_026402145.1 Polypterus bichir lapradei | reverse complement strand
CATTATGGGATCTGTAGTTTATTGTGTTACCAGCGCTTCATATACCCGGGCCATTAATAACAATAATACAGTATATAAAATGATCTCGCGGGCCGGATATAATCACACGCCGGGCCGGATGTGGCCCGTGGGCCTTGAGTTTGACTCATATGGACTAAATAGAACTTGAAAAGAAATATTTTTGGAATGTGATCGCGCAAGTCAGTACATCGAGCCCGCGTGCTATTGTGGTTTTGCTTGTGTGCTTCAGTAATTTACCGTCCCCTCGCTCTTACTTTTTTACCGTTCATCTAATGAATACACTGAGCATGGCTTTACCAAAACAATCATTGATCGCGAATAAAGTATCCATTATTCATGAAGCTTCAATAGGTGAATAGGTGATCTGTCTTTCTGCGTTAACCGCATGCGTTTTCATACGTCTCAAACTAAGGGGATGCGAGGTTAAAATAAATCGAGAAGCGCGCGTACATAATTAGTGCATCCCCTCTCGGGAATCGAACCTCGGACGTGGGCGCTACAGGCGAATGCTTTACTATCGCGCCACGGTGTGTGGTTTATCTATTTGAGCGTAGCAGTGTAATTCGGTTTTTGTTCAGCACTCTTTGGAACTGTTACTTTTTGTCTGCGCACTGCGTCAGTTCACGTGAGCCGCTGAATATGGTTTTATATGTCAGTCGCTCGCTTCTAATTGTTTCGCTGCCTTCTTAATTATATAATGCATGTTTTCTAAAGCGCGTTTTGTAGCTCTTCCTGGCTTTCTATGTAATGCGTGATTACGTGAGAGGCGTGATGATGTCATACGAAACTCCGCCCCTCCAGCTGAACTCCATTACAGTAAATGGAGAAAAATAGCTTCTAGTTATGACCATTATGCGTAGAATTTCGAAATGAAACCTGCCCAACTTTTGTAAGTAAGCTGTAAGGAATGAGCCTGCCAAATTTCAGCCTTCTACCCACACGGGAAGTTGGAGAATTAGTGATGAGTGAGTGAGTGAGTGAGGGCTTTGCCTTTTATTAGTATAGATAATTATATTTTATAAACTCAAAAAAATAAAGGAACACTTTGAAAACACATCAGATCTCAATGGGAAAAAATATCATGCTGGATATCTCTACTGATATGGACTGGGTAATGTGTTAGATACGAAAGGATACCACCTAGTTTGATGGAAATGAAAATTATCTACCTACAAAGGGCTGAATTCAAAGACTCCCCGAAAATCAAAGTGAAAAAATGATGTGGCAGGCTAGTCCATTTTGCTGAAATTTCATTGCAGCAACTCAAAATTGTACTTGGTAGTTTGCTTGGCCCCCATGTGCTTGTATGCATGCCTGACAATGTTGGGGCATGCTCCTAATGAGACGACAAGTGGTGTCCTTGGGGATCTCCTCCCAGTTCTGGACCAGGGTATCACTGAGCTCCTGGACAGTTTTGAGGTGCAAACTGGTGGCGTTGGATGGAATGAAACATAATGTCCCTGAGGTGTCCTATTGGATTTAGGTCAGGCAAGCGTGGGGACCAGTCAATGGTATCCATTACTTCATCCTGCAGGAACTGCCTGCATACTCTCACCACATGAGACCGGGCATTGTCGTGCACCAGAGGGAACCCAGGACCCACTTCACCAGCATAGGGTCTGACAATGGGTCCAAGGATTTCATACCGATACCTAATGGCAGTCAAGGTGCCATTGTCTAGCCTGTAGAGGGATGTGCATCTCTCCATGGATATACCTCCCCAGACCATCACTGACCACCAAACTGGTCTTGCTGAGCGATGTTACAGGCAGCATAACGTTCTCCACGGCTTCTTCAGACCCTTTCACATCTGTGACATGTGCTCAGGGTGAACTTGCTCTCAAAAAAGCACAGAGAGCCAGTGGTGGACCTGCCAATTCTGGTATTCTATGGCAAATGGGAATCGAGCTCCACGGTGCCAGGCAGTGAGCACAGGGCCCACAAGAGGACGTTGGGCCCTCAGGCCACCCTCATGAAGTCTGTTTGTGATTGTTTGGTCAGAGACATTCACACCAGTGGCCTGCTGTAGGTCGTTTTGTTGGGCTCTGGCAGTGCTCATCCTGTTCCTTCTTGCCCAAAGGAGCAGATACCGGTCCTGCTGATGTGTTAAGGACCTTCTACAGCCCTGTCCAGCTCTCCTAGAGTAACTGCCTGTCTCCTGGAATCTCCTCCATGCCCTTGAGACTGTGCTTGGAGACACAGCAAACCTTCTGGCAATGACACGTATTAATGTGCCATCCTGGAGAAGTTGGACTACCTGTGCAACGTCCGTAGGGTCCAGGTATCGCCTCATGCTACCAGTAGTGACACTGACCGTCGCCAGATGCAAAACTAATGAAAAAACAGTCAGAAAAGATGAGGAGGGAAAAATGTCAGTGGCCTCCACCTGTTAAAACGTTCCTGTTTTGGGGGGAGTCTCATTGTTGCACCTCTAGTGCACCTGTTGTTCATTTCATTAACACCAAAGCAGCTGAAACTGATTAACAGCCCCCTCAGCTACTTAACTGACCAGGTCAATATTCCAGAGGTTTCATTGACTTGATGCTATACTCTAATTAGAAAGCGTTCCTTTAATTTTTTTTAGCAGTATATATTTATATACACACACATACACACATGCGCGCACACACAATTTACAATGCAATATATATTTTTATTTTCTGTATAAAAAGTATATTTTTGTTTTTTAAAGTAATATAAATGAATCTATATGCTCATTAGTGTATGCTGCTGTGTATGGTGTACTGTTTTATGAAATTTAAGTTGATCTATTTAGAAAATGATTCTTTGATTTTCAAGCTGTCAGAGTGAAATACACTTAATTCCCCAGTAAACTACCAATGTGCCTGTTTGTTTGTGAGTGTGCCTTTTGTTGACTTCTGTGTTTCTCCTCTTTGCATACTCTCCTTTCAACTAGGAACCTACAGACTCACTTCCTTTATATTTAGTGAACCGTCATGGTATTAAGTGGTCATGCAAACCCCTATGTAGGAAATGCGTCATGGGTCAAGGGATATTGTGTTAAGCTTCATGGCCAAGT
This sequence comes from Polypterus bichir lapradei, assembly GCA_026402145.1. Lineage (NCBI taxonomy): Eukaryota > Metazoa > Chordata > Cladistia > Polypteriformes > Polypteridae > Polypterus > Polypterus bichir. Next base: position 108,172,047 of record JANRMT010028174.1, on the reverse strand, counting down.
AGAATCTTTGTTTTCTGGTGGTTACAATTTGCTTTCTACTCCCAAAACAGTTAAAGATGCAACCACCTTAAAGTTGCAATGCCTTTCTCCTGCAGGTAACCAGATCTGTTTTTTCACTCCCTGGTTGGACATTTTAGAGACATGCAGGGAAGAGTGATAAAGATTGGTGCCATGCCTATCAGTTGATTAGCAATAGTGTCTCCACATCTCTTAGAGCTGATTTATACTTTGCACTCAGAATGTGCACACATCATGGCTACCACTCGTTCCCAGTATTCGTCTAACGCGTCCTCTGAACATGTCCTCAAAAATTAAAGAGATGCATGTTTGAGTTGCAGTACCAGCAAAAAGCCGTAGGGGGCAGTGTGATCAAGTTGGAATGTGACTTCAGAGTCTTTCTTTACTATCTACACGTGACATAAAGCTGCTGTGTGGATCCCCAAATAGTTGATGTTTGAGTGGTTCGATGTGGTGAAGCAAAATGGCAACATACAAATACATTTGTGGTGCTTTTATATTAAAGTGTTGCATATTCACCAACGTAATGATACAATATCTCTCTATTATATAAAAAAACCTTGGGTCGAGACGTGACCTTCTTGGAAAGACACTTTGACGTCCTGCAAGAACAACCAATTTAAAGCAAGATCACGAACATCTCAGTTGTTGGAATACTTTGGTAGACACACTTCATGTGCCCTCAGCTCTTAAAAATTGTATATGTTCTAGATGACACGTCAACTACTAAATGAAGAAGAAAGAGCAGTGCGTTGAAAAGAGACCCAAAAGTGTTAGAGAGAAAAGAAGGTAAAAAAGAACAATAATAATCTATGTGCAAATTCTGAAAATAAGAAAAGTAATAATCAGTCCAGACCAAGTGGAATTGAAAACCTCGTAGGTCCAATCGGGGTCAGAAATAAAAGACTTCATTAAGATGTTCAAACATGTTGGCGTGATATGCACACAGAGCAGGTTAGAGATCATGAAAGCAGTGGAATTCAAAAGGCTCAAAAAAACCATTGGTGCAATACACATGCAGAGCAAGTTAAAGAATATGAAAGTTTTAAAATTCGAAAGTATCAAAAAAAAGAAAGTAAAGATTGCAGTAACACGAACAAACGGAAATAACGGAACAGCAAAAACAGATCGCATATACGGACATAGGTGATATGTCAGAAGTATGTAGATATTGTAAGGCTTTGAAGTTTAAGTTAGAGACTTGTAGATCGTCTAATTCATGTTGCCATCAGGGAAAAGTAGTGTTGCCTCCCAATGAAAAGGCTTATCTGTGGGAATTAAAAGATTTGTTGTTTGTTGAAAGTGAAATCCACAAACACTACAGGCAAAATATCCAAGTCTACAATAATCTTTTCGTGTTCGTATCATTCAATGCTCAAAACGTAGATTTACACAATAATGGACCATACGCTATGAGAATATGTGGCCCTGTAACAATTAAAGCTATGACAAGTCTAATTTCGAAGAAACCACAATTCGGTCAGGTGTATATTTATGATCACGGAGAAGCGATGCAACATAGAATCGAAAGAGTATGTAACAATTCCCATGAAAATAACAATCTCTTTAAATTGTATATCCGGTTAACCAAACCCGGGGGTGGGCAAGCGAAGCAAGCAGGGGGGTGGAGCCCCCTAGTATTTTCAAAGTCCATACCATCTTCTGTGCCTTTTTTTTTTTTTTTTTTGTGCACCTTCACAACAGCATCAGAATGTACGGCAGTAATTGAGCCACTGAGGAAAAAAAAATAAAGGATACAGTGAAGAGGTCTATTTTGTGATTAAAGAGGAAATTTTGGCTTTAATCTTGAAATGTCAACTTTAACCTTGTAGTTTATTTTATCATTAAAGTAGAACATCTTTAATGTAATTTTAAACCCCACCCAGTTGTTAATTGCTACATGCTTTGCAGCAATAGATCACCACACAGAACATGTTAAATTTATGATACTGTATTCCAGCTCTCTGCACATTTAGAATCCTTAGATTTATACTTGATACTTTATACTTAGATTTATATCGCTTTCATGATGAAATGCATTAAAGTATATGCGTTGCATTTTACAATTAAGTCGTTAACTTCGTTTAAATTATTAATACTATTAATAATTACACATGTGGGGGTGGCAGCGAGGTAGCAGGGAGTCGCATTCCTGATGTTACCTGTCTGGAGTTTGCATGTTTTCCTGGTGGGTTTCCACCGTGTGCTCCAGTTTCATTCCAAAGACATGAAAGTTAGGGGTTTTGCTAAAATGTGCTAAAATGACGCTAGTTTGTATGTATGTGCTTGTGTTCACTTTGCGATGAGCTGATGCCCTGTCCAGGGATTGTTTTTGTCTCGCGCCTGATGCTTGCTGTAATGGGCACATCCCTGGATTGATGGATATAATCATTAAACATCTTTTTCAGAGATATTGTGGCTAGGTGTCCTTGGAATTTAATGGATGTTTCAGGCAATTCACAACACAGCGAAGCAGACACGTTTTCTCACAGTGATGATATCTCGTACATCCACCTGGTGGAATCTTCCAAATTTATGTAAAGTACGCAAGCAAGTATAAACAGTACAATGCTTGCGTAGTGGTAGCGTCCACTGGAGCACACATCAAGTTGCGTGAAATGTAAACCCGGTTTTAAACGTAAATGGCACATGAACCTTCTAAAGGTTCATGTATTTTTTTTCCACCATCCAGGGATTGTTTTTGTTTTGGCTATCTTCTATAAAAGGTGAAACATTTTTTTATTTCACTTCATCTGTATATTTAAAAAATAGAATTCATCATTCCTCTTGCATCCAGACTGACTTATTCTGTTAAAATTTACATTATCACCATCCTTGCAAAAAATACACCTCTTGAATTTAAGTCATCAGAATTAGTGGCATGTAAAATTCAATTCAAAGAGAGCCTTAGGAAAGATTTTGTCAAGTGTTAACAGTAGGTTTTGAAGAGGACTTGTGGTGTTGAGGGGAGAGGGAGAATGTCCTGATAAAGCACGATGTGTTATAACATGAGTTAATTTTGCTCATGATAAGTTTTAAGTTGCACATATGATTAAAATTGCTTAAGATGCTGTCAGGTGATATGCCTTGAAAGTGTTCTTGGTGAAGTGGAATTCCCCAGGCTACTTTTTAGTCTGTAATTTTTGTTCAGATAATTTAAACAATTGGCGTCGTTCAGCGTGCTCCTTTAATTTTCATAGGCAGGCCTGAACTAAACTGCTTTTTATTTTCCATTTATTATCACAATTGAACCATAGACTCCTCAGTAGATCATTATGTATTATACCAGATTATTGGCCTGAAACAAGTGGACTTGTTTACATTTCATCTTCATTTTACTAAGCAGGAGGCAGTAAGTAATTTTTCTTTTTTTTTGCATTGTGTTATTTATTTAAGAACAATAAAATTTGTTGGCTTTCCTGTAGGTTTTCAGTAATCAGTATGAGAGATGTAGCATGCAGAGGTTTCAGTAATAAATTTAGAGATGCAGGAGTATGAAAAACGTATACCTTTTGAGAAATCTAAACATTTTTAATTTTGGAAGGTATTGCGGACTTTATTTAAATAGAATTTTATTTATTGTTTATATTAATTGCTATTTTGCTTATCCTTTATATTTTAATATACCTTAAGTTTGGTTTTTAATTACCTGATAAAATATGTCCAACTTATTCCTCATGTGTACCAAATACCAAAATGTGTGTAAGCAAACTATAGTGGTGAAACAACAGTAGCTGCCATTTGACTCAGTCCTTGAATGATTTTTGTGTAGAGTTTGTGTTCTCACCCTGTGTTCATACTGGTTTCAAATTAAAATGAAAAACATAGAGTTTGGTTTAACTGACAATTCTAAGGTGACCTGTGGTTTATATTTGTCTAAACTCTTAGATGGCAAGTTATTTTAAGGCTAGGTGAGAATTTGCACCTGCTTTTGCCAGCATAGCCTGTGGCCTGTTATTGCTGTGACCAGGTGAAAGCATGGTGAGAAAATGGACTAAAAATATGACAAGCATTCCTGGAAAGTTAAGCATTTGCAGGTAAAACTATGTCATGATAAAATATTTAAAGTTATCCAGTCAATTATTTGTATTAAATGCGCAAGACACTAGTAAGGAGCCTTGTAGGTGTCAGGGGGAAAAAAAACCTGTTCAAATGAATTATTAATCTGTTCAAAAGAATTAGAAACATACCAGGAAAAATAATTAGCTACTGAAATAAGAGTCAGTTAAGGGAATAAAAATAATCATTGCAAACGAATTACGTAACTTTATGGATTGTTTTTATTTTTTTCCCTGACTCTTATATCAATAGCTATTTTTCCTGGTTTGCAGTTTAGTGAACTGGAAGAGTATAGCCAGAAAATAGTTTTAGTCTATTCTAAGCTGTTCGGTGCCATTATCATGAAAATTATAAACTTACCTTTTCTTCTGTTAACGTTTGCATCACTGACTCCGGAATAACATGTTCTCGGAGAAAATTCCATAAATCCAATCTCATAACTTCTCTTGTGGTTGAAACTCGTCTCAGGACTCCTCAAAAGAACTATTTCAACCTTGGTGGTCTTCCAACTAGTTCCTCTTCCGTTTCACTGACTTTAACACACACCTTACAGTTCACTGAACTGTATGCAAGGAATACCATATAGGGCTCTGCAATAAGAACTGGACTTCATGGGGGAATTAGATTATTAGATTATTTTAATAATCTGTTTGAATGAAGTAGTACAGAATGGGGCTCTGTACTACTGAAATAAGCGTCAAGGAAAAAAATAAAAATCTGTTCAAACTCATTACATAATTAGTTCAAATGGATTTAATTTTTTTTTTTGTGGTTGACACCTACGAGGTTTTGTACACATACAGAGTTTAAAATGTATGATCAAGGGAAAAACTGAACCCCATTGATCTATTGCGTTTTTATAGTTAGTGCTTAATCATTACATAAACATCTGATAGTCTTTTCTGTTTATTTATTTATTTTCTAAAAATTTTAGTGTCAAACATGATTCTGAAGAAGTCAAATTATTTTTAATAATATCCATAAAATGTGTCATACATTTTTATGCAAATCGGTACATTTGAAAATCCATTTGTTGTTTTTTTTGCCAGGTAAAGTAACATTGCCAATTAAACATGTCGGATAACGGGGAAGTTGAAGACAAGCCACCAGCCCCTCCAATGAGAAACACAAGCACCATGATTGGAGCAAGCTGTAAGGATACAGGAACTCTGAACCATGGCTCTAAGCCTCTACCCCCAAACCCTGAGGAGAAAAAGAAGAAAGACCGCTCCATCAGGTCAATCTTCCCAGGAGCTGGTGACAAGAGTAAGTAGTTATTTTCGTACAATTTCCTTGAATAATGTTTTTCTTCCATAATATCAATTTTTTTTTGTTAACATTTTTTGTAATCAAATTTTTATTGATAAAATGAAAAAAAGTACAGTAAAAGGAAGCCAGCAATAACCAATTTTTTTTTGGGGCTGTGTAAGAACAAAAACAAAAATCCCTACCACTATTTGCACCACTGGCGGCAGATTTCTAGTGAGAGGCTAAAAGAAACTTAGTTGCAATGTATGCCGTCATTAAAAAGCCGGGGAAAGTGAGGAAAAGAGAAGAAAGGTCTAGGAGAAAAAGAACTCCAGGAGACTAAGGAATAGGGAAAGAGAGAGAATTATGGAATGGGATTCAGCCCCATGACACTGGAGTGTAGCAGTAGACATTCCTAGAAAACGTGGAGGAGTGTAGGGTGTTAGGGTGCAATCTATGGACAGATTTAAATTGTGTGTGTTGGTGATCAGGATTTTTATAGCAAAGAATCGGCTCTTTGTTAAATAAACTTCTAAATAGAAGTTTACTATTGAAGTAACAACTCAAATATCTTTTCAACAACTTATACCGATGTCTACACCATTAATCCCCACTTCTTATTTTTTCTCCGTTTTTTTTTTTTTTTTTTTTCCTCACCTCTGACCTGCGCCCTCATTGGCTATCATCCAAACCCATAAAATAAATTAGCATAAATTCCAGTGTTTACTTTTAAAACATTCTAAATATAATTACATAACAATTTAACAACATACATTATAAAATAAACTGTTTGCATCCAATTTTATATGTCTTAAGAACATTGTATTATTTCCACATAACTCAAGTTTTAAAGGGCTACAGTTATCATGGCTGTAAATTAACTGATAAAAATCCAAGATTTGAGCTCCTCAGCTTTACTAGAAATCTTTTTAATGTGAACTAACCCTGCCCCTAAAGCAGAAGCATATGATTTTTTTAGGTGAAAAAGCTTGCATTCACAGCATACTAAAGTAGTTGTTGTCAAGATAGCTCAGTTCAAACTTAAGGTAACTACCTAGCAGCTGGTGTTTTATGCTGTGCTGTACACACATAAACCAACTCGATTCCACTGTGGTGAAGGGGTGTATATCTTTCAAAATAAACTTTGCAACAGTCCTGTGACATTCTACTGTTTTTGCCTTAATAATTTTTCCTCGTCAAGCGATTAAGAACAGAGTGGAATTGAGTGTCTGAATGCTGGTATCCACTGATGAAGCTGCGGATGCTGCTTGGCTGACACTGAACACAAATTAAACTGTTTCACTATGTACAGTATGCCCTGAGTGAATGACTACAGACTTACATTTATAACTTTCTTGAAGCAACCAAACATGTTGGACTGCTTTACATTTATGTAATGTTGTACTTGTGTTTCAAGAGGTTGCTAGTGTTACTGTCTTTACATGCAACTGCCATTTTACATATATTGCATTTAACTGGATTATCATTACATTTACTAAAGTGTTACCACATTTTTGAACTCTTTACCTTGTCTGTCATGGTAATTGGAAAGCACAGAATGTAAACGTGCAGCTACGCGACTAAAACACGATTGTCTGATAATTGCAGTGTATTCTACATCAGGGGACAGTTAGGAATTTAAAAATGACACTAATGTTAGAATAAATTAATGCCAAAAATACTAATAGCGGCACAGTTCTTCCAGGAGCTTATTGATATTTTGGTACCGACCATTCCAAAACCGGTACCAATTTAATACCGGTTTTCGATACCCATCCCTATACATGCCTTTAATGTGTATTTGAAACCCATATAAAATTGCTTGTTAAATGCATATGCTACTTTAGTCCTTGCACACCATTCCCTCCTCCAGTCCTCCCTTCTGTTATGTACCTTTCCTTCGTTGCAAAAGACGTTGAATCCATGCCCATCTCTATTGTATATAAGCCGTGGCACAGTGAGTCTATGCTTGTTTCACAAAAGTAGTCTGTGAAAGTACTAAATGTTGTATTGTAATGATCTTTAGGTATTCCCTCCTCATTATATTTTTTATTTTGCATACAACTTCATTAGCAGCAACTTCAGAATTCTGCAGCTGAGTCAAGAAAAAAATATGCTGAAAAATTTGAAAACAAATCACAAGAAGAACAGGTTATATTAAAAAAAAAAAAAAAAAAAAGTGAAAAGTAGATCAAGTGTACATTGCTTCCCTGTTTGATAAGTTTGCAGAATAGGGTGCCGGTAGGTAAAGAATAACCCCCTTTTCCCCCTTTACAGATTCAGCAAAATACAATACATGTAACCTTCATTTTGTTAATTTTCACCTTTGTTTTAGGAATATGAGTCAAGCAAAAGGCTCAAAGATGCATGTTAGTAGAGGTAGTTAAGATAGCTTTCCAGACACTGTAAATGCTGTTTAAAACTATGATTTTAAAGCTGTTATAATAATTAAAGGAAAGTCAGAAAAAATGCAATTATTTCCCATTATGCTCAATGAGAAAGGAAACCAGCTTTTGTTTGATGCAATGAGTGCTTAACGGTTTTGCAACAGCAAATTGGGAATCTCGGGCTCAGGAGCAAAGCATTACTTCTAGGATTCTGCAGAAGGCTTTAGTATATGCTGTTAGTATACATGTTAACCAAAAAGCAGAGCAGTGCAGTAGGAAAATCCCATTTTATTAATGATAATACAAATTAACAATTAAAAATTGTAAAAATATTTATCATGGAAGTGATATACAAAACACATGCAAAATACAAAAATATTACAGCATGGCGTGTCTAGAGTAGCATGAAGCCAAATTTAGTGTGAGGTTAAAAAAAAATGAAAGGACCATTCTTTTACAATCGAATGTCAGCATTTGCCTTCAAATAAGAATTTTTTTTATTTAGATTCAAATTATACTCAAATAGTGATGTTTTTTCTGACTGCCCTACCCCACGTGTCCTGAGCACAGCCCTCAGCTGCAAATGAAAAGGATAGGACACCTAGATTGAAGAGAAAGGAATGTTTCCAGCCTTGGTTCTTTTAATATATCTCCAGGCACAGATATAACAGACTGACACCAAGGTGAGAATAAAATTGGATGGTTTTCAATAATTGGGGCAGAATTGCGGAATAAATGAGTGTGGAGGTGCCCTCTTGGCAGTGTACCCATCAATTTTTCAATATTTCTCAATGACTGAAAAGCATTAGATACAGTGGAGCCAACAATAAGCAGAAGGGATTTTATTTTATCAGAAAGAAATGGAAATAAAGATGAGCAATGGGGAAGTTTATTTTTATACAAAGCCAGGGGTAGGGCTGACCAAGCTCTAGACTGGCCTTAGAGTAAAGGCAAGGTGGTGTAGTTCAATATCTGGAAGTGAGACACCTCCTTCAGATCTCTGATCTGTCGTAGATCAGAGTGGAGTGTTTAATAGATGGTCTCTTGTGATTCCAAAGGAACGAAGACACCAAAGACTTAATAGATTGCCATATCTTAGGATGGGGAGAAAGAATGAGCATTGAGTTTACAAAGTTAATTGTAGGGAACAGATTAATTTTAGTAATTGCCTGGATTGTATTGGACTGAGAGAGGAAGGTGGAACCAAGAGAAAACTGAGTTTCTGACACCCTTCAGAATTTGGTGAAAGGTAGCAGCTGCAAACTACTTGATTGTGGCATAGATGTCAAATCCCAGGTATCTGAAAGATACCCTCTGAAGAATGAACAAGGCAAATTTAGATGAATGACCAGAAGAATTCAGTGAGAAAAGAACACATTTAGACCAGTTAATGTTGTATCCAGACAAGGCTTCATAGATGTTAAAACATGTAAGAAACATTGGGAACAGCAGGGCCTTACCAAGGTAGAATAAAACATCAGCAGCATACAGTGAAACTTTTTGGAGTGTATCTTTAATCAGCAGCATTGTAAATGTGTACTGTTTGGCTGATGGTGTCCCCATTGAAGCATTTTGTCTGTTGTACATCAACAGTTTCTCAAAACAAGTATTGCAGTTGTATATATTTTTTGTTTGAGGAAAAAATTATATGCACATACACTTTATATATCACTCCAGAAAAACAATTAAATAGTTTTTAATTACATACACATCCAAACATTTACTTTCAAAATTATTTTTCATGAGACAGAGAAAAACCTGGCTTTAGTCCTGTTTGAGTGTACGGTTATTGAGGAGTTTGAAATGCAGCAGACAGAGATCAAAACATTTTCACCATGGACAGAGCTACACAAAACACTTGAAAACACTGAAAAATAGCTGAGCAGTATCCATTATGGCTTGTTGTGGGAGTTTACCAGACATATTCTCATGTTTGAAAAAGGTGGTCTTTGCATTAATATCTGCATTTTCATCCACTTAGATGTTCAAAAACATTTTTTCACAACTGAAGATAGTGTTTAGTTCATTGTGCAACCGATTTACAATGGATCGTTCAAAAATGTGCATGCAGCTGAAATGCTACAAACTAGACATAGTACAACAAAGTTGTGACAAACAGGAATCACATTGAAACTGTAAATCCAATTTTCTAAGTACATGTTAACGATAAATATGAACAAGTTTTGTGTGTACTCCATTTATTATAATAATAATTAAGACACGTTTAACTTGCCATAACAGTAGAACTCTGAGTGCAAAAATTAAAAATAGGCTATATGTTATTGTCCAATGGCACACCAGTTGTCTAAAGCTTGCAAATTGACATTTTATGTGGAAAAGGTTGTAAAAAGTATTTATGGGCATTTAAAATTTGGAATTTTATGTTTCAGATTACTACTTTTTATGTTCCTTCACCCTATTTCAAATGAGCAGATTAGTTAAATTGCTATAAAAGTTAGGGTTTAGTTGTCATACTTCAAACATGGTAACATTTTCCAGAAAACATTGCAAGTTTGACTTCTGTCTCATTACTTTATGGGTGTGTTTTGTTATTTTGCTCATGACATTTTATTTTTAATATACTTAACATCCTCTTCCACTTTTCTTGTACTGCTAAAATACATAAAATACATTTTATGGTTATTTTTATTGTTAGCAATATTAGTAAGATTTTCTCCAGTTGTGTTTTAGCTTTTCTAATTATTTTTAAGCTGCTGATCCCTTTCAACAATTGACAAGTCATGTCATTCTTCTAAAGCCCCAGTTACTATTTCCAACCACAGGACTATATACTCACTAGCCACTTTATTACATTCACTTGTTCACGTGCTTGTTAACGCAAATATCTAATCGGCCAATCACATGGCAGCAATTCAATGCATTCAGACATGTCGACATTGTCAGGATGACCTGCTGAAGTTCAAACCGAGCATCAAAATGGGAAAGAAAGGTGATTTAAATGACTTTGAACGTGGCATTATTATTGGCTCCAGACAAGTTGGCATCTGGTATTTCAGAAACTGCTGATCTACTGGGATTTTCATGCACAGCTATCTCTAGGGTTTACAGAGAATGGTCTGAAAAAGGGAAAATATCTATTGAGCAACGGTTCTCTGAGTGAAAATGCCTTCTTGGTGCCAGAGGTCAGAGAAGAATGGCCAGACAGGTTCAGACTGATAGAAAGGCAACTGTAATTCAAATAACCACTTCAAGATGTACAGAAAAGCATCTCTGAATGCACAATATGTCAAACCTTAAAGCAGATGGACTACAGCAGCCGGAGACCACATCACGTGGCACTCCTGTAAGCTAAGAACAGGCAACCGAGGCTATAGTTCGCATAGAGTAACCGAAATTGGACAATAGAAAATTTGATTGGAAAAACATTGCCTGGTCTGAGTCGTCTCACTTTATGCTGCAACATTTGGATGACAGGGTAAGAATTTGGTGTCAACAACATGAAAGCTTGGATACATCCTGCTTTGTATTAACGGTTCAGGCTTGTGGTGGTGTAATGGTGTTGGGTCATATTTTCTTTTGCACACTGTGGGCCCCTTAGTAGCAACTGAGCATCATTTAAATACTTGAGTATTGCTGCTTTTTGACTGCAGTATACCCATCTTCGGATTGCTACTTCAAGCAGAAAAACGCACGCAGCATGTCACAAAGGTCAGTCTGTTCTTCTTCCAGTTCCTCTCTTCCTCACTTGTTTACTGTTAGTTACTTTTTATTACTTTTGCACATAATAATCCTTGCTAGTTGTACTAGATTAATCTGAAAGAGCTGCACTGTTATGTGATTTTTTGCAAATTTAGCACCAAGGGAGTAACAGTAATGGGGTGTTGTGGGAGCAATTAACAATCCATTGTATTAACCTGGGTAGAAACTATTGTTAATAGTTTCTATTATTCTGTTCTGTTTATTGTTAATAGTTTCTACATAAATAAATGTGTATAAATTAAATATGAAGAAACTCCTGAGTAAATGGAATTAGATGATTTCATAAAATTGTTTGTTGTCCTTTTATCATAATGTAGCCTTACATTATATGCTCCATACTCTTTAAATCTTATATAAGCAAACCAGTGCCTCTTACGTTTATATGAGCCACACTGTAATCTAAATCTTAATCAAACTGGTCACAGGAATAAAATGATGAACTAGACCTTGTAATACATTTTTGATCAGCTGTCATCTTTTAACAATTGTGAAGTACTGTTCTAAAGTTTTTCAGCTTTATTTCCTTTCAAGTGGACTATACCAGAGTTACTAAACCATGACTCCCCTCTGTCAAAAAATGCAAAGAAAGTTGTACTTGTGTCCTTTCTAGACCCATTACACAAAAGCTACAAGTTTGCTCTGTCTTTTTACCAGGTATTCTAATTGTGTCGAGAGCAATAAGGAGAATGGTTGTCGAGAAACACAATAGGTGAAAAGAAGTCAGCTGTTGCCACATATTTTTGCAAAGGGATATTTTGTCGAAACAAAATTAAGGCTAAATGGTATTTTATTTAAACCAAGAATAAAATCTGTTAAAAGAAATACTACACCCAAAAATTATTAATTTTTATCTGTTGCTTACCCTGTTGTTTCTAGTGGAGGATAAGAAGAACTTTTAACCGTATGAAGAACAGAAACCACAAAAGTGTGGAAGCAATGGGCTTCAAAACCTACGGTTTGCTGACACAAGGCCATAGTACAATGAAATGTTTTTGCGTGTCTCTTTATAAAAGCTGATAAAATACAAAAAAATGCAACATACATATGCAATTATGCATAATATGTATTTGATGGTATTTCATTTATATTTACACAGTTATGTTACATTATTTGAATTGTTATAGTTAATTGTTCAGCAAATTACAACTTGGGGAGAGTAACTATCCTTGGAATCTGCTGTTGTGAGTGCCAGTGGTGCTCTACCTTTTGCCAGAAGGGATCAGTGAAAAAAACAGTTGTGTAGGATGGATGTGGTCCTGAATTAAAATGTTTACTTTTCTAAGGCAGAGGGTGTTGTATATGTTCTGATTAGAAAGTAGCTTTCTGTGACGCCTTCACTGCCCTTTATATTCTTGAGCCAAGCAAATGCTTTAAGGTGTGATGCATGTAGTGAAGGTGGATTCTACTGGGCATCTGCAGAAGTTTGTGAGAACAGGTGGAGAAATGTGAACTGTCCTCCCATGCATGTAGATGTAGACGCACAGGTGAGCAGTTTTGACAAGAGCATTTACATTCTGAGGGATTATTTATTGTTGCTAGTGACTTCAATAAAGCAAAAGTAAGGAACATTTACCCTGCATGTCACCTGTCCCACAAGGGGTGCTAATCTTCTGAATCACAGTTCTACACACATATTTGTCATGGCAGGGTCCTTGGGTAGCTCTGTTTTCCCTTTTAGACTCTTTATTACATAGACCATAGCAAAATGCCCCAATCTCTTACTTTTAAAAACACACTGTCAGGATTGGCTGCTGCGGTAGTTCAATACTTCCCTCTTTCTTCAACATCTGCAACCTTAGTCAATTATAGTGCAGAACAGGCAGGGGAAAAGTTACAAATGTATTCATGTGTTATCTTAAGGGGCAACTGAGGGAGTTTCTTTGTTAGCATGTCTTTATGCCAATCTGACTTCCTTGATGTACTTCCCAAACCAATGGGACATTGTAGTACAGGTAGTCCCAAAGTTATCGACATCTGACCTATGACTTACGAACAGGGCCGCAGCTGTGACACATGCGCCTCAGTAACTGCCGCTCCGTCATCTTTAGCCTGGGGATTCCGCGCAGTGTAGTGTCCCTCGGGCGGCTCCCGGCGGCAAGCAGTGACCCATGGTTCATAGTCACCGGGGCCACAGCTATCACTTGTGTGCAGGACGGAGGCTTGATGGGGCGGTTCGTTGCCCGTCCACCACGCCGCCGCAGCTACAGCTTCTGACATGGATGAAGCAGTGGAGGGTTATTCACTGCCCACCCACCACACATGGCTGCCCCATTCGTTCTCGGTGGGCGGCTGTTGATGCTGCAAGCGGTGACACAGTTGTGGCTGAACGGGGCGGCGGGGGGTAGCATTGCAGTGTGCCTTGGGTCGCTGCCTGTTGAATGGGGGTGGTGGCGGGCGATTCACTACCTTCCTTTGGCCGCATCGTGCTCATTCTCGGTGGCTGGACAATGCAGGCAACATACTGTAGTGGAGGTGACTGTGAGGTGGGCTGGTGGTGAACCGCCCCTCGCCGCCCCCATTCATTCTCAATAGCAAGCCTGCTTGTACTGTTACGCACATAGCAGGAAGTTGTCTCTTGTCAGTACATCAGACATGTTGATGACGGGTGCCTTCCTGCTGTGATAGCGTGTACAGTGCTGTGCAGAAGAGCTCATCTTAACCTTTTGTCTTCACCCTTCAAGAATGTCTAGGAAGCACAAATCTGATGCAAGTGCTAGTGATACAGTACAGAAGAGAAAAACCATCACCATTGAAAATAAAGTAGAAATAATAGAAAGGTCAGAGAGAGGTGAAACTCCATCATTCATTGGCAGAGCACTTGGTTACAGTCGGTCAACAATAGCATTTATTAAAATAATGTACCTGTTCCGACTTACATACAAATTCAACTTAAGTACAAACCTACAGTCCCTATCTCGTACGTAACCCAGGGACTGCCTGTACAAGGCTACACCCCTGGTTTATTACAGTCCTATAAAGGCATGACTCGGCATCCATTTTAATCCTCAGACAGATTTGTCCTTTCATCTCAACCCACCTGTATTCCCTCAGGCCAGAGCTTTCTTTATAACTGGTGTTTTCCTAAGATTATATCTGTAGTAAATACAACAATTGGTTTATAAAGTATTTTGTTCCTAAGTAAATATTTTATGTATTTAATTATTACATCATCGGCATGACATTTCCAATTAAAGCTGTTTATCACCTACTACTAAGTCCCCATCTTGGACAATCTGAACCTTTCAGTACTCTTACAGCAGTATATTGCTGAACAAAAGAAGTAGAGAAAAAGCTACAGGAATCCTTTTATTATGTAAACTGGAACGCAGTTAGTGATTTTTCTTCAAATTGAGATGGAATTTAAAAGCTGTAACAATTCACACACATTTTGACCGAGATTAGGGTTGTTTAGGGCTTTAAAGAGTAACCTAATCTCCTATCATCAACATTTTCCCTTCCAGACCAAATTATTATTTGCTGTGCTTGTTTTGATTACTCTAACAAGTAGCCCTCTATATAATTGCTTGGAGCACCACAGGATGCGTGCTTTGTTTCTATACATGATGTAAGGAAGATTTTCAAACAAATTGAAGTGAGACAGTGCATATTGTGTCCATAAGGCATCTGATGGAATTTCAGTACATGCATTAAATACCTGTAGAAACCAATTAGCTGCTGTATTCAGTGCCAACCTTACCATGTTTACTGTCACAGTGACAAATGGAAAATTTTCTTCCTGACAATATTGGAAAATCAGTGTTATTTTAATATACTAATTAAATGCATTCTTTCAATGAGCAAAATTCACGGTAAAAATTGTTTTTTTTTTTTTTTTTTCAAAAATTCTATTTAAGTTATTTTTAGCACAAAGTAATTCTATAATAATGGTTTACATATCATTCAGTATGTTGTTTGAGTTTGCTGTTTATATTCCTGTGAAAGCCTTCAGAAATACACTGGAGAACACCCTTGGAAGATAAAATGGACAAGATTTGATCGATAAGTATTCCAAATTCAGTGAGCAATTTTTAGAGACTGTTTTAATATTTGTGCATTACATATTGCCTTAATGCACACTCCTCCTCCTTTGCTTTTGCCTGCTAGTTAGGGCCAATCCTCACAAAAGGCATTAAAGCCATCTGGCTATGTTGCAGCGTCTGGTGTCTCAGCATTTAGCTGCTTTATTGAGAAACAAAAACCACTGCAGTTTCTGATATTTCTCCATGTAGCCAATCTTGTATGTATGTTGTCTTGTTTTTTTATCAAGAGAGTGCATATTGGTATGGTGCTTGTGGTGTTTTGCTCTCAAATGGATTCTTGCCCTTCCATATTTTCTAGTTCTCTTTGGTGATTAGTCAACATGTGCTGGTAATGTTGCCTGGGAATGACTGGTGACTGAAGCTCCACATTATTTAATAAACTAAAAGTTTAATTCTGAATATTGTAGGAACCTTGATTAACAGTCAGTAAAATGCCCATCCAGGAGGATGCCCTAATAATGTGGGATTTGAAAATTAAATTTTAATTTGGTGAGAGAGGGCATGCAGGTTATGGGTGTGACTGAGCAAGATACAGAGGACGGGAAGATATGAAAACAGATGATCTGCTGTGGTGACATCTAATGGGAGCAGCCGAAAGAAGAAGATATTAATGTTCTGTGTGCATGGTTAAGTAATCTCTAAAAAAAAAACCAGCAGTTCAAATCTATTGGTGTACGCTAATTCGATCACAATAAAATTGATATCGAATCAGGACATTGTTAATTTGAAATCGAGTCGGGACATCAGTGCTGATACCCAGCCCTGCTAGCGTATACCATACCATACCATACCATTTTTATTTGTTGAGCGCTTAAAAACACAGCATTACAACTGATCGAAGCGCTGTACAGTTAAAACAAGCAGGACTAAAAGCAAAATATTAAAAACAAACATTAAGAGAGAATTAAAACAGAGATACTAAAAACAGGTCAAGAGACCCAATAAAATAGAGAAATAGGAAAAGGCAAGTGGAAATGAGACAGGTTAAGAATTAAAAGCCAATGTGAAGAAGTGCGTTTTTAGGCGTGATTTGAATGTGATGACTGAAGCAGCTTGCCTAACCACTAAGGGTAGGGAGTTCCAGAGCCTGGGTGCACAGACGGAGAAAGCCCTTTCACCACGAGCTTTAAAACGTGCCTTGGGAACGGTTAGGAGCAGCTGATCTGCGGATCTAAGAACACAAGGGGGATTGTGACAATGGAGCAAGACACTCAAATAGGTGGGGGCTAGACCGTTTAATGCCTTATAGGTTAGGAGGAGTATCTTAAAATCGATTCTGAATCTAAGCGGCAGCCAGTGTAGGGTTTTTAAAATTGGTGTAATGTGTTGGCTTCTGCTGCTTCCAGTTAGAAGCCTTGCAGCCGCATTTTGAGCCAGTTGGAGTCTTGAAAGAGTGGCTTTACTGATACCATAAAGGCAGGAATTAGAGTAGTCGAGCCAGGACGTAATGAATGCATGGATTACTGATTCCAGGAAGTGGTTAGACAGAATAGGCTTGAGTTTGGCGATTCGCCTGAGATGGATAAAGCAGGATTTTACTGTGCTGTTGACTTGAGCATCCATTTTCAGGACCGTATCCATTTTGATTCCAAGATTGGAGACAGACGAAGTTACTGGAATGGGAAGAGAGTCGAGGCCAAGGGGTGGGGTCTGTTTGCAGTCGGGACTAAAAACAATGACCTCGGTTTTTGAATCGTTCAGGTGAAGGAAGTTTACAGCCAGCCAGTCCTTAATGTCAGATAGGCAGTCGAGGAGAGGTTTGGTGGAGTCAGTTGGCTTGAGGGAGAAATAAATTTGGCAGTCATCAGCATATAGGTGATATGAAATTGCATGTTTTCTAAAAATTGCACCTAAAGGCAGGATGTAGATTGAAAAAAGTAGTGGCCCTAAAATGGAACCCTGGGGGACCCCACATGGGAGTGGGACTGATTCAGATGAAAAATCGTCTAGCATGACTCTGAGAGTCCTGTTGCAGAAATATGACCTGAACCAGTCGAGGGCTAAGCCAGATACACCAGCCCAGGATTCGAGTCGGGAGATCATGATGTCGTGGTCGATTGTGTCGAAAGCAGCAGATAAGTCAAGAAGAACCATAATCACTTGGAGTCCTGAGTCCAATGCCAAAAGGACGTCATTTAGGGCACGTAAATGCGCGGTTTCTGTGCTGTGTTGGGACCTAAAGCCTGACTGAAAAAGGTCCATTACCTGATGGTCCTGTAGGTGATGAGTGAATTGCTCATAAACTACTTTTTCAAGTATTTTTAACAAGAAAGGTAGTTTGGAGATTGGACGAAGATTGGAGAGAACGGCAGGGTCAAGATCAGGTTTTTTCACGATTGGATGTACAACTGCGTGTTTGAAAGCACGAGGAACTATAGCCGAGGATAGACTACTAGTTATGATCTTTAGGACATCGTATCGAATCGCAGGAAACACATCTTTCAGCAGTCTGGACGGCACCACATCGTCCGGAGAGCCCGAAGGCTTCATTGAGGCGACGATTTTTTCGAGATGGGGGAGCGAAATAGGTTCAAAGCTGGTGAGGGAGCCGTGTGCAGGAGCGGCTAAATCAACAGAGCCAGAAGAAGAAATGGAGATCTGGGATCTAATGTTCGTGACCTTATCCAGAAAAAACGTGAGGATCTGATTACAAAGAGCAGTGGAGGCAGAAGAGAAAACAGTTACAGCTGAAGAGAGGACAGCATAAAAACATCATGTTCTGTATACACACATTTCCATGACCGAATAACAAATGTTCTGTCAAAGAAAGTTACAATGACACGACTTTAGCAAAGAGGTGCTTTAATTTCATCATATGCCACAGTACTGTGTGTAGACCCCATTGTAAAGGAACTTCATTCTCAGAGAATTAATTAACAGAGGTAGTACTGTATTAGATCCTAGTTGAAAGTGTCAAGTTATAGTTGAAAGCAAAAAATGTGAACATATTGCAAAGGTATGAGTACATTGTTTTGCAAATTTACTTATTTTGTATATTTAACATGACACCCATTAAAGATACAGTATTTTCAATTGCTAATTTAAGCAGAAATAGCAGTTTTGCTCTTTCATTTGCTTGTGTTCTAAGAGGTAAAAGCTATATGTCTGAAGACCCTAAACACATATTTAATGTGTTGTTATGAATCGTTAGGTACTATACAATTAAGTGTTAATCTGCGAAAAGCTCACAAGTTGACTGTAGATTTTTTTTATTATTAATATTATTCTCTGCAGCAAATAAAAAGAAGGAGCGACCAGAAATTTCATTGCCATCAGACTTTGAACATACTATACATGTTGGATTTGATGCAGTCACTGGAGAATTCACTGTAAGTAAGATAAGATACCCTTTTTCCAGGTATTCCTGTTACAATTCTACTTTGTGTATTTATCTGATTGCTACTTTCTGCTTATTGCATGTTTGAGATATGAGACTAGCTACTGTATATTTGCAAATCTCTAAGTTGCTTGAGATACTCCTGCTTAGAGTCTTCTTTTTTTCCGGCTGCTTAACTCAATCTTAATTAAATCTTCACTTCATCACATGCAGTAGAGGTCAGGGCTTTAATTGGTAAGCGAAGTGTGAACATCTTCATTTCTGTTAACAAATCCTAATTTTTAGAAAATGATTCATTATAATGTAACACCATTGTCAAGCAGAATCTATTTCATCCTCACATACTCTCCTTAAGTGTTGTCTGCTAATGGCATTGTATAACTTCAGGCTTTTCAATGCTGGAAGAATTTAGAATAAAAGTTTATTACAAGGCTTGTTTTAAATTGCAGTCAATTATGACCATTAAAGATGTTTGAAGATTTTATTAAAATTCAGTATTTAAAATTTTAGCTGTTCATTAAATTTCTTTTTTTTTATAATGTAATTTACTGGCCTTTTTTTGTACGTTTACAAGTCAGTCAGTTAGTCATTCTCCAACCCGCTATATCCTAACACAGGGTCATGGGGGCCTGCTGGAGCCAATCCCAGCCAACACAGGGCGCAAGGCAGGAACAAATCCCTGGGCAGGGCGCCAGCCAACCGCAGGGCACACACACACAAACACCCACACCAAGCATACACTACGGACAATTTAGGATCGCGTAAATGCATCTAATCTGCATGTCTTTGGACTGTGGGAGGAAACCGGAGCACCTGGAGGAAACCCAGATACAGGGAGAACATGCATACTCCACTCAGGGAGGACCCGGGAAGCGAACCCAGGTCTCCTTACTGCAAGGCAACAGTGCTACCACTGTGCTAGCATGCCACCCCACGTTTAAAAATATGACCTGTAATATTTCAAAGAATTAGAGAAGTAAATGGTAAAAAGTTTGTCAACTGACAAAAGTAGTTTAGTATTTCAAACTGGTCAAAAGTATGGTATGTAGACCTGTGTGATGGTCTAGGTTGACTCCAGCTGCCACAACATCCTTAAACCCAGAATGAGTCATAACGTGATCAGGGACACAAAATATTCAACAATCAATAGTGCAAATAGCATAATGCAGGCCTTCATTCATAAATAATCCATAAAAGCAGGTGTAATTTGGAAAGTTAATATACACAATAAAACGTGACATTAAAACATGTTCGCAATCTGGTCTTCTTTCCTTTCTCTCTCTCTCTCTCTTCCCCCACCCACCTGCTCATTGTGTCTTCTCTTCGTCATCTCAGCTGGAGGAGATTCCAGCAGCTGCTGTCCCAACCACCAGCTCTCGTCTTGACTGCCTCTTTCTTGTCATTATGAGTTCTTCCTTACACCATTCTGGCACCTACTGGATCCCTAGGAGAGCTCCTGTGTTATTCCCCCACTCCTTCCATCTGCTCATTGAAGGATGATCCACCCAGGAGTGCTGATCACTCACTCCTCTTTGGGGCCAATGACCCCCTGCTTTCCCATCACTGCACCAGTTCGAGCACCCGATTCCTCCTCCTCCTCCCTTCTTGGCTTTAACAGTTTTGTTTATCCGTTCATTTCCCGTTTCCTGCCCAGTCTCCTTTTTATCCTGCTTTTGGGGGCAGGAGCCGCTGTCAGACTCCACAGTGCTAATGCGACAATTGACCATTTATCTATTTAAAAACCACTCAATGCTACAGTTCCTGATGTGTGTCTTCACACACACACACACACACACACACACACACACACACATATATATATATATATATATATATATATATATATATATATATATATATATATATAAATATT
>JANRMT010028174.1:108108874-108149581 GCA_026402145.1 Polypterus bichir lapradei | reverse complement strand
AAAAAAAAAAAAAAAAAAAAATCTTGTCTGCACAGTGGAGGGTACAGGGCACAGAGAAAAAACCTAAAAACAACATTTATTTATATAGCACATTTTCATACAAAAAAAAATGTAGCTCAAAGTGCTTTACATAATGAAGAATAGAAAAATAAAAGACACAGTAAGAAAATAAAATAAGTCAACATTAATTAACATAGAATAAGAGTAAGGTCCGATGGCCAGGGTGGACAGAAAAAACAAAAAAAAAAAACTCCAGATGGCCGGAGAAAAAAAATTAAAATCTGCAGGGATTCCAGACCATGAGACCGCCCAGTCCCCTCTGGGCAATCTGCCTAACATAAATGAAACAGTCCTCTTTGTATTTATGGTTCTCATGGAAGGACTTGATGATGATGGTCACGTGGACTTCTGGCTTTTAGTCCATCAATGTTGGAGCATCATGATGCTTTGAGTAGGTGGTGGTGACGCAGGCCGCCACCACAAAGAAACCGGAAAAAGAGAGAGTAGGGGTCAGTACGGATTTTAGAGCCACCATGAATAGTTATTATGATTAATTGAACATACAGAGTATCAGGATTAAATTAAAGTGAAATTATGAGAAGGCCATGTTAAAGTAATGTGTTTTCAGCAGTGTTTTAAAGTGCTCTACTGTATTAGCCTGGCGAATTCCTATTGGCAGGCTATTCCAGATTTTAGGTGCATAACAGCAGACGGCCGCCTCACCACTTCTTTTAAGTTTAGCTTTCGGAATTGTAAGGAGACACTCATTTGAGGATCTAAGGTTACGATTTGGGATATAGGGTGTCAGACATTCCGATTATATAAGATGGAGCGATATTATTTAAGGCTTTATAAACCATAAGCAGAATTTTAAAGTCAATTCTGAAAGACACAGGTAACCAGTGTAGTGACATCAAAACTAGAGAAATGTGTTCGGATTTTTTTTTCCTAGTTAGGATTCTAGCAGCTGCATTCTGTACTCGTTGCAAATGATTTATGTCTTTTTTGGGTAGTCCTGAGAGGAGTGTGTTACAGTAATCTAGGCGACTGAAAACAAAAGCGTGAATTTCTCAGCATCTTTCAATGATATACGAGGTCTAAATTTTCCTATGTTTCTTAAGTGAAAAAATGCTTTCCTAGTGGTCTGATGAATATGCGATTTAAAATTCAGGTTGCAGTCAACAGTTACCCCTAAGTTTTTTACTTCCGTCTTAACTTTTAATCCTAATGCATCAAATTTATTTCTGCTAACCTCATTGAATCCATTTTTGCCAATCAATAAAATTTCACTTTTCTCTTTATTTAGCTTGAGAAAATTACTATTCATCCATTCAGAAATACCAGTAAGACATTGTGTTAGTGAATCTAGAGAGTTGGTGTCATCAGGTGCTATTGATAAGTACAGCTGTGTGTCATCAGCATAGCTGTGATAGCTCACGTTGTAACCTGAGATAATCTGACCTAACGGAAGCATATAGATTGAAAAGAGTAGCGGACCCAGGATAGAGCCTTGTGGAACACCATATAGAATATCATGTGTCTTTGAGTTGTGATTACCACAACTAACAAAGAATTTTCTCCCTGCCAGGTAGGATTCAAATCAATTTAAGACACTGCCAGGGAGGCCCACCCATTGGCTAAAAACTTACAAATATGTCCATTTTTCAAGCCAAGACAATTGTCAACTAATAATCTGTGACTTATATGGTTTCTGCTGATAATCTGGAAATAATCATTTTCTCATGATAAGGATAAATCTTCTTTTCATTTATGTTAGTTCACACATAAATACGGAAGTAAATCAAAGCAAAACTAACCACACAGCTTAAAGGGTTTACTGTTATTTAGTCTTTCAAGAGCAAACTAGGGGGGAAAGATTGTTGCAAAGGAAGACTAAGTGCTGACCTGTCGCACACAATTAGTCTTCTTTTAAAATGCTTGAATCTCTTAATATTAGTGTCATTTTGTTGAAAAATGACATGTAAAAACTATTTTACTATGTGTTTGCAATTGCAAGATGCAGATCAATACTCCACAGCTGTTGTGGCTTGTAAAATAGACACATTTGCCAAATTGTAAGCTTTTGCTCCATGCTCCATAGCCCCCGATGTAAAAACGCCAGTGATGGCATGATATTTTGTTTTTTTTTTTTTAAATTATAGGAAGTGCTTAACTTTAGTCCACATGCATATGCATATACACCATGTTTGTGATTAAATAACTTTAACTTAAGAAACGCCCAACTATCTCTTAAATATCCTAACTGCCTTTCATCCAGGACCAGGAGATGACAATCAGCTTTAGCAACAGTTGGAACAGTTATTCGGCTTAACTTCAAGCTACATCACAATCTCACAGAGAAAGTTGACAGTTTGGCCTTAAGCAGAGCTGGTGCTCTATGCAACTGGTACAAATGCTAAGTGCATTCATTGTACAGGTAGTCCTCAGGTTACGGATATCTGATCTACGACTTATGAACAGGGCCGCAGCTGCGACGCATGCGCCTCAGTAACTGCCGCTCCGTCATCTTTAGCCTGGGGACGTTGCAAGCGGTGGCTGGAGGGGAGCGATTTCACTACTCGTGCAGTGTAGTGTCCCTCGGGTGGCTCCCGGCGGCAAGCAGTGACCCATGGTCCATATTCACTGGGGCTATCGCTCATGTGCAGGACGGAGGCTTGATGGGGCAGTTCGCTGCCTGCCCACTACGCCACTGCAGCTACTGCTCCTAACTGGATGCAGGCTGGATGTAGCGGAGGGGGGCGTTTCACTGCCTGCCTGCCCACTACACACGGCTGCTCCGTTCGTTCTCAGTGGGTGGCTGGTAATGCTGCAAGTGGTGACTGGGTTGTGGCTGAACGGAGGCCATTGAGGGTGAACGGGGCGGTGGGGGGTAGCATTGTAGTGTGCCTCAGGTGGCTGCCTGTTGAACGGGGACGGTGGTGGGCGATTCACTACCCGCCTTTGGCCGCACTGTGTTCGTTCTCCATGGATGGATGCTGTAGGCAGCATACTGTAGTGATCACCCCTTGCCGCCCCTATTCATTCTTAATAGCAAGCCTGCTTGTACTGTTACACATATAGTAGGAAGTTGTCTCTTGTCAGTACTTCAGACGTGTTGACGACGTGTGCCTTCCTGTTGTGATAGCGTGTACAGTGCTGTGCAGAAGAGCTCATCTAAACCTTTTGTTCTCATCCTTCAAGAATGTCTCTGAAACATAAATCTGATGCAAGTGCTGGTGATACAGTAAAGAAGAGAAAAACCATCACCATTGAAAATAAAGTAGAAATGATAAAAAGGTCAGAGAGGGGTGAAACTCCATCATTCATTGGCAGAGCACTTGGTTACAGTCGGTCAACAATAGCATTTATTAAAATAATGTACCTGTTCCAACTTTGAAGAGGCATGTGTCTTTTAGTCAAGTCTTACTTGTAATGATGAATTAAAGTAGTGTACTTACTATCCTTATATCACTGATTTTATTAGTATGAGCTGGCTAGTTACATATCTGCATATGACCTAGTGACTGGACAATGGGATTATGCTTGATAGACAAAATAGTTATTTTGTTAGTCTATGTTTATTTCATTTTGTTTCATAACTAGAATAACATTGTTGCAAACAGAGAAAGTCATGGGTATACAACATTGTATCTTTGTGTTGTAATCATAACTTTAAACATTACTTTGAATTGAAGAAGATGCTTCATTGTAGCATTTTTGCCGAAGATACCTGTTACTTTGTGTCTCATACTAAATCACTGTTATGTTTCTTTTTTAAGGGAATGCCAGAGCAATGGGCACGCTTACTACAAACATCAAATATCACAAAATTGGAACAGAAGAAAAATCCTCAAGCTGTTCTGGATGTTTTGAAGTTCTATGATTCAAAAGAGACATCCAATAGCCAGAAATACATGAGCTTCACAGGTAATATATTTGCCCAAAGTTTTAAATACTTTTGAAGATACATTTCCAGGTTTTCTTCATTATTTTGGCATGTCAGTTCAGAATGCAGTAAACATATTTTTTTTCCTAATTTGAGGATCCTGTGAGAGTGTACAAGACATTGTAGGTCTTCTTTACTCACTTAGAATAGGGTTTGACAGAGAAAGGATAAAATGGTAACTCCATCTGTCCGTATCTAATTTTCACCCAATTGGTTTTTCATTTCAGGGTGAAGTTTAAACAAATTAAATGAAAGCAAATGATGTAATTCAAAAATATTTTTATGAGGTGGCGGTAAAATGTAATAGCATTAATTTTAGATGTGTAGATTGCTGTCTAAATTCAAAATAGAAAAAATCTGAAGGGAAGCTTAAATGCGAAATTTTTTACTAAAAGGAAAAGTTAATAGTAACAATAATCACTAAAGCATTTAGACTTCTGATCAAGTTAATGCGTTAAGTTAAAATAAAAGCATATTTAATGTGACCTTAAATTATGGCCATAAGGTCTAAAAGTGAGATTAATTGTGTTTGTATGTAGATAGAAGATGAACTAAATAGGAATAATGTGTCATTGTTAATTAATTCTTAAAATATCAGTGACCATTTACACCTGCAGATGAGTATAGAAGTATAACTTGGTATTGTAGTCGGTATGAAACATTTTGTAGTAGTCTTGCATATCTATCCATCCATTATCCAACCCACTATATCCTAACTACAGGGTCACGGGGGGGGGGGTCTGCTGGAGCCAATCCCAGCCAACACAGGGCACAAGGCAGGAAACAAACCCTGGGCAGGGCGTTAGCCCACCGCAGGGTGTGCGCACACACAAACACCAAGCACACACTAGGGACAATTTAGAATCCTAACCTGCATGTCTTTGGACTGTGTGAGGAAACCCACGCAGACACGGGGAGAACATGCAAACTCCATGCAGGGAGGACCCGGGAAGCAAACCTGGGTCTCCTAACTGCGAGGCAACAGCGCTATCCACTGTGCCACCGTGCCGCCCGTCTTGCATATCATCTAAATTTATCATCATAGTATTTATAGAAGAACCATTCATTGCAGCATTACAATACACTTAATACACTTTTTTTTTGTTGGCTGGCATTTGTCCAAGCATGGTGGTTGAGCGTCAGGAAAGTTTTTTGTATAAGCATCATTTTATAAAGTTCAGACACCTTGAAATTCATTTATTTTTGCCTAAGACACTTAACAACTAACACTGCTTTGTATGCATAGGTGTAAGGTCATGACATGCTGTCAGGGAAACATTGTGATTTTTCTGTGTTTCTTTAATTTTAAAATGTTTCAAAATCATTTAAATCATAAATAGGCTAAACGAACATAAACGCTCTTTAAGACAAGCATGCTTTTTGTGATAGTAAAGGTTCTCTTGTGTGAGAAGTTTGATATTCGTATGAGCTCATGTGTTTTGGAGTTCATTAGAAATTGTAACTTAAAGCAATTACATAAGGTTTTTTGACGTTTTGAGTGACTGTTTTTTTCTTTTTTTTGATAAATGTTGTGTAGTTTGTATTTTTTTTTTTTTTTAAAGTTAGTAGTTATTGCTTAGAAATGGTTTTGTCTAATTCTTGTAGTTCCTTTCTCGTATGATTAATTTTGTGACACAGCCACATTGTTCCTTGTTGGTCTATGGTTACATTCCTGTGCTTCATGAGTCTCTATCACCTGCCTTTGCTGAAACTGCAGACGTTTCAAATCAATCAGACTAAGAATATTTAAACTGAAAGACAGCAGACTGTTTGTTTTGTTGTTTTAATAACCACAAACACTTGGAATTCCTAACTTGGAACACATGTGCTTTACTCATTTTCACTTCTTATGTTTTAAGTTATTCTAATTAATTTACCAAAATGCCATGTGTCACTGTAATTAGGCCTACTTAAAGGAGAATGGTGTTTCCCTCTCCACAAATAATAATTATATAAACATTAGATAAAAAAGCCATTTGACAAGTGTTGATGTCCTGAAATATACATATTACACTGAGCAATCAGACTGTCTCATCCAATTATATTACAGCAGGTGATATTTTTTTTTCTGTTGTCTTTCAGATAAATCATCAGACAGTTATATTTCTTCAAATGCATTGGTAAGTATGTGTGCACTTGGCAGTGTAGATCATGAAACCCCATTGATTTAATACAGTTTTTGATTGTGATAAGTAATTATAATGAGGTGGTAATTACATATTAAATATTTGGTATTGCATATTAAATTACTAATTTCAGCTCCTCTTGAATATTTATATATGGGTTGCGGCAAAAATACTTCTCATATGAAAACATTCTAGATTAATGTAGCTTTGAGCAAGTAGCATAATAAAAGGAATACTGTATGCCAATAATAATACAGTGTGTATAGAAAAGATTAATTCCCCTTCAAAATGTTCACATTTTGTTGCATTGCAGCCTAAAAATATTTCTCCAGCTATATTTACTCATTGCACCTTATAATAGCCAAATGAAAGATATAATAACAATTGAGAAAAATAAAAAAACAAACTCACTGAGAATCATTGAGATGTTTAAAGGATCACCTCGATCCTAAAAAAACTTGTAAGCTCAATCAGGTATGAGTAATCACCTTCTGTATCACACACCAAGCTAATTTGCTTCCAGCCATGATCAATTGTAGTCATTGTGATTAGTTCAGCATAAAAACAGCTATTTGTGGAGCATTACATTGCTTAGAAGTGCAACTGAAAGACAACAACCAACAATGAGTGATAAAGCACTGTCAAAAGATCTCAGTGATGAAGTTGTAGACAGGCATAAGTGAGGAGATGTAAACAGAAAAAATCTCAAAAGCTTTATCAATCCCTAGGAGCACAGTAAAGTCCATTATCAAGAAGTGGAAAGTGTTTTGTATTACTGGAACCCTTTCCAAATCAGGCCGTCCCTCCAAACTGGTTGGAAGAACTAGGAGAAAACTGGTTATAGAGGCTACCAAGAGGCCTATGGCAACTTTGAAGCAATTACAGGAATTCTTGGCGAAGAGAGGTCATTGTATACATGTCACAGCAATATCACAAATGCTCAATACATGTAACTTGTATGGGAGGATTTCAAAACAAAAGCCACTCCATAAAAAAGGCCACATTTAAGTCTCTATTGAGCTTTGCCAAAATGCTCCCTGAAGATTCTGAGGCCAAATGGAAAAAGGTGTTATTGTCAGATGAGACCAAAATCAAACTATTTGGCCTCAATGCCAATCGGTATATCTGCCGGATAGCCAATACAGCTTACCATCCAAAGAACACCATACCTACAGTAAAGCATTAAGGTGGTAGCATCCTGTTGTTGGGGTTGTTTCTCAGCAGCAGGGACTGTGGCACTTATCAAGGTAGAAGGAAAAATGAATGGGGAAAAATACCATCAGATTCTTGAGAAAAACCTGCTACCCTCTGTCAGAAAGTTGTCAGTGGAAAGAAGGCTCAACTTGTGTGTGGCCTAGTCAGAGCACAGACTTAAAGCCTATTGAAAATCTGTGGAATGACTTGAAAATTGCAGTCCACCAACAGTCACCATCCAGTTTTACTGAATTTGAGCAGTTTTGTAAAGAAGAGTGGGCAAATATTGAGCAGTGTGCAAAGTTGGTAGAGAAGTATCCCAACAGACTCATGGCTATAATCAAAGCAAAAGTTGCTTCCATAAAGTATTGACACATGGGGGTGATCCTTTAACCATCTCATCTTATTTATTTTTTTCTGAACTGTTGCTATTACAGTATATCTTTCACTTGACTGTTATAACTTGCATTGAGTAAATATAGCTGGAGAAATATTTTTGCATGTGTCTTCATTTCAGCTTTCAAAGCAACAAAATGTGAATATTTTGTGATGGGTGATTATTTTCTATACACACTGTATCTCTGTTACACAACAAAATTATGTTAGTTATCATTCTAATGCTGCCTAATTGCTCAGTATATATATTTTTTGTTTTATGTTGGTCAAAGCTGTGATAAAAGCTGTCATCCCTACTTTTTTCATTCAAGACAGCAAGTCCCTAATGTGTCTTCATTTCTGATACTGTAACTGAAGAAAGATATGAATATTAGGCTATTGGGTCTCTCTGTATTGGATGTGTATTAGTGAGAGTTGGTATGTGCAAATAATCTGGTGCCCCATCATAAGTAAGTTTTAGCCTTAAAAGTTGTTTTGGCTGGAATAGACCTCCTGAATTATTTGTTATCAAATCTTTCAGCACATTGGCTAAATTGGTGCTTTTTTAACAACTCTGTTGTTGTTTCATGCAGCATTTTCACCTTGGTGTCAAACAGCAGTACTTTTGACAGTGGTGAAACATCAGATTAAGGTGCTTTTTGTTAGCTTTTTATCTAGAATTTGTGAACAAATGGAATGTGAAGCTAAATTTTATGCTGCATTTTAAGAGTGTAAAACCACATGTTAAAGTGAAGCTGTGATTTCTATTTATGTATCAGTTCATCTTTCTGGAAAGTAAAGAAAAAGATAGTGTATTTCTTGACTTTTTAGAGTTTGTTACTCCATTTAGCTGTTTAAGACAGACCTTGCTTCTTTCTTTTGTACAGGATCTACAGTAACTACTAATCTTTACTAATCTTTTCCTGTCATCATAATCACATATGGGATGCTTTTGCTGCATTTCTTAGAATGCAAATCATTTGAAAAAACAATACTACTTTTTGTCTTTTAATGTACTGTAAATTCATAATGGTATAGGCAAGCTTAAACAAATTTTAGGGCTGCAGGAGCCTGGAACCTTCTTGGCAGCCTTGTTCTACTGAGTCACTGAATAGTGCACCAGACAAACACAGGGCACACTCATACACTGTCTAGTTTAGAGTCAACAGTTGACATATGCATTTTTGGGATATAGGAGAAAAAAAACAGAGCGAACCCAGGTCTCCTTTCTGCGAGGCAGCAGCGCTACCACTGCACCAGCAAATAAAAGTAGAGGCTTACAGGTAAATCTTGCACCTGCTTTAAAATTATGTAACAGCATACCTTCTCCTTGTAAACATGAGGAGGCATTTTGAAATCAGCTAAATTCCATAAAGTAATACTGCTACACCAGTTTCACTGTTATTGAACTCCACATTTTTTGACTGCTTCATAGAAAAATCTACATAATTTCAGCCCAGAACTGTAATATTATTTAATTTTTATAACTTTAACAAATAAAATTTACATTATTTCAGAATATTAATTACTTGCTTTTATTAAGTTTTTCCTCTCAAAAAAGAAGAAATAATGGTATATAGGGGATAACTTGGGAGAAATTATGATATTCAAAACTGTTTGTTACACTCGGAACTTGTGATAACTATTTTTACAATTTTTAAATTGGTTTTTGCTGATATTGGTGTCTGAAACATCATTACCATAATATAACATAAATTGTATAGAGCAGAGAAATAGGACACCTCCACAAATTTGTTGGTTCCAGAATTTTAAATTAACTACATCAGAATAAGTTTGCTATAGCCAATGTTTCTGCTGTTCCTGGAATGAAGTGTCACATTTTTAAGTAATTCAGATGACTCTTTCCTCTTTAAAGTCCCTAATGCACTGTAACTATTTATTTCTGAATGATGGAAAATATATCCAACTAAAGAGCTAATTGCTCAGAGTTAAACACATATAATTGCAAATTATGAGTAATTCTTACAAATTTTGTAAGTCTTAGAAAACAATTTTTGTTACCCACTCTTTAAAGAAATGATTAGTTATTTTAGATCAGAATCAAGCTGTAGTGGTATATAGATTTTGAATGTTCTAGAAATCATTCTATTAACTGTGATTTGTTAGTTGGAAACTGCACACT
Organism: Polypterus bichir lapradei; assembly: GCA_026402145.1. NCBI lineage: Eukaryota > Metazoa > Chordata > Cladistia > Polypteriformes > Polypteridae > Polypterus > Polypterus bichir. The sequence continues at coordinate 108,139,797 of JANRMT010028174.1, read as the reverse complement.
TGCTTCATTTGTTTTATTTTTTGTTCATCCCTTAAATCATTTTTTAATAAATTAATTAAAACTAATATCTCCTTTTTTCAGTGCTGATACTTGCATATATACAAAAGATGTAGTTAGTGATTTGTGCCTGTGTACAAGACAGTCTAGCTTGCCTATACACCAGTGATTAGTGACTTTTAGTAATATGTACTGTATAATGTTAATTGTAAATTGACAGCTTCTATTTGCAAAGCACTTCATGTTCTCTGTAAGCTAAGATTGGGTGTTCATTGTGTGCCTTCTAGTATCCTATGAGGATAACTTGAGAAAAAAGTCAATGAAAATATGGAAATGTGTAATTCTGTGTAATAATTGAAAAATTAATTCTTTAGAATGCTAAGGCTGTCTGTGAGTCCCCTGCAGTACCCCCAGTATCTGAGGATGATGATGAAGATGAGATGACTCCTCCACCAGTGATTGCACCACGTCCAGAGCACACTAAGTCGGTAAGGTTTTTACAAACACACACATAAATATATTGCAAGCTTGCCATGGTGCCACTACAGACTTTGGCTGCTTTCTTGATTCTACCTCTTCCTGGTTTTTCTAGACTGGCTTGTTGATGTTGAGATTGGGGATCTGTAGGTGCCATACCATCTGTTGCAGGATTCCCTATTACTTTCTTCACTGGAGATTTTTTATTTATTTTTTTGTGATTTTTGGCCACATATTTGGGGTCATTTTCTTGCAGTAGGGTGAAGTTGGGACCTATCCGACACTTTCATGACACTGTATGATGGCTAAACATCTGCTTGTTCAAATCACCAAATCCTTTGCTAGAAATTCAGCCCCCAACCTGCAGAATCCTTATACCATTCTCCAGCCCTTCAGCAGGCAACCGCCTTTTGTTAATGCAAAAAATGTCAAATTTTGACTCATTGGTTCAGAGTACCTACTGTCATTTTCCTGCACTCCAGTCCTAGTGTTTTTGTCCATTTCCAACTTGGTGGAATTTCTTTTTGTCACAATTCTTCCCTGAAGATCACTTCTGAAAAGACTGTGGTTTTAAGCAAATATTGCAGTCTACTTTAAAAATTGTTGATCATTTCCTCATTAGTGTTATTATACTATTTTATATTCAGTATTGTACAATATAAATTTTTTATTCAAAAGCAACACAATGTCATCTTAAAATTACAGTTACTGGTCTTGGCTTTTAATTAACATCTGCAGACTTTTGTTGGTGTGTATCTGTTTGCTTTCCTTACTGAAATCTAAACTGTTAACTTTACGTTTTTGTAGAATAAACTTGTTTCCAAAGCATATTTACCTGAGTTTTTGTTTCTTTAATTTTAGATCTATACACGATCTGTGATTGAGCCTCTCACTCCTCCTCCCACCAAAGATGCAGCAACCTCTCCCATTTCACCACCTGCTGAAAACAGTACATCATCATCTAGCACCCTTGCCCGAAACACAGACAAACAAAGGAAGAAGACCAAGATGTCAGATGAGGAGATTTTAGAAAAACTGAGTATGTATTTATTGGACTGTTTTACAGTACGTGTATTTGTGATTTTTTTTTTTTTTTTTTTTTTTTTTTTTTAGGAGTTAGTTTTATTCAGATTTGATAGGCATGTATTTGATCTGTTTAGATTTAGTTTAGAAATGGTTAACCCACTTGTCTGATTGGGTAGTCGATCTTTTATTTAAAATAATTTAAAAGTATGTTTGGTAAAGCAAAGTTTTACATATATATAGTTTGATTTTTTTTAATATTAGACTCTCTCAAAACAAACAGGAAACAATTGCTTTTAATAACTTTTCTGATAAAAATGTTTTGAGTTCCAACCGCTAAAACAGAGGTTGTGTTAAAACCTTATTTTGTTCTCCAAAAATGTCAGTTTATAACGTTTTCCTTTTCTGTGTTGAATACACTATGCATCAGATGTGCTAACGTCACCCTCTGCTGGTGTGAAATGGGCATGTGTGGAAAAATGAAAACATTCCCATTAGTAGCTACAGTGCCTCCAACTTGTTTGAAACTTTTCTTGATTCTGTTTGAGAATTTTGAATGTGGGATTACTTATTATTTGTGATATTAAATGCATGTTATATCATGGTAAAAACATATCTTATTTTTATTTGTACCTGGACTGTCTTTGTATTTAATCTTAATGCTGGTTGTTGACAGGCTGTTTGCTATGATCATTGGCAGTAATACTAGTTTTATGCATTGACTATCCTGCAGTGCCTGCTATTAAGGTGGCATTGTGTGTGTAATTCAAGATCCTTTTTTTAGATTCTTATGACAAACCTTGCCTATATTCTGACCTTAGAATTATTGTGTCTTAATGTTGGTGATCTCAAGCCCTAGTCATTAGGTGTAGTGCATTGTGGTTTGATTTTGTTAATTTTACTCAATACAAATAAATGGTGTGATTTTATACATTTTATCAGTACTAATATATTAACAATTAAATAGTATTTTATCAACATTGTCTGTACAAAATATTAAACATTTGAATGAAACAAGTAAATGAAAACTAAAAACTTGAAACTGGTAATGTGCTGCCTCCCCATAAGAACTAAGGTTTGGGACAGCTGATTGTTACTGTTAAAGTAATAATCTTTTTGTTACAGGAAGCATTGTGAGCATTGGAGATCCAAAAAAGAAGTACACAAGATTTGAAAAAATTGGTCAGGGGTATGTGAACTATTGTTTTTTAAATTTTTATTGTATTGTAGTTAATTATAGTATGTAAACTATGTCTGTGTTGTTTTAAATCTCAAAAGAGTATATGGTTTGCTGCCCCCCCCCAACTTTATAAATATTCATATGTATGTGATCCCAATTGTTAATAAGTTGCTAGAACATTAAAAAAATACTACCTTACCTAAGGAAGATAAAATACAAATGTAACGTGTTCACTGAGAATTGATGTACTGTTTAAATATTCACTAAAGCTGTACCAGGGAAGATGAGCAGCTTTCCAAAAATGTAGCCTATGTAACATAAACACCTAATAAATATGCATATGACAGTTAGTGCTGGCTGAGTGTGACTCCGTTACAGTACACTTTGATAGGAGTGTAAATCAATGAAGATCATCTGAACTGCATTGTTGACTCATTTATTACTGAGTGTTTTATCAAAAACTACTACTATTTTTAACCATTTTAACAATATATAGGCATTGCAGCCATTTAACCAAATATTTTAATAGAAAGTGCATGACATTGTAATGAAAAGAAAAATAAGATTGTATGTGTTCTAGTATGATGATGCATACAAGTTCAATTTTATACTGGCCATTTTTATTTTGTAACTAGTTTCAGCAAACAACTGCAGTGTGCTACCCTCTTAACTAAAAGGGAGCCTATGATGGCACCAACAACAAATATAAACTGAATTGCTAATCTGTCCAGCTAAGAGAGCAGAGTATGATTCTTCTGCAGAGAAGTAGCAGTCATACAGTTGCCCTAACAGTCAAATACAGCGATGGTATCTCTCGGGACAGTGTTTCTAGCTCAACAGACTTCTGTTGGTGGTAAGGGCACCATGGTAATACTAAATGAATGTCACTATAAACTGTATCCCTGGTTATGGACTGGCCTTTACAGATCCTTATAATTATAATTTTTTTAAACTTTTTTTTATTCATTCTGCATTCATTCTAGCAAAACATTCAGAATAGGCAAAGGCAATACCTACATTTTACATTGAAAGTGATAAAATTATTAGTATACATAATTTACCATTAACCAAATTCTAGTTTTGTGTGATGTGAACTTGTCTGGTGTTGCAACTGTTTATACTGTGAGTCAAATATCTCTATATATAATCTTCATTTGGATCTTGATCTTTGTTTGTCCGCGAATGAATTAGAAGAAGAAGCACTAGATGGCAGTAGAGAGACAGCTAAAACATAGGCATTGCATTAAGAATCTCCTCCAGGCTTATACTACTAAAGATTGTAGTACTACAGTCACACCTCAAAACACAGACATTCAAACTAAACAAATTGTTGTGCTTTAAATTAACTAAAGAGATCTGCATTTAGATCTTGATCTTTGTTTGTCTGCGAAATCCACGCATGCGTAGACCACCTTCCAGTTTAGTACGTTGTTGTTACTCACGGATGTCAACAATGTGCCGGAATAATGAAAGGGGTGCTGGTCAGTGTTACGCTGGTTAGCTCCTGAGGCCTGGTTAGAGAATGAGATTGCCGAAGATAAAAGGTACGTACCTACGTAACATATGAATGAAAGAAAGGCAGTGGGTAAAATGAATGCCAACGTAACAGCACATTCCGGAAATTATTATTGTTACGTTGTAGCCGGCGAGTGCTGCACATCTCACAGTTGTACCGTGCCTTGCTCACATGTCAGTAAAGTGATCCCTATTTATGCTTTAAAGAGCCTGGATACCTTTTGTGTCCCCCTTTTATAGCCATTGCTCCATGTATATTGCCTTACTCTTTGGATTGCCACAAAGCAACTTGTGAGATTGGAGAAAGGTTTAGAAGACATCGTGAGAGGAAACGATAGCGTCATGAAAACGAGACAGACTGTGAACGGAAATAAGCAGAAATGTTCCTACACCACCACATAATTACTATTCAGACAGTGATTCCGAGTTGGCCGTTCCTATCAAATCAATGTCCAAGGGTTTTCTTTTGTAATTTTGTTTCCCTTATAAAAAATCATAATAATGTGCGACGAAGGGCCCAGTTCACGACTGGCAGCTGCATTTAAACAGGGAGCCCTTCACAGACAACTTTAACACGCGAAACATGGTTGGGCGCACATGGCTAGTTAGATATAAAAGATACATAATTGATAAAATATCATTTTTATATATTTATAAATTGAATGAAATGAAGAGAGAATTGCTGTTATAAACTGGAATATACCAGATAGTACTCCATAACATGCTTCTGAAATGAAAGCATTTCAAAAATGGTCATATACAGTATTTGGTTTTATTGTGTCAATGTTTTGATAATGGTTATTTTCTGTTGTTCTCAATTTTACTTGAGATTGAGAGAATGAATTATTTGCTTATTTGCAGGGCCTCTGGAACTGTGTATACAGCAATTGATATAGCTACAGGGCAAGAGGTAAGGATCCACACGCTGGTTAGAGTAGCTGTAATACTACAGTATCTGTTAATCATTAAAGATTGTAATCATTCAGGCAAAAATAAAATTAAGTTTGAAATTATAATCCTAGTTTTATTTGGTGCTCTAGTCAAATATGTTTAACTACTCCTGAGAAAGCCAAACTCTTGGGAGTTTGGTCTTGTCCGTTGTGGGAGATGGACGTCTAGGATGGAGCTCCATTAGCATGGTGTTATTTTACTTTTTTTTTCTACTACCATCCCCGACATATCCTGTATTTAATCATTCTGAGAGGATTTAACCACAAAGTCTAAACCGGCCTCAAGTTCACAGTACAGCCTGCCAAAGACTGACCTGGAAGAGACAGCTGAAGGTACAGATGTGTTGGTACTTGATGCTGCAACTTTGGCTCCAGCTGAGAACAAAAGTGGGAGTGAAACCATGAATGAGGCAGGCAAGGAGAATTTGTAGGTTCCAGGAGGGTTATTGGAACTGAGTGTGGCCTCTCTTTCCCTGCTGTGAACTATAGCTGATACCCCCTATGAGTCCGCAGCATCAGCTCTGGACAACTACTGAACTTAGGAGAATGGAGAACACCGAAATGAACTGTCCGAGCTGAAGGTAATGATTACCACACTGGGGGATGGGGGGAGCATAAATGATATATAAAGTATATAAAGAAAGATATAAAGGATGAAAACAAGAGAAATGAGAAACAGTTTCAGAATATAAAAGACCTGGAAAAAGATTTAAGTATTAACTTTACTACAGCCTTTAAAAATTCAAGAACATATGAGTAAGTTTTGTAATAAAATTAGAGTACTTGGTGGTCAGCTTAAAGATGTTAAGCAAATATTTATGACTTACATTGAAATAATTGAACAATTGACATCCCCCGCTGAGGAAAAAGCAACGGCTGCAAAATCAGAATGCTCAGTGACAAACTAGTTGCACTGGAAGATATACTGTATATAGAAGGTACCACTTCAGAATCGAACGTCTCCCTGAAAACTGTGAAAGTCCAAATCCAGTGAAATTCATAGCTTAAATATTCTCTAAAATAATTGGAGGGGACTTCAAATTGGACACCAAGATCTCAGCAGCTTACCGTATTTGTAAATTGAATGCTGAGAAGCCTAATTGTCCATTTCAACAAAATACAGTTTAAAGAAAACTTGATGTTGCTTATCAGACTGAAGGAGGAAGTTATCTTTGAAAATAACTGCATTTATATTTTGCCGGAGTTCTCCCCTTCAACAGCTGCTATGCTCTGCATTCTGCAGCATTAAACAGTACTTACATAAAGCCGAAATCAGATATAGCCTCTTGTTTCCTGCCAAATTGAAAGTGGTTATTGAAGGCCAGCTTTACATTTTAGTTCTCCAAATGAAGAAGAAAAAGGGCTAAAAAGACTGGTTCCAACCTCCTTTTGAAAATGATCACGAGTTATATTGCATCTGGCAAGATAAAGAAGATTCTGCTTGCAACTTGGTCCATTTTATAGTGCGACATTTGCTGTAACTATACGCTTTATTTCCTTTTCAACCAGTTTTTTTATTACAATTACTATATTGAAATGTCTTCCATTGAATATGTGCCACAAAGTAACTAGCTATTTACAGTGTGTGTGCGTGTGTGTGTGCTTTTTTTATTCTCTTTAAAAACAACATACCCTTGGTTTATTGTATTGGGAATGTACTATCTTACGTTATCTCAGTCTCCATGGGAACTGTTTAACATCATTCCTTAGGTTTATTGTATTGGGACTGTTTAAGATCATATCCTAGGTTTATTGTCTTTGGACTGAACTATCATAAGATAATTCAATTTTAATCTTTTCTACACTCCTCCTTTGGGGTTCATTTTGTTTTGGACTTGCTCTGCTTCTTGGCATGTCAGAGGACTGGGTCTTCATGAAGTGTAGTCTCGCCTCCCCTGGGGGGGGGCGGGGCCCCAGAGAGAATGAGCAGTGTTATTTCTTATTTATCCTTTGTACCCCAATAACGGTAAGTGTAAACATAACAATAGGCTCCATAGCCATTACACCTGATAATAATATGAAATCAAAGTCAAAGCTATTTTATGTAACAATGTACTTACTACCTTAATTTAAGACTACAAAAGGTCAACAAAAGTTCAGAAGCAATGTCTCTGTGAACAAACAGTGAACTTTGTGAGCTAGACTATCAAAGCTCTCAATCAGGAATTAAAGAGAAAAAATATTTTTCTCTCACCTAACAGGTCTAAATGCCATGATAATATTTTTACAGGACACTCGCTTGATAAATTAGATACTGTTAGTTCAGAGGAACTGGATAAATCTCTTAATATTCTAAGAATTATTAGATACTATAAACTCATTTCAAAGTGAGAAAACAGCAGGCCCAGATAGCTACCAAGTGGAATTTAAAAAAATAAAAATTCAAATAAGTTATCCCCACTATTATTAGCAAAATTCTATCTCAAACTTTTCACCAAACATTTATTACCATCTTTTCTAAGAAAAACAAGGACCTTATTACAATGTGCATCATACAGATCAATCTCACTTCTGAATAATGATATTAAGATACTTTCAAGTTCTAGCTAGAAGTCTTGAAAAAGTGCTTCCTTCAGTAATATCACAAGACCAAACTGGATTTATTAAAGGCAGACACTTGGCTTCTAATCTTAAATGTATGTTTAATGTAATATATTCGCCCAAAAATCTATCACCCTGAGATGATCTTATATTTTGACGCAGAAAAAGCATTTGATATAGATGAATGGAACTACCTATTCATTGCACAAATTTGGATTTGGCACAAACATATGTCCATGGATAAAACTACTTTATACCAGTCAAGAAGCCTCACTTTGTATTACAAACATTGTTTCAGACTACTAAAACTAAAACGTGGTACTTGACAAGGTTGCCCCCATTACCATTGCTGTTTTTAATCACCATTGAGCCATTGGCTATTTACTTCTGAAATGCATCAGAGATAAAGGGGATTACCACAGAAGGACTTGAACAGAGAATATTACTATATGCAGATGATATTGTACTGTATATATCAGACCCACAAAATTCCTTGCCAGCAGTCCTAGAAGCACTAGCAGAATTTCAAAATATATCTGGACTTTTCCAGCTTTTTCCAGTGAACACTCTAGCACACAATATTAGACTGAACACCTTCCCACTTATCTTAGCAGATGTGTTTAACACTAGAATTACCAGAGCCTACGAGAAAACTTGTGCGATGGTGGGGGGATGGAATAGCCGGCTGCTTGTCTTAATTGGCACATTTACAGGACAAAAGACGCTGACAGAGAGGTGCAAACGGATTTAAGGTGGGCCGGATTTAAGAGTTTTCTCGTAGGCTCTGGTAATTCTAGTGTAAATACCATGGGGTAAACATTACAAGTAAATATAAACCCCTTTTTCAACAACATTTTACTGTGTGTATGGAAAAAAATTAAACAAGACATGAATACCCTCCATCTCACATTAGCAGGGAGAAGCAACATTGTCAAGATGAACATCCTTCACAAGCTTCTTTTTCTATTTCAAAGCATTCCCATATACATTAACAAATCATTTAAGAAATTAGATTCATTCATAACCTCATTTATTTGGAATTCGAAACATCCACACATACAAAGTGTGACTACAACGACCAACAGTAAGTAGAATGGGGCATGGCATAACCTAACTTTCAATTTTATTATTGAGCGGCATATATACAAGCCATAAAGACTTGGACATCAACACAAAAAGATGAATATACACAAGCCTGGTCTGCAATAGAATTAGAATCTTGCAGTATTTCTCTATATTCCCTGCTTTGTACCCCAATAAATACAAATTATCATCAGTATACTAATAATCCAGTTGTCCTTCAATCACTTAGAATATGGAACCAATGTAGGAAGCACTTGTAGCACCTCTACTTGATAACCACCTTTTTCTACCCTCTCAAACCTACACAGTATTCAATGTTTGGAAAATGTCTGAGATTAAAACCCTTATAGAATTGTATATAGATAGAGTCTTTGCATCCTACAAACAATTGTGCTTCAAATTTAACTTCTCAGTACAATTTTCCACAACTTTCAAAATAAAAACTTTGCTAAATGGAACCTGCCCAATTTTCCTCATCTCCCACCTATTTCTGTTCCAGAACCTCATGCAATGTGCTCTTGAACCATCCTTACAGTTTGCCAGTTTTAAAGATGCAGCTATTTGATTATATTTAAGGTTGTCAGAGGTTTATCTGTAACTTTCATGCTTATCTTTTTTTGTTTGATCAATAAATAGACCGCAGTTATGGTAATTCAAGTTGTAATAATGATTACTGTGGGAGTGTTAAGGCTGATATCATTAGATGTGTCGTGACTGATATCAATAGGCATGTCAAGATTGATATTGGTGGATGTGAGCTGCAGCTAGACATTTCATAGTGCACCTTACATTCAGAATATCACAGGTGTTTTCTTTCTTTGAGAAGCACTTATTTGCCCTTGAAAATATACAGTCTAATAATTTTGTAAACAAAGCCAGATTTGATCATCAGAAGTAGCCAAATCCACAACTCACCCTTGCCAATAAGCAAATTTTCAAACAGTTTTAGTAGGCATATCAACGGTCCTTTAATTCAGGCATTTATTTTACTGAACCTACTTTTATTTTTTACTTATGTAGAGCTAGCCCAGGAGATGGGCTAGATTAGATATTGATCCATCATAGTACACACTTGCACACAAGCTTAAGTTTGAATAGTCAGTTGAACTAATTGTGTTTCTTGGCATGTATTCCCATTCAACCAGAGGTGTGATAATGCTCAAGAGAAAAAATAGTTTAAATGAGAAATCTGTTTTTCTAGTATATTAACTTAATAGGCGCTGCTGCTAAGTTCTGCTTTGTTGCTACTTTTTGGCTGCGCGATTCAGCCAATTTTTATATTTCTTTCTTTTTTTTTTCTTTTTTCTTTTTTTTTTTCAGCCCGGTAAAATGCATTTGTCACTGCAGATCAATTTGTTTCTGAGTGCCAATGTACAGAATTCAAATTCTTCAAATAAAAAATGACTTGTACTCTTTGCCCTGACCCTTGCAGTCAAGCCAGGTTTAGATGTAGCTGAAGTACATGCCTCGAAGCTTCGCTAGGGGCTGAGATTCCACTACTCCTGTTTTCCAGCTAGCAAATGTCTGCAAATATGTCTTTCTCAACTTTAAAAAAAAAAAAAAAAAAAAAACAGTCTACAATGAAGATATGCAGTTTAATAATAGTTGGACTGAGAAATATCTATTTGCACTTGTTTTAACAAAACCAGTATGTCTGCTCAGTAATGAGTCTGTTGCTGTCATGAAAGATTACAATTTGAGAATGCACTTTAATACAAAGCACTCAAACTTTGACAAAATTTTACTACATGCTCAGATGTTCGTAGACTTAAAAGTGCAAGGTCTACTAACAGGCTATGAAAGCAGACAAGCTATCCTTGTTCGATCATGTTCTGAGTAAGAAAGGCAATGTCAGCCTCCCACTGTGTAGCATGGATTCTCGGTGAAAAAAAAAAAAGTTCACTAATTCAAGAAGTATGAAAGAATGCATGTTAACTTCTATAGATGAGGTAATGACAGATGACAAAGTAAGGAAGAGCCTAACTTCATCCTTTCAGAAAATACCAATGTCTGTTACCACAACCATGAGAAGAGTTGAAGTACTAGTGAATGATGTTTTTGAAACCCTTTTAGAGCAATTGAAAAAAGTGGATGTAATGTCACTAGCTGTTGACTAATCTACCGATGGCAGTGACATCACACAACTATGTCTGTATATGAGATTTTTGACGAGGAGTGCTTTTGCAAGGACTTGCTCAGTCTAATTCCACTGGAGAAGGCAGACAACAGGGGAAATCAAATAATTTTATTTTTTAATGAAAACTGACTAGATTTGCAACAAGTAAACTTGCTAGTAACAGATGGCAGAAATGGTGCAGGGTCTGTCAGTCCCCCTGACAGAACTTTCGCTACAGGTGAAATCTTTACATTGCCTGATACATCAAAGCGTTCTGTGTGCAAAACTCACCAATGAGTTAAAAAACAAAGTGGAAAGTGTTATGTTAATCAGAGCAACTTCAAGCCTACAACACTTGTTTTGAAAACTCCTATCTGATATGTTGGCTGAGCTCAATGATTTACTTGTGCATAATGATGTTAAGTGGCTAAGTAAGGGCAATGCACTTAACTGGGATTGTGAACTCTTGCAGGAGATTGTTGCTTTTCTCTGCAGCTGTCGTCTCTTAAGAAAGCAGAATCATTTATAACCAAAATGCTAGACCAGAAGTTCATAGTAGAAGAGTTTTTCTTCCAACATTTACATGGACTTGATCTTGGTTTGCAAGGAAAGGACAAAACAGACAGCGATCATGTGGAAAAAAACTTTTTTCAAATGATTTAACTGCAAGTAAAATGCTTAATTTCCCAACACTGCGCAATTTAATAAATAACTCAGCCTCTTGCCACTATTGCCATAACAATAACAGAATTACGCTCAAGTTAAGGGCAAACTTTGTGGCTTTGTGGTTTGACAACTTTCCAAAGAATCCATTTACAACTGATGTGGGAGGAGAGTTTGCATCAAAAGCCAAAAAGGTGCTTGCATCGCTTGATGAAGGTTCCCTGCAGTTAGAACTTGATAGACTTGCAGGAATCATCTGAACTGAAACAACTGCTTCAATCTGTGGGTTGTGTACAATTTTGGATAGAACTGAACCAGGCCCAGTTCTGAAATGCTAAAATGTTGGCTATTTTTCTTCTAACAATCTTTGCTATGATGTATACATGCAAATCAAGCTTTTTGTATATGAATGCAATATAAATGAGCACTCATTCCCCCCTCCCTACAAGCACCCACCTCCATCAGTGTCTACGAATTGCACTCACTTCATATGAACCTAACTTCAATGCTCTTGCAAAGTCAAGTAAATGCAATTTTAGTTATTAGGAAAATAAATATAATACTGGCTGTTAAATGTGTACCGTATATAAACAAGATAAAAGAGAAGTAAAGGAAAAAAAAATGAATGATAACTGATATTGGGAACATTTTGGTATTTAACATGTGGTCCTGTTGATGTATTCTATTTTCATAAAATTAAAAGTGATTGTAACAAATGTATAAAATATAATTATAGGAAATGTAGCAAAAAGTACCAGTGTCTAGGGGCACCATTGTTATTCAGTTGAATGGCATTCCATGGTAAATTTGTAAGATTTTTTTTTTGTGCCTGTGTAATTCATATTGATTGAAATATCGATAATGCTACTTATTCACTATTAATGTTAATAAAACACCCTATGATACACAGTATTATATATAACGTTGTTCATCTCGTTCACATGTGAATGCCAAGAGCCAAGAATTATGCCTGGTCCTGCCAACATTTGAACATTTGGTAATTTGGCCCTCAAGAGAAAGCAGTTGAAGAACCCTTTCATAGAGTAAACACATTTACTGTAAGAGCCCAAAAAATATTAATACCATTAGACCAGTCCTGCAAGATAGATACACTTTTACAGACTGCCTGCGATTGGGGCTAAAGCACAGTTAAGCATGGAGAGTTTTATTTTTTCCCTCAGTTCCCTACCCACCATCCCCATCCACCCATTCCCTTGTGTACCACATTTGTTAAGAGCCTAATTGTATGCAACACTTGAACATTTGAAGTTGTTTATTTAAAAGTAATTTGAAGTAATTTAAAGAAATTCTTTAAAATTCTTTTTTTTAAAGTTGGTGTAGCTATATGCAACTTTCTCATGTATTGACCATATGGTTTAACTGTAATCCATGTAAGGTCCAACACATTCTTAAGTGCAACCTATCTTCTTCTTCATCTTTTACCACTTATGTAGGTTGATGTGCTTGATCAGCCTTCTCCATACAGCGCATTCCTGCACTTCCGCATTGTTATTTTTTCCCCAAAATTCAGCACTTGTTAGGTTTAAAGGCATTTATTGCACCTGAATCATGAAGGTACAATTTACAGGTTAATTCATATTGCATTTTATTCTGACATCAGGCAAATTGTATTCCATGTCTTCATAAAGAAATGTTTAATATTGTTTTATATTTTGATGTCATACGCCATATTAAGTTCACTTTAAGTTATGAATATCTGTTGACATAAAATGACTACTATATTGATGAATACTGGAAGAAATGTTTTGTAATTTTAACTTCAGTATTTGTATGTAAAATGTATTTTCCTGTTCTTTCTTTAGGTTGCAATTAAGCAAATGAATTTGCAGCAACAGCCCAAAAAGGAATTAATTATTAATGAAATTCTAGTCATGAGGGAAAACAAGAACCCAAATATTGTTAACTACTTGGACAGGTAATATAAGTAAATTTAATTTGTTTGTGAGGTTCAGTTTTTCTTTGCACTTGCTGGTGAAATCATGTTTAGTTCTGTGGTGGTGTTTGTCAGTTACATTTAAAGATGTTTTTGTTTTTCATTTTCTTTGTTTCTCTCAGTTACCTAGTTGGTGATGAGTTGTGGGTTGTAATGGAGTACCTAGCTGGAGGATCACTGACAGATGTTGTAACAGAAACGTGCATGGATGAAGCACAGATTGCTGCTGTTTGCCGAGAGGTAAAACTTTCTTTGCCTAGTTTTCTTGCAGGGATGAAATCTCAAGTCACTGAAAATGACCTTAGTCTGCTAGCAATGAGGCAATTCTAAGAAAGCTGTTAAATTCCCATTTTTGGTATGTTCAGTTAAACTCTTTATCGTAGTAGCTACTAATTTCCTTAAATAAAGTCAATTAAAGTCAAGCTGCGAGTGTAGCTGCCTCCGATCTCTGTGAATCTAGGTTCTGAGTCCTGCAGAGTCACTGCCAGTGCAGGTTTTTTTTTTTATTTCTCTCATCCCAAATACCTGCATATTAGCTTTAGCCCACTATGAAAGTGTGTGTTTTCTTCAATGGACTCAGACTCGATTTCCTCACTTGTACCTGTTGCTCCATGGATAATTTTGCTTTCCACATCTTTGAATTAAATTTAGCAGGTTTAGAAAATGAATGGTTTGCAATAAGATTTTTTTATATATATATATATATATAAAGTTTGTGGTGTGTGTATATACAGTATATATTTGCATATGTGTGCATACACAATGCCTTCAGAAACTGATCAGACTCCTTCACATTTTGTTATGTAGCAGCTCTATGCTAAAATCGTTTCGATTATTTTTTCCCCACTTTCAATACACCAGAACATCAAAGTGCACACAGTGTTTTAGAAATGTTAGTGTTATTAAAATGTATTAAAAATAAAAAAAGCACTGAAATATTATATTGGCACAAGTATTCAGATCTCTTACTCAGTACCTTGACGCGACAAGCTTTACACACTTGGAAATTTGGGATTTTCTGTATTCTTCTCAAGCTCTGTCAAGCTGGATAGAGACCATCAGTGGACTCTATTTTCATGTCTCTCCAGAAATGTTTGATTGTGTTCAAGTCTGGCCCTAAGCCCCTGCTGTGTTTTCATTGCTTTGTGCTCAGGGGTCATTGTCCTGTTAAAAGGTGAACCTTCAGCCCAATATGATGTCCAGAATGTTCTGAAGCAGTTTTTATTTAAGATATCTCTGTATTTTGCTCTGTTAAGATTTTCCCTAACCTTGACTAGTCTCCCAGCCCCTGCTGCTGAAATACAACCCCAAAGCGTGATGCAGCTATAAGCATCCTTCACTGTTAAAATGGTATTGCACAAGTCAGGAGCAGTGCCTGGTTTCATCCAGACATGATGCTTAGAACTCAGGACAGGCAATTTAATCTTGCTGTAATCAGAACAGAGAATCTTGTTTCTCATAGTCTGAGGGTCCTTTAGGTTCCTTTTTGCAAACTTAGTGTTTTTTTCATGTGTTGCCTGGTGATTTTGCCATAAAATGCAGATTAGTGTGGTGTTTCAGTGAGGATTGTCCTTTTGGAAGTTTCTTCCATTTCCACACAGGTTCTCTGTAGCTCAGCCAGAGCAGTCATCAGATTCTAGGTGTTATGTTGGGCCATTTATTTATTTTTTTTCTGTCATTTTTGATCATTTTTGGATGATAGACACTATAAATGGGGATTTCTGAGGCTGTAAATTGTTTCTTTAATTAGTTTGTTTTTCATTTAAAGCTTACTTTTTATTGTGGTAATTTATGTTTACCCTTTTTGCTTCTTCTTCTTTTGGCTGCTCCCGTTAGGGGTCGCCACAGTATATCATTTTCTTCCATATCTTTCTGTCCTCTGCTTCTGGTTCTGTTACACCCATCACCTGCATGTCCTCTCTCACCACATCCATAAACCTTTGCTTAGGCCTTCCTTTTTTCCTCTTTCCTGGCAGCTCTATCCTTAGCATCCTTCTCCCAATATACCCAGCATCTCTCCTCTGCACATGTCCAAACCAATGCAATCTCGCCTCTCTGACTTTGTCTCTCAACCGTCCAACTTGAGCTGACCCTCGAATGTACTCATTTCTAGTACTGTTCATCCTCGTCACGCCCAATGCAAATCTTAGCATCTTTAACTCTGCCACCTCCAGCTCTGTCTTCTGCTTTCTGGTCAGTGCCACCATCTCCAACCCCTATAACATAGCTGGTCTCACTACGGTCCTGTAGACCTTCCCTTTCGCTCTTGCTGATACCCATCTATTACAAATTACTCCTGACACTCTTCTCCACCCATTCCACCCTGCCTGCACTCTCTTTATCACCTCTTTTCCACAATCACCATTACTCTGTACTGTGGGTCCCAAGTATTTAAACTCATCCACCTTCGCCAACTCTACTCCCTGCATCCTCACCATTCCACTGACCTCCCTCTCATTTACACGCATATTCTGTCTTGTTCCTACTGACCTTCATTCCTCTACTCTCTAGAGCATATCTCCACCTCTCCAGGTTCTCCTCAACCTGCTCCCTACTATCGCTACAGATGACAATGTCATCAGCAAACATCATAGTCCACGGGGACTCCTGTCTAATCTTGTCTGTCAACCTGTCCATCACCATTGCAAATAAGGAAGAGCTCCGAGCCGATCCCTGATGTAATCCCACCTCCACTCCTACCGCAGACCTCGCCACTGTCACACTTCCCCCGTACATATCCTGTACAACTCTTACGTACTTCTCTGCCACTCCCGACTTCCTCATACAATACCACAGCTCCTCTCGAGACACCCTGTTATATGCTTTCTCCAGGTCCACAAAGACGCAATGCAACTCTTTCTGGCGTTCTCTAAACTTCTCCATCAACATCCTTAGAGCAAACATTGCATCTGTGGTGTTCTTTCTTGGCATGAAACCATACTCTTTCCCATAACTTCATACTGTGGCTCATCAATTTTATTCCCCTGTAGTTACTGCAGTCCTGCACATCCCCCTTATTCTTAAATATCGGCACCAGTACACTTCTTCTCCACTCCTCAGGCATCCTCTCACTTTCCAAGATTCCATTAAACAATCTGGTTAAAAACTCCACTGCCATCTCTCCTAAACACCTCCATGCTTCCATAGGTATGTCATCTGGACCAACGGCCTTTTCATTTTTCATCCACTTCATAGCTGTCCTTACTTCCTCCTTGCTAATCCGTTGCACTTCCTGAATCACTATCTCCACATCATCCAACCTCTTCTCTCTCTCATTCTCTTCATTCATCAGCCTCTCAAGGTACTCTTTCCATCTGCTCAACATACTCTCCTCGCTTGTGAGTAGGTTTCCATCTTTATCCTTTATCACCCTAACCTGCTGCACATCTTTCCCAGCTCGGTCCCTCTGTCTAGCCAATCGGTACAGGTCCTTTTCTCCCTCCTTAGTGTTCAACCTGTCATATAACTCATCATATGCCTTTTCTTTAGCCTTTGCCACCTCTCTCTTCACCTTGCGCCTTATCTCCTTGTACTCTTCTCTACTTTCTGCATCTCTCTAACTATCCCACTTCTTCTTTGCCATCCTCTTCCTCTGTATACTCTCCTGTATTTCCTGATTCCACCACCAGGTTTCCTTTTCCTCCTTCCTCTTTCCAGATGTCATGCCAATCACCCTTCTTGCTGTCACCCTTACTACATCTGCTTTAGTTTCTCAGCTGTCTGGTAACTCTTCACTGCCACCAAGTGCCTGTCTCACCTCCTCCCTAAACTCAACCTTGCAGTCTTCCTTTTTCAACTTCCACCATTTGATCCTTGGCTCTGCCCTCACTCTCTTCCTCTTCTTGATCTCCAGCATCATCCTACAGACCACCATCCTATGCTGCTTAACTACACTTTCCCCTGCCACCACTGTGCAGTCTTCAATCTCCTTCAGATCAACTCTTCTGCATAGGATGTAATCTACCTGTGTGCATCTTCCTCCACTCTTGTACTTAACCCTATGTTCCTCCCTCTTCTTAAAATAAGTATTCACTACAGCCATGTCCATCCGTTTGGCAAAATTCACTATCCTCTGACCTTCTTCATTCCACTCCTTGACACCATACCTACCCATCACCTCCTCGTCTCCACTGTTACCTTCACCAACATGCCCATTGAAATCCGCTCTAATCACCACTTTCTGTCCCTTGGGTACACTGTTCATCACTTCATCCAACTCACTCCAAAAATCTTCTTTCTCACCCATTGCACACCCAACTTGCGGTGCATATGCACTAACAACATTCATCATCACACCCCCAATTTCCAGCTTCATAATCATTACTCTGTCTGACACTCTTTTCACCTCCAAAACACTCTTGGCATACTGTTCCTTCAGAATAACCCCTACTCCATTTCTCCTCCCATCCACACCATGATAGAACAATTTGAATCCACCTCCAATCCACCTGGCCTTACTCCCCTTCCATTTAGTCTCTTGCATGCACCGTATATCAACCTTCATTCTCTCCATCATATCTGCTAACTCTCTCCCCTTACCAGTCATTCTGCCAACATTCAAAGTTCCTACCCACACTTCCACTCTCTCTTTACTTTCCTCCTCTCCTCCTGCCTCCGGACACGTCTCCCCCCTCTTCTTCTCCTTCTTCTTCTTCGGCCAACAGTAGCCCAATTTCCGCCAGCTCCCTGTTGGGTAACAGTACTGGTGGCGGTCGTTGTTAACCCGGGGCTCGACCGGTCCGGTATGGAAATTTGTATTGTTATCCGCATATTGATTTGGCAAAATTTTACACCGGATGCCCTTCCTGACGTAACCCTCCCCTTTTATCCGGGCTTGGGACCGGCACAAAGAAACACACTGGTTTGTGCATCCCCTGTGGCTGGGTTACCCTTTTTACTTCCATTTTGTTTATTTATAGTGGGTGCTTCCTTGGCATTTTTGTTTCTAGGCTCACTCCGGTATTTCTAGAGGTGTAATTTCAGAGGTCATGAGCTTTAAGGGTTAAACGTGTCTCTGAAAGATTAATTCCTTATACAAATTGATGGATGCCAAAAGTCTTTTTTGCTTTGTGCCATGATCAAAAAAAAAAAAAAAAAAAAAAACAACCCATGCTTTAAACTACAATTTTTTCCTCTCGTTTTTATTTTGGTTATTAACCTTCTGAATTTTTATATTTTTCCTTGACTATTTTTTTTTTTTGTTCCTGGTCATTTAAAAAAAATATCTATACTTTGTCACCTCTTACCAAGGCCCTTTACCCCGATTTCTCAGTTTTGCCAGACAGCCAGCTCTAGGGAGAGTTGTGGTTGTTTCAAGCTTATTATTTTTAAGATTTATAGAGATCACGGTGCTCTTGGGAGCATGCAGTGTTACAGAATTTTTTGTAGCCTTCTCCTGATCAGTGCTTCAGCTGTCTCTCAGATGCACATTTTCAGATGGGGGAGCTTATTTCGATACTGTAGGTGTGTGCCTTTCCTAATCATGTCAGTTGAATTTACCATAGGTGGACTCAGAAAATGATAATTTTAATGATAATTATCAATGATAATTAGAATGGAATTACACCTGTGACAGATTTCAACTGTCTTAGCAAAGGGTCTGAATTCTTGCATCAATATGAGATTTCAGTTTCTTAGTTTTTAATATTTTTTCTAAATTTCCCAAAATTCTGTTTATGCTTTATCACTTAGGTGAACTGAGTATGATGGGAAAAATGAATGTGAATGATTTTACCATAAGGCTGCAGCGTAACAAAATGTGACAAAGTGAGGTGGTCTGAATACTTTCTACTGGTACTGGTAAAAAATATATACAGTAATCCCTCCTCGATCGCGGGGGTTGCGTTCCAGACCCCCCCGCGATAGGTGAAAATCCGCGAAGTAGAAACCATATGTTTGTATGGTTATTTTTATATATTTTAAGCCCTTATAAACTCTCCCGCACTGTTTATAAATATTCCCCGCAGAGTTATACAGCATAATCCCTTTGTATTCTCTTAGATATTAGGTAAGATTCATTGAAATTATGTATATAAACACACTGTTTATATACAGTAAAACCTAAATATTATTTTAAAGATATTGAGCATCTCCGATATCACATATGTTACAGCCATTACGATAGACAGGCCACCAGCAATAAATACGTACAATGCAATAAAAATAGTATACAGTAAATGTGTGTACAGTGACACTAAACGTACGTACATGTACTAAGCACTGTAAGAAGAAAATTAATTATGGTTACTCACCAACAATGACACAATGACTTGTCCGATAACAATGAGTTTAATTTTACTGCACAACAAAGGAGAGCGTTACAGCCCTTGTAAAGGAGCCACTTCAGGCGATTGTGTAGCACTGCCGTTGTTCTTCTTTTGGTAGTCTTCAATCCAAATCCCTAAAGCAGATTCCATCCAGACTACTGCCTTATTACATCCACTTACAACTCGTTTTGCACCCTGGTTAAAAGGACACTGCGGCCGTAGATCTTGTATTCCTTTCCTACTTTTTAAATAAAAAGAATCGTAGCCTTCAACAAATCCAAAACGTTTACCTTTTCGGCAATCGTTAACATCTTCTTCTTGCGCTTGGGCACGGCCCCTGAAGCAGTAGCAGATTGTTTTGGAGCCATAATGAAGGGCTTGACTATGCACAAAGATAAACACTAAAGAGCACAACTCTTTACACAGCGAAACACGTTGATGCTGAATGAGCGAAACGAGACTTCCTGGTTAACACTGCATTCAGCACGCAGGAACTCAACTGCGTGCTCTGATTGGTTAGCTTCTCAGTCAGGAGAACTTAACTGCGTGCTCTGATTGGTTAGCTTCTCAGCCATCCGCCAATAGCGTCCCTTGTATAAAAATCAACTGGGCAAACCAACTGAGGAAGCATGTACAGGAAGTAAAAAGACACATTGTCCGCAGAACCCGCGAAGCAGCGAAAAATCCGCGTTATATATTTAGTTATGCTTTCATATAAAATCCGCAATAGAGTGAAGCCGCGAAAGTTGAAGCGCAATATAGCGAGGGATTACTGTATATATTTTCGCAGTGAGAAAAAACCTGATATTGTTACTAGTATCATTATTAGGACTGCAAGGCATTCATGTGCTCTCTTAACTTTGCTTATTTACCACTTATCATTATTTGCATCTAAAGAGCAACATTATTTAATGAACTTGTACATACTGAATTGGTATGTTCACAACATTTAGTAATTTTCTATATGTGGCATTTTTTTTCTCAGTGCTTGCAAGCTCTGGAATTCCTACATTCAAATCAAGTAATACACAGAGACATCAAGAGTGATAATATTCTTCTAGGAATGGATGGTTCTGTTAAACTCAGTAAGTATCTAACTCAGAACATCAAATTAAAATGTTCCCTTAGTGATCAGGCACAGAGAGAGAGTGTGATTTTCTGAACAGCTACAGTTGTGCTTGAAAGTTTGTGAACCCTGTAGAATTTTCTATGTTTCTGCATAAATATGACCTAAAACATCATCAGATTTTCACTCAAGTCCTAAAAGTAGATAAAGAGAAACTAGTTAAACAAATGAGATAAAAATATTATACTTGGTCATTTATTTATTGAGGAAAATGATCGAATATTACATATTTGTGAGTGGCAAAAGTATGTGAACCTCTAGAATTAGCAGTTAGTTTGAAGGTGAAATTAGAGTCAGGTGTTTTCAATCAATGGGATGACAATCAGGTGTGAGTAGGCACCCTGTGTTATTTAAAGAACAGGGATCTATCAAAGTCTGCTCTTCACAACATATGTTTGTGGAAATGAATCATGGCACAAACAAAGGAGATTTCTGAGGACCTCAGAAAAAGAGTTGTTGATGCTCATCAGGCTGGAAAAGGTTACAAAACCATCTCTAAAGAGTTTGGACTCCACCAATCCACAGTCAGACAGATTGTGAACAAATGGAGGAAATTCAAGACCATTGATACCCTCCCCAGGAGTGGTCGACCAACAAAGATCACTCCAAAAGTAAGACATGTAATAGTCGGCGAGGTCACAAAGGACCCCAGGGTAACTTCTAAGCAACTGAAGGCCTCTCTCACATTGGCTAATGTTCATGTTCATGAGTCCACCATCAGGAGAACGCTGAACAGCAATGGTGTGCATGGTAGGGTTATAAGGAGAAAGCCACTGCTCTCCAAAAAAAAACATTGCTGCTCGTCTGCAATGCTAAATGTCTGCTAAAGATCACGTGGACAAACCAGAATGCTATTGGAAGAATGTTTTGTGGACGGATGAGTCCAAAATAGAACTTTTTGGTTTAAATGAAAAGTGTTATATTTGGAGAGAGGAAAACACTGCATTCCAGCGTAAGAACCTTATCCCATCTGTGAATGGTGGTGGTAGTATCATGGTTTGGGCCTGTTTTGCTGCATCTGGGCCAGGACGGCTTGCCTTCATTGATGGAACAATAAATTCTGAATTATAGCAGAGAATTCTAAAGGAAAATGTCAGGACATCTGTCCATGAACTGAATCTCAAGAAAAGGTGGGTCATGCAGCAAGACAACGACCCTAAGCACACAAGTCATTCTACCAAAGAATGGTTAAAGAAGAATAAAGTTAATGTTTTGGAATGGCCAAGTCAAAGTCCTGACCTTAATCCAATCGAAATGTTGTGGAAGGACCTGAAGTGAGTGAATGGGCTAAAATTCCTCCAAGCCGGTGTGTAGGAATGATCAAAAGTTACCGGAAACGTTTAGTTGCAGTTATTGCTGCAAAGGGGGGGTCACACCAGGTACTGAAAGCAAACTTTAACTTTTTTTTTTTTTTTACTTTTGCCACTCACAAATATATAATATTCGATCATTTTCCTTAATAAATGACCAAGTATAATATTTTTGTTTAACTGGTTTCTCTTTATCTACTTTTAGGACTTGAGTGAAAATCAGATGATGTTTTATGTCATATTTATGCAGAAATATAGAAAATTCTAAAGGGTTCACAAACTTTCAAGCACAAATGTAGCTATAGTTAACCTCCTTAATGTTTTGTTTACCCCTGGATAAAAATATAAAAACACTGGGATTTTTTTCAACAAGAAATGTTTGTGTGAAATGTTTTGAAACAGGCACCAAAACATAGCCCAATGTTGCAATCAGAGCAGTAGAAGTGTTTTTCTTTTGCACAGTTTTCTTATATTCTTTCTGTTGCTTGCACATGAGGGTAGAATGCCAGTGCTTGATCTGCATGATTGACATGTCCATTTTGTTATTGTAGGCTACCACAGTACAAGCAAACATTGACAGTGATTGCATTATGAACAGTGCTTAGGGAGCTGACATCTTTTTTTTTTATCCTTCTACTTGATTGTAGTCATTTTGCCTTTTTATCATAAAGTTACTTGGATCTTGATGAAGCTTCACATAGCCAAATTCTTAGGACATATCATAGTGGTTATGTCATACTATGCTGTTTGCTTCAGTTTCTCCATTTCAATGTCTGAAAACCAATTCACATTGTCATCATTATCACTTGACTTAACTAATTGTCCAGTTTTAGTTTGTTCTAAAACTGGGTTTATAGCTTCTCGTTTACATGTCATTATGTTTTGATTGAAGGATCTGTCCCACTCGTAAACATAAAATATTGATGAGTTACCCTAGATCTATCTAGACCAGGGGTGTCTAATTCTGATCCTGGAGGGCCACAGAGCTGCAGGTTTTCATTCTAATCGTTTTTCTAATCAGTGACCAGTTTTCACAGCTAATTAACTTTTTTTCCCTTCATTTTAATAAACCTGTTGTTAAGGATTCAGTCATCTAAATCGGTTTTCTTCATTAAGTGGTAGCCAAACAGAAATTAAATGTGAAGCCAGTGAACAGGTGGCCAGCTAAATTGGGGTTTCACACTCCAACCAATTTCACTCCCACCACTTTCTTAATTAGAAGCCTATTCTTGTTGCTAATTAAACCTGTTATTTAATTCTATGGCATGTTGCTGCATTAAGTGGCCTTTCTGCAAAAAACCTACATCTTTTAACAAAGCACTAAATGGAAGTGGCTATTTATATTGATTTGTATATTCAAATAGGAGTAATTCTGGGTGGATCCAGGGTGGGGCTCCAGTCACATGCATGTGCATTAGAATTCATGTTGATTGGGGTTTATAAAGGGGAACGTCCGTAGAATTTTGCTTACATACAGTTTTATGCCTCTGAATTATTTTGCGCGTGCACACATTTCTAGTTTTGTCCATACACAATGTTTTAGTGTGAATTCTTTGCAAGACGTTATATTTATAGTCAGAGGTATACTAAGTGAAGAGAAAAGGAGACAGGACTGTACCTTGGGGTGCTCTACTGTTGCCCATGTCCATATCAGAAACGCAGTCCTTGAGTCTCACAAACTATGATCTCCGACAGATCTGAACAATTGACACTGGTTGTGGGGATTTAAATTGCTGAGGCAGCCTTCTCTTGGTCCTGGACTTTGTCAAACAGTTAACATCAGCATGGGAATTTTAAATCATTTCAGGCTTAACTGGAAAAGTAAAGGTGGCATCTAAACTGCTTAGTTTTTATTTTAACCTATTGGTGTTTTGTTTTTCTTCTAGTTAATGAAGGTAATGGTACTTCTGAGTTTTAGTGCCTTTGAAAAATTGAATGTCAGTAGTTAAATTCCCCCTTTATTAACTATCATTTCATATACACTGTACATCCTTTAAAAGAAATGAAAGTGCAGATTCAAATAGCATTTTAGGTTGTTATTGTGTCAATATGTTTCTGTGCACTGTCTTAATAAATTAATAAAAATGTTTTAATTTTTAACTTTGTAATTTCCTTTCCACAGCGGATTTTGGGTTTTGTGCACAAATTACGCCAGAACAGAGCAAGCGCAGCACTATGGTAGGGACACCATACTGGATGGCTCCAGAGGTGGTGACAAGAAAAGCTTATGGTCCTAAAGTTGATATCTGGTCATTGGGAATCATGGCCATTGAAATGATAGAAGGAGAGCCTCCATATCTCAATGAGAACCCACTGAGGGTAAGTTTTCTTAGTCCTTTTCAATACTCATTTTGACTACAACACAGTGCATTCACGTAACAGTTTTTATTGTAGTGCTCTGTATTGAAAAGTCACTATATATTTGATGGAGGACAGTACTTTTTTTTTTTTTTTTTTTTTTTTTTTTTTTTTTAAAAAGGTGCGTTCACCTGTAATGCGCAAAGCATCTATTGCAATAGCCCATGTCTGTCTGCTTGTCTGTTCGCATGAAACAATTTGGCCCCCTGTGGACCAGTTTTATTAAATAAGCATGTGACATGCTTTATTACTTCAAAGAAATTTGTTGAGACAGTCCGATTTTCTTTGAGATATTTTGAACAGGTCGCGCTGTACAGAGTTTTAAAATTTCAAAATCTCCCCTTGAAAAGCATTAGCAAAAAAGCAAAATATGAAGTTGTCAATCCTAAAAGAAGAAACATTCTGTGCCACTTCAGCTACAAATTAGTCCATCTTGTCAATTTTATCTTTACAGCAGTTACACCAACTTGTATATTTTGCATATTTTGCTGTTTTTCACCTCCGATAGCTGCTACTGATTGCAAACAGACCCCCAATACAGGTTAATGAAGCACTGGCAGACTGCGTGCATGAGTAGAAAGTCACTGTCACTTGCTTATTTAGTGCACACGGGGCACTGCCTGAGCTCGTACAGTTAAAGGGCAAATGTAAAAGAAGCAGTGCATCAGCACCTCAGTCCTCCTTATAACTTAACTTATAAAGGGTAAGTTAAATGATCTTCGTAACCATAAAGTATAAAATGCTAGCAAGGGAAACAAAATTCTCTCTCTCTCCCTCTCTTTCTAAAAGGCCCTGTGGCATGTAAGCTGTTGTGCACAGAGTAAAGAAACTTTTATTCATTATTGACTTTACACAAACCAACCTCACACCCCAGTTACCTGCAGATTATAATGATTAACTATTTCACTGACACTATAATATATTAGGGTGATCAGATGTGACAGGGACAGTCCCGATTTTACATTATGCATCCTGATAAACACAGCAAACAGCTTCGCAATATATGTGCAATAGCATGCATAAAGTCAAGCGGGAAACCCCCATGATTAGGACCTTTGTGTTAAATTTGAACAACATCACAAGGAGGTCCAAGAAGCACACAAAAACAGACAGTATACTACTATTTATTTCCATTTCAAGCACTGGGTTCAGTTCTTTGTGTTTACTTGTGAAGGTGTTTTGTTTTTTGTTTTTTTTTCATGTGCCCTGATCCTTCTCTGATGATGATGAGAGGTATTAAAAAATTGAGCCTTTACATGTGGGCATACATGCTACACAAGTGTCAAGCTTTGGGAGTTTGAAAATCTGGTGACACTATAATTTACCATCATGTGCCACATTCGCCTGGAATACGTCATGGTTAGCCGCTGTAATAAATTTTGCATTTCATTTCTGTTATTCCCTAATATTTGCAGTAACTGAATAGCTTTGCAAGTTTTCTTCCTTTTGCCCAGTTCTGATAAGATAGCCTTTGGCTTCTACACTCTAATATTGATTAAGAAGGTTCTAGAACCGATCTGATAGCCATAGTCTCCTGAAGGCTACAATGTCTGCACAGCCCACGAAAGCACGTGAATTTAATGCCATGTGAACATTTTCTAACTTGTTTATAGAATCACTTTTTGCATTAAGCACTATTATGACATACTATATACAATGGAAAGAAAAAGTATGCAATCCTTTTGGTATTACCTGGTTGTCTTCATAAATTGGTTATAAAGTGTCATCTAATTCACAAATATAGACCATCACAATATTTTTGCACTAATAACACAACAACAATTATAATCTTTAATGTCATTATTGAACACATCATCAAACATTCACAGTGTGTTGTAAAACAGTAAATGTACTCTTGGGTTTAATAACTTATCATACCTCCTTTGACAGCATTAACTTCTAAAAAGCTCATCCATTAGCTGTGGATCAGACCTGTACAACGTTCAGCATCAATTGTGGACCAATCATCTTTATAGAAATACTGCAGCTCAGTGACACTGTTAATGTCTTTTGCTGTGCTACTCCTAAAGGCAGATTTTTTTTCTTTTCAAACCATTCAGTGGTAGATTTACTTTGTTTATGGTGATTGTCTTGTTACATCACCCATCTTTTACTGAGCTTCAGCTGGCAGACAGCCTCTCTGACATTACCCTGTAGGTTACCTGATACACTTTGGAGTTCATTTTCCTTTTGATGATGGCAAGCTGTTCAGGCCCTGAGTCAGCAAAGCAGCCCCAAGTCATGATTCTCACTTAAACGTACTTCACCAATGGGATGTTTTCATGTTTGTTTCCAGTACCCTTTTTACACCAGACACGCTGGTGCCTGTTCTTCCTGATCAATTCAACCTTCATTTCATCAGTCTACAAAAAATTTCCCAGTGTCATTGTGTTCTTTCAAAATGGTCTTTAGCAAACTTCAGACATGCAATGATGTTTTTTTTTTGAGAATAATGCCTTTCTCTTTGACGTCGTGCCTGTTCAAAGTTTTATTTATGATAGACTCGTGAACGAAGATATTAACCTGTTCCAATGGTTCCTTCAAGCGTTTTCTAAGGGAGAGCAGCCACAATAATAAGTTACAGTATGTCCATTTATGCAGTTTGACTGTCAACTGATGAATATCTGAACACTCTAAAATTACTTTGTAACCCTTTCTATCTTTATGCTAATCAACAATTCAAATCAAGCAAATGCTTGTTGTGAATAACAAACTTAAAATGTTTGTCTTTTTTTATTTTATAAATAGGTCAAGGTATCTCAAAACCACACCTCCAATCTTGTTTCATTGATTGGTCTCCAGTTTTGCTAACTTCTTTGTTGAAATCATCAGCCTAGTGGTTGACACACTTTTTCATCCTACACCTGTGAATGTTTGAATGATTTATTCAGTATGTACTGGTACCATACAATAAGTTGTGCATTATTAGTTATCAAGTTGTGTTTATTATTGTAACTTAGATGAAGATCAGACCATATTTTAAGACAAATTTCTATATAAGTGCAGAAATTTGCAAATGCAGTAGTTTGCCACTGCATGAGGTGATGATTGCCAAACTTGAGTACTATATTCAGTCATAGCTGAATGGGAGCAAATTTATTTGATGCTAGAAGATGGACAATTTGTTTGGATGAATTAGAGCAAAGGAAAATTGTATACAGATAAAGTAATTAAAAATATTTACCTTAAGAAAATCAAAGATCAGCGTGTCTGTTTAAAAGGAGGCTATGAGACAGCAAAAAGTATTGGTGTATTTTAAAGTAGCAGAACATTGAACTATCAGGGCTGAGTACAAAAAGACCCATCCTTAGTGTACTTTAACAAGACTACCTGTTCAGTCATCACCAATGATTTGTGATGTGATGCCGAGAGTGTTAGTTGACCTACTAGTACACTAACTCGAGAGATACCACGCAAGCTTCTATAGTTTAACTCTTTATACATAGGAACAGTGCAGAGTCATTATAAAATGTATGAGATGCCTCAGTATATTTTTTTTAAAATACAAAGTTAATTTGTTTAAGGTTAATGCCATATTAAATAAGCCTCAATGGGAATACCTTTTGCAAATCTGGAGTTAGTTTTATAATTGTCCCACTAATTTGGGAAGAATTGAATTTCTGGCTGTGGTGGAAATGTTAATCCTGCTACAACTATTTCAATTGAAAATAGGCGGTATTTTGTGAATCTTCAGCTTTGTTTCTGACTATCGTTACCCTCCTAATACTGGTTTTTAATACTAATATAGATTAATTCTTGGAAATTGAAATACATATCTAGGTTAACTAATATTTCAAATGAGGCAGGTTATTTTTAAGCAAAACTATATCTTATCAGTTGTGTCACAGATCATTCTGTCTTGCTTTATCTATAACTAATGAAGCTGCACTAAAAAGCCATTCAGTGACTTCACTGTTCCATCGTGCTGGTAGAAAATATCTTTGTTAACCCCTTATGCCCCAAGGGTTTTTGCCATTATTTTGCCTAAATTACATACCCACAAATGAACAGCAATTATTCAGTTTGTCTACTAAAGAAGCTTCACATGACTGAAGAATAGTGAGTACAACACTTCAAAGTTTTAAAACTAATTCTTTATATGAATAAAAACCTTTGTTTCAAACCAATAACAACTAAATAAAACACAAAAAAGAGGTTTATTAGAAGTTTCTCACGAAGACAAACTTGATTTTACAGTACATAACCAAGGCATTTTATGACCCACATCCTTGGGGGGGGGGGGGAAAATTATGTCCCAATTTGTCAACTATCATTGTACTAAGTATAGATTGTGAAAACGGGATTTATCAGAAAATGGAACGAACCATAATAAAAGTGATAATGTCATTTCTCAATGTAGTCTCCACCCTTCTCAATGCACTTGTGCCACCTGCCTGGAAGTACCTGGATTCAACAGAATAAAAGGGTTTGTCTTGTCCTTGCAATCACTCATGGACTGCTTTCATCTTGTCATCATCTTTCTTGAATCGACTACCACCCAGGTGTTTTTTTAGCAGTCCAAAAAGGTGAAAATCACATAGTGCCAAATCTTGTGAATAAGGAGGATGTGGCAATACCTCAAACCTCAGTTTCTCTAAACAAGCTTTGGTGTTCTTAGCAGTATGTGGGCAGGCATTTTCTTGCAGCAAAAGAATTTCCTGAAACAGCAGTCCCCGCCACTGGGATCGAATAGCAGGCTTCACATTGGTCTCCAGCAAGTCAGAGTATCTTGCACTAGTGACTGTAGTAACCCTCGGCATGTAGTGTTCGACAATAACTCGGGTGCACGAGTTTATTTGCTGTTGCTTCTTTTTTTCTTGCATTTCATATCTGGAATAAACTGAGCATATGCATACATTGATATACCTGATTCTTCCAGTGTTGGGAGCATTGACTTTGCTGGCAGCCCTGGGCGTAGGACAGGAAACAGCCCTAGACAGGGCGCATACATATACCAAGACCATTTACACAGTGTCTAGTTAACCTAAATAGCACATTTTTTGCATGCAAGCTGAAAACTGTAATAGTCAAAAACAGTGGATTGAAACGTTGACATTCAGTCGAAGTGGGGAGAGAGGCTGGGGGGTTCCCTCACATGAAATTACAAGTAGTGGTGTGGCATAGTACAGTGTGATTCAGTGACATTTTATCATGGTAAAGGGGGTTGGGGATCCCTACATGAAATTGCAGTCAGTGGTGTAGCACGATACAAATATAAGTTCACACAGCCCGAAACTTTCAGTCAAAAGTGGTGTGGGGTTTCTTATATAAAACTTTGTGCAGACAGAGAGTAACAATACATAACCAGTAAGCTAAGTGGGACATCTCATGCATAAGTGACTATACTAGTAATTGAAGAGAATGAAATTATATTGCTTGCCCACAAGTGGAGAACACTTCTCATAATGGATCAGATAGATATGTCTCCACTCCAAGTTCAAAATGAAGGTCATTGTTATGTGTAGATATTGAATTGAAGGTCGTACTTGCATGACTCCTCAGAATAGTGACAGCAATACAGTACCAATACACAAACAAATGTTTCTGCTGTATATGTGTTTTTTCTTGTATTATCATTTGCTTTTCTTTTTTTAGTCTTGTGTGTCTGTAAAGCATGACATACTTACAACAAATGTGACACAGTCTTTCACAAAATCGGTAATTTTTGTGTGCACAAAATTACTTAATCAAAGAGGCATTGTTCAGATATTTTACCCTATTTCATTAGCTTGTCCACAGGTCAGAGACTGTTAGTTATATTCTAAAACCAATTATTTATTTGTCAAGAAGTAGCATCAGTGGTGTTGATTATGCGCAGACATTGAGTGCAGGTTGTCCTCTTTTTAAGTAGACTATTATATATAAATTGAGAAATAAAGTCTTTACATGTTTTACAAATAAGTGAATAGTTTTAAAGTTGCAAGTATTCTTCGTTATCATTATTTATTAATAACCATTGAAAAATATAATAAGCCTTATATAGAGAAGACAACTTTTCTGAACTTAAGGGAGCTAATGTTAACGTTTATAGAAACAGCTCAATATTTCTCTATCACATAAATGACATTTACTGCACGTTGTTTTGATTTTTATGTGAAAAACTTCCAAAATGCAGATGTATTTTTTTGCATTTAGTTTGTTTGCAGATATGGCATTATCTGATGTGCAACTGGCAGAGAAATAAAGGCAGTGTAAGCAAAACCTTTTATGAAGGCTTGAAACATCAACATCCAAAATTTGTGGCTGCAGCAAATCGTGCATAATATGCTATATGTAAAATAACCAAACAACTTTCATTGACGGTCCCTTCACAATGGGAATGGGCATAGCGGTATGTTACAATTAAGTAAATGAATCCATCCAT
>JANRMT010028174.1:108040440-108108474 GCA_026402145.1 Polypterus bichir lapradei | reverse complement strand
TTGTAAGCACACAACCGGTTTCATCGATAAAATCACATCCAGCTTTTGAGAGTTTAAACACTCATAAACATCAAAGTGTCCACTACTGAAATCGTCACCTGTGAATCTAAGATGTTTAAGAGGCATTGGCGGTTGTCGAAAGGTGTAAAATATTTGGCCATTTCGGTACACTTGAAAGCGACAACCGAACAATTCAGCGGCAGCTATCAACTCACATGCAGAACCATAGGTGAAGGGCTTAAGCATTTCACTCTTATAGTGCTCCTGTGTAGTATAATTATCTCCTGTACCGTCATCAGTCCACACCTTCAACCTGTCCCAGTCATTCAATACATAAGACACAATGTTCCTCCAGATATCAAGAGTGAGCCTGATATGGCCGTGCAATATGTAACAAAGAGAATGGAAAAGGTAGGTGCCATCTCCGGGCATGGAAACCACTCAGTAAGTGACAGTTCTTTGATCGATAGTGATCACCTCGATAGACATGGTAATGGGGGTTGGAATGATAAAGGAAATGGGTACCTGAGTAATGTAAAGTAAGTCTAAAATACCTATACAATAACTATAATTGTAATAAACAAACAATAAAACAGCGGAGAAGCCGTGGATTAAACAAAAAGGCTGTAGTTATCAGTAGGGAGACGTTAATCCCGTGGCGAAGCAAGGAAGGGAATGTAGAGACCGGAGCGACAGACGGTCTTATATAGGCAGGCAGCCAACAACGTGGGAGGCGTTGGGATGGGGGACCCAATGCCACCTCACACAGTGACTGAGCTGCAGGCTATGGACGTATATATGTACGTAAGTAGGATTCAGTTAGCGTTGGGAACCCATGTACCAAATTTCTTGAAGATGGCCCCATAAGTAACAAAGACTGTTGAAAAGTTCCATATGGTGTCCGACAGTGGCATCATACCACCGAAATAAGTACGTACATTGGTTTCGGTTAGTGCAGGGAAGCTGCCTACCAAATTTCGTGAAGATGGGGCCGTAAATAAGAAAGTTCAACATGGCGGACGTTGTTGACCGTTATGACCGTTACGCGTAGAATTTCTAAATGAAACCTGCTAAACTTTTGTAAGTAAGCTGTAAGGAATGAGCCTGCCAAATTTCAGCCTTCTACCTACACGGGAAGTTTGAGAATTAGTGACATTGGAAAGTTCAATATGGCGGCCAACAGTGGTGTCATACCAACGAAATAAGTACGTACATCGGTTTCCGTTAAAAGTTTAATATGGCGGCCGACAGTGGCATCATACCACCGAAATAAGTACCAAATTTCAGCCTTCTACCTACATGGGAAGTTGGAGAATTAGTGACGTTGGAAAATTCAATATGGCGGCTGACAGTGGCATCATACCACCGAAATAAGTATGTACATTGGTTTCGGTTAGCGCAGGGAAGCCGCCTACCAAATTTCGTGAAGATGGGGCCATGAATAAGAAAGTTCAATATGGCAGACGTTGTTGACCGTTATGACCATTACGCATAGAATTTCGAAATGAAAGCTGCTTAACTTTTGTAAGTAAGCTGTAAGGAATGGGCCTGCCAAATTTCAGCCTTCTACCTACACGAGAAGTTGGAGAATTTGTGACGTTTGGAAAATTCAATATGGCGGCCGACAGTGGCGTCATACCACCGAAATAAGTACGTACATCGGTTTTGGTTAGCGCAGGGAAGCCACCTACCAAATTTCGTGAAGATGAGGTCATTCTTCTACCTACACGGGAAGTTGGAAAATTGGTGACATTCGAAAGTTCAATATGGCGGCCGACAGTGGCGTCATACCATCGAAATAAGTAAGTACATCAGTTTCGGTTAGCGCAGGGAAGCCGCCTACCAAATTTCGTGAAGATGGGGCCATAAATAAGAAAGTTCAACGTGGTGGACGTTGTTGACCGTTATCGACCGTTATGACCGTTACGTGTAGAATTTCGAAATGAAAGCTGCTTAACTTTTGTAAGTAAGCTGTAAGGAATGAGCCTGCCAAATTTCAGCCTTCTACCTACACGGGAAGTTGGAGAATTAGTGATGAGTGAGTGAGTGAGTGAGGGCTTTGCCTTTTATAAGTATAGATATAATATATAGTTTTGTTGTTAGCCTTAGTGCAAATGTGGTCGTTTCATTAGTGGTATATACAAATAAAGATTGGATCCAGCCCAAACCCATTTATGCACCTCGCTGCACAGGTGGTCCACCAGCTAATGACAAAGTGCTGACTGCAATAACTTGTAACTAAGTAGAAAGATTTTTTTTTTTAACTTTCTTCCAAATATTGAAAGGGGTATGTAAAAACAAAGTATAAATTTAAATCATAAAATATACTTTTTTTTCCAACAAGTAGTATCAGTGCATCCATAGCTAGTATATTAATGCAGCAAATCAAGCACCTTCAGTTACTTGTATCACTTTCCTGTGTTGGTAAATAAACTAGCTGCAGTATTAAACAAGCTTTACATACACACCTGAAAGAAATAAGTTAAAGCTGCTTCTTTTTGTCATTTCAGAAGCACAAGTGTAGCTGAAGGCTGGAGGACTGAAGTTTAAAGGTGTCTTCTAGTTAAATGCACCCTTTCAGAAGTATTGACATTTTAAGGATAAAAAAAAACCAAACAATGCTACCAGTATGCTTTCTGTACCTATCATCTTCATTCCATGGTTGGCCACAATTCTGATTAGAAATTGTAAGGATTCTGAACTTTTTGGGGATTCACATCAACGGTACGACATGCCGAAGATACTCCCGCAGTGCGTTTGCCGCGTCAGTGGAAGACAGTTTATCAGTTGCTGGGGCATCCGCGGGCTCCCAATGCGGCTCGCATCTAAAACAGATCCAAATTGATCACTGTCACGCTATAAGCACTTGCCGTCGATGGGTGATGCAAGGAACATTATAAATGCACGGAACAGTATTACTTGGCCACAACCCTGCCTGACTGCTGTGTCTGCTATAGGAGAATGTTGGATCCCGCTACAATAAATAACTGGGTTGTTCCTGTTTCAAGCAGCAGGCTTCATATATCTCCACCCTTGATCTCATGAAGGGTTATTGGCAGGTCCCCTTGGAGGAGTCTGGTTGTAAGAAAGCCACGTACGCCACTCCAGATGGGTTGTTTGGATTTACTCCTATTTGGTCTCCATGGCACACTACTGACCTTTCAGCGAATGATGGACCAGATCTTGCGTCCCCATTCCATGTACACAGGTGCCTATCTAGATGATGTGGTCATTTTCAGTATTGACTGAGAATCTCATTTCGTCCATCTTCAGGCAGTGCTTGACAGTTTACGGCTGCCAGGGTTGACGGCCAACCCTAAGAAATGTAAGCTGGTTATGTCAGAAATCCACTATCTGGGATATCCCAATTGGAAAGGTTTGCTCAAGCCTCAAATGGACAAGGTGGGGGAGGTGCTTGCATATCCCCATCCCGAAACACAGAGGCAGGTTCATACCTTCCTCAGGTTCGCGGGGTATTACAGGTGGTTCATTCCCAATTTTGCGCATCAGGCTGTCCCCCCCACCCCCTCGCTGACTTGACAAACGCCTGTGAGAGAGCTTTTGCGGACCTAAAAGCCGTATTAATCATCATTCCCGGTTCTACCCAATCCAGACTTTTCAAAGGAATTTATTCTGCAAACAGATGCTTGTGCTTTCGGTTTAGGAGCAGTGCTCTCACAATGTTTTAAGGGGGAAGAACACCCCATCTAATTTCTCAGCAGAAAGCTGTTACCCAGGGAGTATAATTATTCGACAATTGAAAAGGAATGCTTAGCGATTAAGTGGGCAGTGGAAGCCATCTGTTACTGTATCTGGGGACGACGGTTTACCCTGGTGACTGACCACGCCCCGCTACAATGGCTGTACAAACAGATGTATACGAAATCCCGGCTTTTGATGTTCAACACCGTCACAGGGCTGCACACACCAGTGCTGATGTTCTCTCCCGCCTAGCCGAACCCGGCTAGGACAGTCGCTTTGCCCACGCCGG
Source organism: Polypterus bichir lapradei (assembly GCA_026402145.1). Lineage (NCBI taxonomy): Eukaryota > Metazoa > Chordata > Cladistia > Polypteriformes > Polypteridae > Polypterus > Polypterus bichir. The sequence goes on along the minus strand of JANRMT010028174.1, from coordinate 108,104,483 downwards.
TGTGAACAAAGCTGTCGGGGGAGATGTAAGGTTTCTCAGCTCTTTTGGGACTCCTCCCAACGGGATGACACACCGAAGAGTATCCCGAAGCACAATTGCTGCGTCTGTGGAAGACAGTTTATCAGTTGCTGGGGCAAGCGCAGGCTCCCAATGCAACAGCAGTTTGCAGCAAAAGCAGATCCGAGTTGATCACGGTCGCGCTATAAGCACTTGCCGTCGATGGCCGATGCAAGGAACATTATAAATGCAGGGAACAGTATTACTTGGCCACCAACCTTTTACTGATATAGAATAAACAGAGATACCAGCATTTATACTGTCAGCATACAAGACTACAAGTTTATTTTACAAGTAACTTCCTATTATTGAATACTAAATCAGTAACACTATGTTATTGTTCTCAGAATTACAAATAATCCAAATATGGTATACATACTGTAAGAATAGTAGTTGCTAGGCTTGAAAATTATAACTTTTTATATGGGTTGATGATTGGGAAATTTTCCAATGAGTATTGATGTTTAACAGCAGTTTTCAAAGGAGAAGGCTGGGAAGAAGGCAACCTATTTCAAAACCTGTTAAGCAGCTGTTCATCTCTTAGTAAAATTATTTTCAAAATCTTAATACTGTAATAATATTGACAAACCATAGGTTTTGTGCTGTGTGACGATCTCATGGTAGCAGTTTTCAACACAAAAGAGTTCATCTCAAAATCTGAATCTATAGTGTGTGCTGTTACCATCACATAAATTATTTGTTGTACAAAGAAGTCTGTGCATCTGCAGCCAGTGAGCGTAAAATAGCCTTTGCGTCCTTGTACATAATGTATTTTCCAAAGAAATGTTAGTCATGTGAAAATAGCATGGCAGCTTATATTCTGGCCTCATTTCTGACAGCATCTTTTTGAAGAATGGGTAGTTCATTGTACTGCATTTCTCCAACAGTGAAATCTGTGACACGTTTGATAGCTGCCATCCCACTACATGACTCTGTATCAGTGGTTCCCAAAGTTGACTGGGCTCCGACCCACCTAACAAAAACTGCCAAATTCGGGACCCACCTCTTAGCCGTCTTAAAAAGGGGGCATAAAATATTGGTAACGTTTAGATTCCCTAGTAACGAGTCGCGGAACTACTTAATGGTGTCTTATTTGTTCGGGCTGTTTATTTTGTTTAAATTATTTTTTTCATTTGACATTAATTTGTTATCATCATAGACAACATATATTGTACTTTAGCTCACAAACAGTCACTATGGAAATTTAAGCGTCACCAATATGAATGAAGGACTTTTCAAATAAGAAAAAAAACAACTTTAAGTTACAATTTTTTATTACTTAAATACCTACAAGGACTGTTATTTCAATGAGAAGGGTGTATTTGTTTCCTATTTTTGTCATTACAGCTTTAGCATCAACTTCAATTTTAGTTACTTTTAATCGCAGTGAGTTTGATACGTCCAATTTATTTCGGTATTTAGTTTTAATGCTGATCATAGCCGAAAATCCGACCTCGCATAGATATGAGGTACTGAAGGGGAGGAGGACTTTTATAGCTTCATCAAACAGGCAAGGATAGTTCCCAGCAACTGAGAGCCAGAATTTCGTTAACTGCTTGCGATTGAAGCTATTTTTCAGTGACGTATCTTCTGATAAATCAATGAGTTCTTCACTTGCTTTTGTTGACATACTACTTGGTAGGCGGTCTTGAAATGGGTTACAAATCCAATTCAACGAGTCGAGCTTTTTCATCTCTTCCCTCGAAATAGGCATCAAAGTTATTTTTTAACAATGATAAATGAGTGGAAATTGCAGACAGTACGTTCGTCTTTGGCTGCACTTGGTTTTCTATAATAAAAGTTTCAAGAGTTTCAAAACAATCATACTTGCCATCCTCAATACAACTTTTCCACAACATAAGCTTTTTCATAAATGCTCGAATTCTGTCGTGAACTGCAAAAATGTCTGATTCGTTTGAACCTTGCAAATACAAATTGATTTCGTTTAATTTCGAAAAAATATCCGCCAAGTATGTGAGCTTGAGAATGAATTCTTTGTCCAGTAGAGATTCAATATATTCAGTTTTTCCTTCCAAGTAAATTGTAACTTCATTGCGTAATTCCAATAATCGTGTCAGTACTTTCCCCCTGGATAACCAACGTACCTCCGTATGCAGAAGAAGAGATGTATGAAGACTACCCATTTCTTCACACAGCTTTTGAAATAAACGTGCTTGTAAGGGTTTTGTTTTAATATAATTTACAATTTTCACAGCTGTATTTAGTATTGTTTTGAAATCATTAGGTAATGCTTTTGAAACCAGTGCTTCTCTGTGAAGGCTACAGTGTGTTCCCAAAGCACAGGGGCTTTGTTTAAGAACTCTTGTAACGACACTGCTATTTTTCCCGCACATAGCCCGCGCACCGTCAGTGCATATATCGAAACAGTTCTTCCACTGTAAACCTTTCTCTTTTATATAGGAATCAATTGCATTGAAAATTTCCTCGGCCGTTCCATGAATAATTGGCTTGCAGAACAAGATATCTTCATGCGCGTCGTTTTGCCATATATAATGCACAAAAACAAGTAGTTGAGATAGGCCTTGCACGTCAGTAGACTCATCTAGTTGTAGCGTATAATATTTACTACAAACTACCCTCCGGATTAATTCGTCCTCTGCCCATTTAGCCATTTCGTCGATTCGTCGTGCAACAGTATTATTGGACAGTGGTATGTACTCGATTTCCTTTACTTCTTTTTCTCCAAACGTCGCTCCAACAGCATCTTTAATCGATGGTAACACTAAATCTTCGCCAATGGTATGAGGCTTTCCTGCTCTGGCGATCCTTAAGCTAATGAGGTATGAGGCATATACAGCATTTTCATTAATATTAATGAAATGTGAAACAATATTTTTTGACGATTTCATATCCAACAATTTTCTTTGAAAAAAATCTACTGGCTTATTCGTAAAATGGGAATGCTTCGTTTCTATATGACGCGTCAACTTACTTGGGCGCATACTTTCGTTCGCTAATATTTCATAGCAAATCACGCATTGAGGACGCGGATCTATCGTATCAGGATTCCAAGTGAATCCTAGTTTTAGATATTCAGGGTCATATTTTCTTACAACTTTCCGTCGTTTCGATTCATGCGAACTCGTTGAGGGAGCTTGGAAGTCAGCCTCAGTGCCACTTTTGTCATTTATAAGAACATCTTCTGTCTTTTCATCACAATCAACCGGCGGCGGCGACGTAGTTTTTGCTATCCGTTTCAACCACTTTTCCATTATTATATTCAAACGTTAATAATTGTTTTTAAAAAGATTATAAGGGCGTACGCTAACGAACACAACACAATGCGATAAAGAATGTCACAAAAACAAAAGACGTCCGGCTGTTAGCCCGATCGGTCGGAATATCGTCTTATGTTTCAGGGCCCACTCAATATTCGCTCGCGACCCATAGTTTGGGAAATGCTGCTCTATATGATTTCTATTCAGAGAATTTGATGGCTGCACCACAATTGCTGAATCTTGTCTCTAAAGGAGTCCAGTTCTGTGACTAAGATTCACAGGAGATGAATTCCCTTATGACTTTTCATTACGGTTTTTAGTCTACTGTTATGCCATAGAAGTATTTACTGTAAGCCAATCAACATGAACTTTTGTAGTTGGGCTGTTGACTGAATACCCAGTTTAATAAACAAGTAATGAATTAAACTAAAATAAATAATGCAAAATACTGATTTTAATGTCATGTTAATACGTTAATACCTAAATTAATTATTGATGAAATGCTGTTTGATGAAGATTGGTGTTGCTGCAGACCACCACAGCTATTTAGTAGCTCTGCTGGACAGCCAATTGCATTGCTGGTTTTTGTCACTTAGTTTACTTGACTTGAGTCAGATAACCCTCCCACTCATAAATCCTAATCTTAACCAAAGTGTAATCAGGTGTTATCACTGTATAGTATAAAGTGACAACCTCCACAATGGAGTGGGGCTCTAGAGGTCTGCAGCTAGACTTTGTTGGATTGATGATCTTTTTATTGATGTTGTATGACTTTTTAGTAGAATGTGTGTGTATGTATGTATGTGTATATGTATGTGTGTGTTTATATATATATATATAGAATGTATGTGTATATATACAGTGTATATATGTATGTGTATATGTGTATGTATGTGTATATATATATGTGTGTGTGAGTGTATGCATGCATGTATAAAAATAAAATTAAGATTAAAAAAGTTAAAACTTTACATATTTTAAAATTATTTTTTTAAATTTGTCTATAGATAAATATGGTTTTTTTTGGCATCTTTAAATAGGCTCTTTATCTCATTGCAACAAATGGCACTCCAGAGTTGCAGAACCCTGAAAAACTCTCCCCAATATTCAGAGATTTTCTTAATCGGTGCTTGGAAATGGATGTGGAGAAGAGAGGATCAGCTAAGGAACTTTTACAGGTGAGCGCCATTATGTGAAAAAATGTTTTTGTTCCTGACTTTGAACGTGTATCTGATGTGTTTAAGTAAACATGTTTCTTTCCGATTTCTTTTTCAGCACCAGTTTTTGAAAGTAGCCAAACCACTGTCAAGTCTTACTCCTCTCATCCTGGCTGCAAAGGAGGCAGCAAAAAACAACCGTTAATCCTCTTCCTCAATCCTGAGCTCATTGGTACACTTTAACTGTGGCAGGCCTTCTGTTTCAAATTTCAGTAGCTACAGGAATTGTTCATGGCAGGGCCATGATGAATGGTAGACTTACATGTTTGAAGGAAGAACAAAACAAAATGCAAACTGCTGAACCTTGTAAATTTCGGCGTCTTTAAAGGGTGTGAACATTGTGAATTGTTCTGAAGGAAGGGCATCCTGAATCATGGCTTAATGTAGCAAAATCCTGATTGATTCGTATGCTTCCAAGACATCATTCATTTCTTAAGAAAAAAGATATTAATAAATTTGACTTAATTGCTTTCTTATTCCCAGTTAAAACTTTTTTTTAAATGTAGGCCTAATGTGAAATTTTGTTAAGAATAGCACATTTATATGATGTCTTTTTTTTTTTTTTTTTTTTTTTTTTTTTTTTAAAACAGTAAATGTCTTGAATAGATCAGGGTAAGATTTTTTTTAGAATATAACATTAATTATGTTTTGGAATAATACAATTACTCAAATATCTACTAAAGGATTGAGGATACATCATCTGACTTGTTTTAACAAAGTATTTAGTTCTGTTGGAAGTAGTACAGCAAAAGAACTACAATAGATGGTACACACTGTATTTTAGAGAAGCCACAGTTGAATGAATCGCAGGATTTCCTCTGTTGTCATGTTCTCTGAAGTTGTTTTATTATATATATATTTATATATATGTATAAATCTATATACAGACTTGATTAGGTGTCATCTCTTTGAGATGCAGCAGATCTCTTGTTAAAGAGAGTAAAATCAGTTTTGATTTAATTGCACAAATGTTTTAAATGTGAAAAAAAAACATTACTAATACATCCTGGAAAATTAAACTTATCTGGATTTTTTTCAGTGACTGATCCACATGCACTAACAGTCTTAATGCTTTTGGAAGAGAGAATGAATCTGGACATTTTTCCTCTTCCTCTTTTTATTTAAGAATGTGGCTAATATTGAGTTTTTTCCTTAATTTTTGTAATAATTATAATTTGTATACCTTCATCTTGGTACTGGCATGTTTCCATTTTGTTTGCATGCTTGTTCATTATCTTAAATCTTGGGGAGAAAAAGTTCTGAATGGTTCAGCATATTTGAGAGGATTTAAAAAAACGTTAGCTTTCTTATTTTCCTGCATTAGCTATCACTGGTTCTAAAGAAACATAATTTGATTTTCACTTAGACCTCTGTAATTCTGTGCTCCCTGAACACATTACTGTTGTTCATTCAAAAGGTATATGCACTTATTGTTTTTCTTTCTTCTAGAAAAAAATTACTAATTTCCCTGTTGAAGTATGTCAGGAGAAGTTACTACACTATTCCATAACTTGCATTTATATTATGTGTATTTTGAATTGATAAGTCAGTAGAGGTATGAAATGCAATGAATCACTCAGATTACATTGTATATTCTAGTTGTGTTTCATTGTTTGCCATTTCTTTCTTCGTACAAATCCCAAAAAAGTCATTTTTATTACTAATATGACTGCCCGAAAACTTAAGAAATATTTTAGTTTGTGCAGAAATATCTACATTTATATAATCTATAACCTGCAGTGCTGAAGTTCATAGATATTTGATTTATTTTGTCTAATTTTATGGTGTACCAAATATTTGTATCATTGGGTGCAGTTCAAACTTGAGATTATCATTTATTGTGCCTATATAACTGTAGCCAAATTGGTTTCTAAGGAATTAATTTACTTAGACATGACATTTACTGCTCTGCGTTTTCTTTGTCTAGTATTGGTCCATGATGTTTAAATTAATGTCCTCTGCCCATAGCTTACTTTATTCATGGTACTACAGTTCATTGCCTATTAAAAGCTGTCCATGGTGCTGAAATTTGTTATTTTGTGTCTCAAATTCCATTAAATGGTACTGAATATTGGTTTAGGTTTTTACTGTATTTTGAGTTTCATCTGCATACATCAAATACCATATTCAGTCTTTTACCCTTTTCAGAGCTGTCTATTTTGCTGCTAACCCACCTGTATGGCACATAATTCTGTGTGTGTGAATGTCAAACCCAGCAAGTAAAACACATGGGTCAGATGTGCCTGGATTCCTGATACTTTGTACCTGCAGGCATTGACTCTGCAGGGCTCAGCATGTTGCTCAGGACTGTTCCTACATTTATACTGAAATTTTTTAGTTGTTTTTTAATAAATTATTTTTTGGGTTCAATATTTAAAATGCTTTCTTAAATTCTTTTAAATAGAGAATGTTGAACAAGTTTTTGTGAGTACAATGGTACAATGACAATACTTTTTGTGGGTGCAATTCCCTAAACTTTTTAAAAATATTTATTTAAGCAATATGATTTTAAAGTGAATTAATAGGGTAATAATGGCACAGATTTATACCAAGAGTGGCTGGATCTCTGTTTTCTGAATAAAGTTGTGTCCTTTCTAAAGCAGATTGTACAAATGTCTTCATATTTGTTTGTTTTATTATTATTGTTATACAATTACAGATGGATACAGATGAAGGAACATAACAGTATACATTTGTATCAAATGAGCTTGCAATGTTTACACTGTGCAACTTCCTCTGCTGCTGCCAAACATGCCAGTTTACAGTGACTGAAATAATTTTATACAGTAATTTATTTCAGCTACTTTGCTCTTGCATGATTAGTATTGCTTCTAATATGGCCACACGTAGCAAAATGTACACATTTATGAGTCCACTTGGTCTCTGAATTATTTTAAAGATCTGCACTTCTATCTCCAGACACCTTTTGAGATTTTATAAATACTGTTTAATTAGTTGACTGTCAAGGTTACCATAGTTGAGTCTACAACATATTGGTTACTTTATTATCACTTCTGACACTCCTTGTTGAATTTCTGGTTCTGCCTTTGCCTGTTTGGCATTTTCCACATTATCCCAGTGTCAGTGAGCTTTGTCTGGACATATATTGATAAATATCCCAATAATGTCTTAGGTGTATTAGCCACTCTAAAGTGGTCCAATATTGTCATTTTTGAAGGGGTGGAAGAAATAGAATGCACTACCATATTTGGTAAATAATTTGGTGGTAATATGTATTGACTAATGTGAGCACAAATTTTTCAGATAAGGAAGATAAGCTTCAAGGTAAGTCAGTTGTACTAACAACATCAAAGTGATTAAGAATTCTGCTGTAATTGATACATGTGACAATATAAAACACATTAATCATGCAGATGAGTGTTGGTGTAAAACCTAGGAACACATACATTGTTAGTAATAAAATACTGCAGGTAGTTAATAGTGACATGAGGATGAACTTTTAAATAATTATTTGGTATGTATTACATTGAAATATAAAGCATATGTTTAGAGAATAAATTTAAAAGGCAGAACAACACACTTCTTGTAACCCACCATATATTCCAGTGAATAGATGAGATCTTATATGCCCATTCTACTTGGAGAGAACCTGGTCGGAACCAGTATAAACTAAGAACTAGGAACCTTTATGTGGAAACTCTAATTATACAAGGGCAAAAAACAAATTTGACCTAGCATAAGGTTTGCTTGTGAAGCCCGGAGTTGATAGAAGGCTGAAGGACATACCTAAACAGAATAGGTTACAGAGCATAAGGCTTGAATATGATGGAAGTTTGCCTTACACTATGACACCACAATTGGTCCAAGATATTCATCAAGTAGGCACAAGACCAGCATAAATTCTGGGCCATACCAAACTCAATATCTCTGATTTCATCCATCCCGAGACCAAGCTGGATCAGAAACCAATCCTCTTAACTAGGACGAAGAGACACTTGGCTGTCAAGGGCATATTAGATGCCCAGATTTCTAGCAAGAAGGTAACCCATCCAGTCAGGTTGTATTTAGATATGACGTGTCAACACATTCATTTGCTTCTGCTTTAGGCATTAAGAACTGTAATATAATGTTAATCTGTAATGAATGAATAAAGTGAAGTGTAAACCTTCTGTCCTTTTTTGGTTTGTAACAGTTTAAGTGTAAATATGATGACTATACTGGGAATGTGGGACACTTTGTTCAGGTTCATTGACTGAAGAGAATAGGGTCACCCTAGAACCTTTCTAAGAAAAAACAAACAAGTTAATGTGAGTGAATCTTTTATTTGTCCATGTGAAAATACCTTGGGAGTCTGAATTGAATCTGCATAGGTTAAAATCGACTGTGATGCACTGATTTGGCACTTAACTAGACTTAGGATATAACTAGTAAAACATTTTTAGAGGAATAGCAAATTTAATGCACTGTTTGTAGTAGACTAAACACAATGCCTTCCACGTCAGCCCCATACCATGATGACAGGTAAGTTTACTTGTGATTCCTATTAAATAATGCTAAGCTATTTACTTTAATATCCTTGTTTTTTAGGCACTGAAAAGTGATAACATGTTGCATATTGGTTGGACATGCAAGTAAGATTTTCACAGAATGAAATTACTACAGCTACTTGTGCATGATAGCTATGTCATTTCTCTGATTCAGTTGAATGGTGAAGAAATGGTCAATGTACTGTAGCTAGAAAATGTTAGATGAATGCACTGAATGATTCAAGCAGCTGTCCATTTCAGTGCCTATGCTGTCCTTAGGCAAACACCATCTGATCACTTCATGTACTGCAGCCTAGCCAGTGGGCATCACTTCACTTATACAGTAAATAATCTTGATTACACTGGGTACTGCCTTGGTGCCCTCAATGGCTTGAATTCCAAGCCTCCCCTCGACAGACATGGTGCAGCCTCTGTAGTCACACCGATAATTTACTTCAGAAGTTGATCCACAGTCCTGCACAAGTGAGGCAGCACAGAATGAAATCAATGGGGCATGAGGTAGCAGTAGGAGTGACAAATTAGTTCTTCACAGACCTCTTAACATGACACCACCCAAGCAATGCTAAAACTTTATGGAACAGATGACAGAAGTGAAGTGTGCATTATAAGCTTCTGCACGAATGTGTTACTTATCATATAAAGCACAGTATGTTTTGTGTGACAGTAATTGTGAAAAATGAAATTTCATTTTAGAGCTGAGTAATATTTGTCTGTGCATCCTAAAGACAGTTTGTCTTTGAAAATATGTCTACAGTTCAGTCCATAAGTATTTGAACAGTAATACAATTTTCTTAATTTTACCTCTGTATGACACCACAATGAATTTGAAATAAAGCAATCAAGATGTGATTAAAGTGTAGACATTCAGCTTTGCTTTAAGGGGTTTACCAAAATTATCATATGAGCTGTTTAGGAATGACAGACATTTTTCTGCATACCTCCATTTTTCCTGGGACTCAAAAGTATTTCAGTTCAATTTTTAGAAGTTCCTTATTGCAAAGCAGTAAACTTTGAAGGAAGCTGCAAGGAGCACTTCACTGAAGAGACATGTGAGCCACCTGTTGAAGGTGAACATCTCCACACTACCTCCTGCTAGTAATGTGAGGTAAGGTGAGCTAAGCTAACTTCACTTCTTTCACTCTTTTATACTATTCACAGTATTAATGTAGCTCACTCCAGTGGTCCCACCCAGTGTTTACATTGGATACATCCCGAGTGACTCCATGAGGAGCCTTTTACATGATGAGGTACCTGTTAAAAATGTTTTTTCAATGTTCTTAAGAGCGGTGGTTAAAAAATGTTCCTTTTAATGCAGATCCATAGTAGATGGCCGTAGCTGCATAATTTTTTCTGGTTTTACTTCTGGAACTCATAATAAGCAATTTAATTCCAGTTATTCCATTATGGTACTTCGGAGTGGTTGATGTGTGCATAGTGCTGCATATGAGTGGATGATTCATGGTAAATTAAGTAATTATAGGGGCAGGAGCGTCTGGCTCATCTTAAATCAGTATGCATGCAGCGTTGGAGAAGCTGCATTCTCGCACTTGTCAAGCCACTTATGAGGCTCTGAATGTCATGTGGGACTCTAAAAATAATTCATCACATGATAGTAAATGTGCTGCAGGAAAGGTTCCTTGTTACAGTTGAAAGTTGTTAACGACTTAACAAACCTCCACTGAAGGACAAAGTGAGTTGCAGAAGTGACTGCAGCCACCTGCCATGAACAAGGCCAAAAGCACTACTCACTGGCATTTTTAATTTGAGAATTGTGACTTTTTATGAAAGGTGTCATCAAATGTGTGCACTGTATCCAGCAGAGGGCACACACTCCCTAGGAATATCTTCATTAGAGATTGCAACTTTTACTAAACCACAAGTTTTTATATATTTTATGTCTATTATAAAAGAAAATATCTTTCCATGTGCATGGTTGAATATGGTTGAGAGGAGGGCATAACTTGAAAAAATCTCATGGCCAAAGTCTCGTCTCACGCGTCTCGTCCCAGGATTTTTTTTTTATATAATAGAGATTCTTTATAGACATACTAATCTGACAGACCCTGAATTATACCTGTTTAGTCACAAGCAGAAGAGAGTGCGTGGGGACCTTTAAAATCCTGAAAGGCCTTGATAAAGTCGTGCCCACTGAATTCTGTAGACTTAACATATTACTTGACATATGTCAGGACATCAGCGAAAATTTAAGAGATCGTGCTAAAGACTAAAGGCAGCTTGAGATATCAGGACAGTTTAACTTTCAGCTAAACAAATGGGCTTGTTGGACTGAATGGCCTCCTCTCGTTTGTCACACTTCTTCTGTTTTATTTGTTTAAAGCTGGGTGTTCCTTGTTTCGTGAGTTGTGTTTTCTTTTCATTCAGTGTCCCTTAAGGAAATAACGGCAGCAGTTTCTTCATGATTCTTCTCTCCCCATAAGACATTTCCCATTATTAGACATGCCATACTAATAAAGCCCTAAATGTTTTCTATGTTATGAGAAATGCTTTTCCTTTTGCCGCCCGTATACCCTCTTAAGTATTAGATTTTAGTTGAGCCGTCAGTTGATCTCATTTTAATTTAGTGAAGAACTGTTAAGTGAAAGCCACTTTTTTCCTTCCATTATTATTGCTTTTCATTGTGCATTTAAGGCCTAAGTCACCCCCCTGTGTGTGTGTGCAGAGATACGTAATAATGTGTGTGTGTTACCATATTTTTGTGTCCATGTATGCATTGCTGTAATGTGCATAGATGTATGTTTTTTCATGTTTCTGCCTGTCTGTTTCTGTTTAAATGAAGGTCTGTGGTGATTCAGTCTCAGGTGATATGCCCTGGTATTGCGATGCCTGCTTTTTCTTCTACGGTAGCTGTCATGGCGATTGGAACCCTAGGATGATATTGGGTACATTCCTCCATGCCGCTTGGAGAGTTTGTACTGGGGCTTCTCTGTAAGAAACAGGAAGGGACACTTTGTAGCGAATGAGAAGTCTGGAGCTTTCTGTGTTGTGTTTGTCTTTGTGGGGGAAAACAAGTGCTAAATTACCTGATGGTGCATTGCTGTGGTCCAGTGCTCCTCCATGATGGTATGACTGATGCCACAGAATGTCAATGATTTACTACCGTGCTGTGGCTGAGCCCCGAGTTATACAGCTGGAAAAATTACAAACGTGCCACAAGTCTGGGCCCTTTGGGACAGAGTTACAAAGACTGAGTGGGACTGATTTTCTTCAAGTCTTCAGCTCCTCTCTCTGCGGCTGACTTTATTTCCCCGTCTGTTGTTTAAAATGGGGTAATATAAGGAGTTAAAGCAGCATGTGAAAGGCTCCCATTGTGACATTTCTCAGAGGAGTGAAGTACATGTGGTGTAGGCGTTGATGTCCACGGACACTTGCGTACGAAAGATGAAATCAGAGGCCAGCACTTCTTACACAGCACAGCAGGTCCTTTCTGAATGACTGACGACTCTCTAGTGGCTGTAAGCTGGAAAGTCACATTGATGGAGTCTCTTAAACGTTGCTAAAAGCAGCCCACCCTCAATGTTCTCGCTTATGTCATCCAATTAATTTGTCTTGGATTCTGGCCTGATTAGAAAGTGTGCAGGGCTGCTCTGTGCAGACTTTCTCCAAACAAGAGCAATGATCTTTAAGTAGAGGGACCCAAGATCTGCTTGCTACTTATTTATTATTTTATTAACACATAGGATTTATTTATTTTTATATAGCTTTTTTTTTTTATGCCAGAAGAAGTGCAAAATATATGCAGGCCTCCCAAACCCTGTGCATGAATTTGTGTACTTGTGCAGATATTTAATGAATTTGTGTATCAATATGAGCGCTCAGAGTCTATCAGCATAAAGAATACAAAGTTGAGGTGATTCCAGGCCTGCAGTGGCTGCTGGGTAGATGCTATATTAGCAAAAATGAACAAGTGAATCTGGCAATAGGTGGTGGTCCTCACAGATGTCAGTTTTGACATGTTCACATGGGCTCACCATGAGCAGATACTGAAAGATGTTAGCAGTAATAACCCGTATAAATGTTTAACTTTAACTTCCAAAGGAGCTTCTGATAGGCCGGGTCACAAATTTAATTTGTTTGCAGTTTTAATAGCTATTTGTTAATAATGTAAAAATGTATTGGTAGTACACACACTTACCTGGAGTAGCGCTCCACATTGGCGTGTGGTTCCCTTGAGGATGTGTGCCACTTGGAGGCCTACAAGTCAGCCATTCTTCTCAAGGTTCAGTGGGAACGATGTTGTAGTGGTCATCTAGCACTGCCGTAGAAAGACAAGAGTGCTATTTAGTTGCTGGCATATGCAGGTACAAGAATCATAAAAGGTAGTGAGTTTAGTGAAGTACTTTCTGTTAAGAGTGTACGAGCGTCATTTGGGCTCATGCCTGTAAACGAAAGAGGAGTTAAAGAGAATTCATGAACGCTGGCAAGACAAGCTGGCCGGTGGGGGAGTGTGGTGACACCCTTTTGCTTGGATAAGCCGGTGTAAACACCTGATACTTTGTGAAGAGAGACCAATAAAAAGAGACTTGCAGTAGGCCAGCTGAGAAGTAATAAAAGTATAGCGCAGCATCTCAGGGGTCATATGGTGATTAGCAGTGGTAGGGTCCTAGGTTAAATAGATAGATACTTTATTAATCCCAAGGGGAAATTCACATACTTCAGCAGCAGCATACTGATAAAGAACAACATTAAATTAAAGAGTGATAACAATGAAGGTATAACAGACAATAACTTTGTATAATGTTAACGTTTACTCCCACCCCCCTGGAGGAATCGAAGAGTCGCATAGTGTGGGGGACGAACAATCTCCTCAGTCTGTCAGTGGAGCAGGACAGTGACAGCAGTCTGTGGCTGAAGCTGCTCCTCTGTCTGGAGATGATACTGTTCAGTGGATGCAGTGGATTCTCCATGATTGACAGGAGCCTGCTCAGTGCCCGTCGCTCTGCTATGGATGTCAAACTGTCCAGCTCCGTGTTTACAGTAGAGCCTGCCTTCCTCACCAGTTTGTCCAGGTGTGAGGCATCCCTCTTCTTTATGCTGCCTCCCCAGCACACCACCGTGTAGAAGAGGGCGCTCGCCACAACCGTCTGATAGAACATCTGCAGCATCTTATTACAGATGTTGAAGGACGCCAGGCTTCTAAGGAAGTATAGTTGGCTATGTCCTCTCTTGCACAGAGCATCAGTATTGGCAGTCCAGTCCAGTTTATCATCCAGCTGCACTCCCAGGTATTTATAGGTCTGCACCCTCTGCACACAGTCACCTCTGATGATCACGGGGTCCATGAGGGGCCTGGGCCTCCTAAAATCCACCACCAGCTCCTTGGTTTTGCTGGTGTTCAGGTGTAAGTGGTTTGAGTGGCACCATTTAACAAAGTCCTTGATTAGGTTCCTATACTCCTCCTCCTGCACACTCCTGATGCAGCCCACAATAGCAGTGTCATCAGAAAACTTTTGCATGTGGCAGGACTCCGAGTTGCATTGGAAGTCCGATGTACATATGCTGTACAGGACCAGAGAAAGCACAGTCCCCTGCAGCACTCCTGTGCTGCTGACCGCAATGTCAGACCTGCAGTTCCCAAGACGCACATACTGTACTGAGGTCTGTCTGTAAGATAGTCCACGATCCATGCCACCAGGTGTGAATCTACTACCATCTCTGTCAGCTTGTCCCTAAGGAGCAGAGGTTGGATGTTGTTGAAGGTGCTAGAGAAGTCCAGAAACAACATTCTTAGAGCACCACTGCCTCTGTCCAAGTGGGAGAGGGATCGGTGTAGCATATAGATGATGGCATCCATCCAGGTTGACCCTATCTTTCCTTTTAGACTCTTTATTATGTAGACTAACACAGAATGTTCCATGTTTCTTGCTCTAAATCACCCTGTCAGGATTGGCTGCTGTTGTATTTCAATTTGTAGGCAGTTAAGGTACCAGAACAGCCTGGAGAAAGGTTGCAAATGTATCCCTGCATTATAGACAATACACCCAAAATATAGGTAGAGTAACAAATGAGTCTTCAGAAAATAATCCTAATACAACCTATGTCAAAACTGGGTTGCTTAGACTGCCAGGCGGCTCCATCTTGGGCTTGCGTTTGAATGGAGGGAGCGATGGCATGGCCTCATCTGAGGGTGGAACGTGGCAGAGATGGCATGGCCCTCTGCATGGACGACACAGGGACGATAACATTCCTCTTGTGTCGAAGTGAGTTCCGCTATACATTTAAAGTTTGAGAAGTTACGCTGACCTTGAGTTCACACAGTGGGACATGCAGGTGTCATTCAGAGCCATCTCTGCTGAATGGATTCAAATTAAACAAGAGGATTATAAATGTGCAGTTTGCCCCAGGAATCAGAATCTGCACAGTTTGAAAAGTATCTGTGTGTGGCAGTGTTCTCATCTGCTCCTGTGTTGCTCAGCCGTGAAGTCTCACATCAAATTAAATCAAGCTGTTCTCTCGAGATGACATTTTCAAAAAGCGCCTGCCGTGTTGTTCACAGAAACTTGACACTTGATAATGTATTGTCACCTGAAACCTTGTAAGGTAACACAGCAAAGTTGTTGTTTCATTCATTTTTTTGGTTGGATCAATCTGCTCCAAAACATCCGAACTAATTGCTCGGCAATTTTCCTTCTGAAGAACAGTGAGAATGAGAACTCACAGAACCGTTTTTGCACAAACTTTCCACATGTTAAAAAGTTTTTCATGTAAAATATTCCACGCTGTCATTTTATCAATATTAACTGTTCCACTAATCATCCTAACACTCAGTCGACGGTCACCTTGCACGATTTCACTGGTTTTTCTGGACTGTCATCAGTCGTTGAAGTTTAACAAGAAATTGTGATTCGTTGTTCAAGTTTGGGTGAAGACATTTTTCCGACAGTAGCAGAAGAAGGCGGCTAACTTAAACGACTGCTGGAGTCCATGTGTTTGAGATATCAAGTTGAAACTGATCAGAGGCATTCGTTAAGATCTATGACAAGAGAATATTGACCCATATTGGTCCTCTCCTCGCTAGAGCAATAATAACAAGAGCAGTTCACTTAGTTTTCATACACATCTTGTAAATGTGAGAGTCTCATACCAGAAATTTACTGGTGAGTATCCTATGAAAGCAGACTTCAGCAAATTCCAAGAGGTAAGGCTGCTTACTTTAGCCTGGCTACTTTACCAGGTCTGTCCGTGTATATGGGACGGCTCATGGCTGTGCAGTTTGCATGTTCTCCCTACTCAGAGTTGTTTGTCCTCCTGGTACTCCTGCTTTCTTCATGAAGGTTGCACTGGTCAGGTTCCTCAGTGAGTCCAAGCTGGCCCTGTGGGTGTGTGTCAGTGGGCTATGTGAAGAACTGGCACCCCGTCCACCACTGTTACTGCTGCTGGGATGATTGCCAGGGCCCTCGTGCCCCTCAGTGAATTTGTTGTGTTACATGTATGTGTGAACAAAGCTATAGAGCTGTAGAAATCGGTGATGCTGATGCAAGTAGATGAGTCACAGAAAACGCTACTCACGAGCTCTGGGAGGTTAATCAGTTAGCCTGATTGCTTCATGGATCTCTTCAGTTAGTTTTTCTAAAGTATGAGCATGATCTCCATCATTAGCCAAAGGAGAAGCTGCTCAGCCCGATTATTACGAGAGGTGGCTTTGTGGGGTCCACTCCGTAGCTTCGGTCTCCCCAGTAAAGACAACGGCTCATGCAGGGCACGTGAATGACTGGGGGCTTCTTGTGATGTCCGTCCATGTGTGCAGCGTTCAGGACGAGCACAGATGCCATCGCATTTGTGAGGCTTTGTATTTGAATATGCTATTGTTCAGCGTCCCATCCAGAGAATTAATTATATAGCGGGTGTACAACTTTGTGTAGATTTTAGAAGAAAAACCGAGAAATAAAACATAAGAACAAATACAGGATGTGGCCATTTTGTGGGGGAACAAAAGCAACTGCAATTGTGTTAACTACAGGATGCCCACCTGAGACTGTTATGTGAGGATGCATTCCACGTGGGAAACCACCAGTTGGCCCCTGGGAATCTCCAGTCTGAATGAGACCACAGAGGCAGCCGGAAGTAAGTGAGCCTCACGTGACACCACACATACTGAGCTGGTGAGCGTGACAGGCCTGGAGTGAGGTGCGAGAGGTGTGACAATGGCCTGACATCACTGAAGATGGTTCATCCATTATGACATTATGGACAAGAACACTCCACTCATCCGAACAAAGCTCATCAGTCCTACTCTCCAAATTTCTCCAAAATAACATCACGTTGAGGTTTGAAGGTACAGTGGAACCTCGGTTCACAAACATCTCGGTACACGTACAACTCGGTTCACGACCAAAAAGTTCGCCAAACTTTTGCCTCGGTTCAAAACCACACACTCGGTATATGAACAAGCCGGTTTCCCTTTCGGTTTGTGCACGCCGATGATTTCCGCACGTGTTGCATTGTTCTCGGTCAGACTGCCTGCCAGCTGCTGAGAGAGAGAGAGAGAGAGCGCGAACGCGTGCTGCTGACAGAGAGGGGGAGGGTGCGTGCTGCCGAGAGAGAGAGCGAGCCTGCGCCTGCAGCTGAGCAGGGAGCCTGGGTGTTTTGTGTCAGTGTTATTCAATGTTTTTACATTAGTTTACTATTAAACTGTGCATTCTATGGTGTAATTAAATATATTTGTGCTTAATCTTTAAAAAAATATATATTTGCATACAATTCGTACGGTCTGGAATGGATAAATTGTATTTACATACAATCCTATGGGGGGAAATTGCTTCGGTTCATGACCAACTCGGTTTACGACCAGAGTTGTGGAACAAATTATGGTCGTGAACCGAGGTTCCACTGTATTCTAATTTTGAACCCACCTTGGATTCCCCCTTTGTTTAGCTTGGTCACTAACCTTTCATGTAGCACCTTATCAAAAGCCTTCTTAGAAGCCAGATAAATCATATCATAAGCACCTCTCTTCTGCGGTGGGCTGGCGCGCTGCCCGGAGTTTGTTTCCTGCCTTGCACCCTGTGTTGGCTGGGATTGGCTCCAGCAGACCCCCGTGACCCTGTAGTTAGGATATAGCGGGTTGGATAATGGATGGATGGATGGACCTCTCTTCTCATTTGCTTTTGTTGCTTCTGCATGGAATTGCAGCATGTAAGTGAAACACGAGGGTCCCGGTGTGAAGTCGTGCAGAGTATCTGCTAATTCGCCTGTTTAGACTCCTGCTGCTCAGGCCTTTTCTCAATTATTGCTTCCACTACTTTACCTGTGACACACGTTAATGGATAGGTTTGGTATTTTTCAAATCAAAATTTATTTCTTCACGATCATGGTATATATTAATTTGCCACATGAAACTGTGTTCTAAAGTGAAGTATTTTTTGTTAATTTTAAAAACACTTTGTCTGTTCTTGCAGCTTACAATGGGACAGAAGGGCACACAAGTCTTTAGGTTATAGAAAAGCCTCAAAACCTTCCAAATATGTCCACGTTGAAACAGCAATGGTTTTGATTTAAGAAAACATGAATTCTGCATTTATGAGGTATTCCTGTGAAAATGAAAGGAAACTAAAATTATTACCACAGATTTCTTTGCCCTATTTTTCTTGAGGTAAGAATACTTTTCTTGTTAACTCATCTGTTCACAGCCACCGTCACGAGAGGAGTTATGACAACGCTTCCACCCCCCTTTGCCAAGCTATATTAGGCTTAAAATCCTATTTTTGCTTCTGCAATTCTATTTTTTCAACATTTAAGTTCTGCCATGGCTTGTAACCTGAGAGACAGATGTGCAATTAAACTATATGATTATTTTTGTCCTTTGGCTGAGCCCTGCAAGGACAGTCACAGATTTGCCCCAAAGCCACTCCAGTGTTGTGGACTGCTGCTGAAATGGAAGACCCTTTTGAAAGGATGACCAGTCCATCAATCAGGCATTTACAGTACAGTGGCCAGCCTGCTTGATGACTTCTGTAGCTCTGTTAGAGGGACCATTGGGTTTCTGAGCCAATGCCAGAGCTAGGCCCATCTTGTCTGGCTGCACAGTTTGGCTGGCCAGCTAAGTCTACGAAGACTCCTGTTGGTTCCTAACTTTTTCTGGGTCACAATTATTGAGGCCATACTGTAATGTGCCTGGGAACACTTGCAGCTTTCGAAATGGTTTTATATCCTCGCCCTCACCCTACCCCTAACCCTCACCACAGTTATTTCACCGAGGTCTACAGAGAGTCCCTTGGACTTCATTTCTTAGTTTTTGCCCTGACTTGCAGTGTGAATTGTAGGACCTTATACACAGGAGTGGGACTTTCTAAACGATGTCCAGTCAATTCAGCTGGCGGACTTCAACCAGGTTCTAGAAACATCTTAAGGATAATTAAAACAACTTGGAGTGTCATAACAAAGGGCCTGAGTACTTATATATGTAAATGAGAGGTGTTTAATTTGTAGTACATTTGCTAATGTTTCTGAAAACATGCTTTTATTTTGTTATGGCTTATTGTGCCAGTGTCTAGATTAATTGGAATAAATGGCAGATTTATCCAATAAGATAAAGATATACTGTATATAATTTATATATAATTTATATTTACAAAACTGCTCAGAAAAATTAAGAGACGCTATTAATTATCACAGTCAAACGCCAAGTCAGTTAAGCTTCTGGGATATTAGTCTGTCCAGTTAGGAAGCCATAAGCGATTGTGAATCAACTTCACCTGCTCTGGCAACAGGTGCACTGAAGAGGCAACAGCAAGACAACCCCCAAAAAGGGAATGGTTTTGCAGTGGTGACTGTGGACTGTTCCTCTCTCCTTAACCATTCTGACTGATTCTTCTCCAGTTTTCCATTTTTGCTAGTGTCCTTGTTACTACTAGTAGCATGAGGCAGTACCTGCAGCCCATTCAGGTTGCACAGGTAGTCCAGCTCCTCCAGAATGGCACGTCTATACTTACTGTTGCAAGAAGGTTTGATGTGTCTCCCAGCACAGTCTCAAGAGCATGAAGGAGATGATGCCAGGTGATGGGCTGTTACAAGAGGAGAGCTGGACAGGGCCGTAGAACGGCATCAGCTCAACAGCAGGACCGGTATCTGCTCCTTTGTATGAGGAGCCCTGCCAGAGCCCTACAAAATCAGCTCCAGCTGGCTACTGGTGTGCATGTTTCTCACCAAACTGTCAGAAACAGACTCCATGAAGGCCCGACATCCTCTAGTGGGACCTTTGCTCATAGCTCGATTGGCATTCTCCAGAGAATACCACAATTGGCAGCTCTGCTGTTAGCACCCCGTTCTCTTCACAGATGAGAGCAAAATCATCCAGTATGACTGGTTTGGTGGGGGATCAGTGATGGTCTGATCCAGGTCTGAGAGGAGTTCCCCTGGGTCACCATCCGCTGTCTCAGCAGGAGCATGCCCAGATGTTGTCGGTTGTACATACAGGCACATGGGGGGTCATACACTACTAAGTCATATTATGAGTTGCTGTGATTAAACTCATGCATGTTGGATCAGCCTTTGATTTCCATTTTTAACTCGGATTTTCGGTGTGATGTTGAATCCAGCCCTCAATGGGTTGGTGATTTTGGTTTCCCTTGACTGTTGTTACATCGTTTTGTTCTCTGTGAGTTACACTGTATTATCAGTAAAGATTTTTTTACTTGAATAGTTTGTTCATCAGGATCTGATGTGTAATTTAAGTGTTTTAATTGTTTTGAACAGTGGATATAAATACTTTCACAGATGTCTGGGGTTCTTACTTGGCCGGGATGCCTGGAGGGACTGGATAGAGACATTAAAAGCTTCCGGGTCAGGAGGACACAACCGTCCTGGAGCAGGAGAGGACCACGGGAGAGGAGGAAAGACATTCCAACTCGTTGGGACACGTGGCCACCGCCAGGGTGTGCCTTAAGCCTCCTAGAACCCGGGAGAACTTTACTTCCGCCACACTTGGCAAGATGGCGGAGGAACCTGCCAGGTGTGCCCGGAGTGCTTCCGGGGCAAAGGGCAGCACTTTCACCACACCAGGAAGTGCTGCCGGAAGATCGTCACCAGCCACCTGGAGCACATCCGGGCGGGAATAAAAGGCGCCGCCTCCTTATACTCGAGGAGCTAGAATCGGGAGTGGGAGCAGGACAAAGCTCCCAGGAGGAGATTGGCGGCTAAGGACTGAGTAATAGAAGAGTCCATTGTGGGAGATTATTGCTGTGTGCTTTGTGTCGTGTCTGGGACTGTGTTTATTTGTGGATGAATAAACGTGTGACTTTTATAAAGATGTGGTCTCTGACTGGTGGTATCCGGGCAAGTCTCACAATACATATATTTTTCTTTATATTGTAACCAGTGAGGTTAGCTGCAAACCACAGACATAATGCCACCCACCACAACTATAGATTCAAATAAAAGTTTTTTATTTCTCACAAACCTTTCCAAATGAAATCAGCCAATAAATACACAACCACAATGTTCTTCTACTCCTTCTGCCCTCCTGCCTCCCGACTCTGATCCTATCTGAGGAGATGTGGGGCTTCTTTTAAACCAGACCCAGGAATGCTTCCAGTGTCACAGCAGTGGTCATCTGGAGCACTTCTGGGTTGTAGAGAATCCGGATCAGTCTTCCCCAGCAGCACCCTCTGGTGGTCCCCAGCACCCCTGTGGGAGCCCTAACTGGGACCAGCCTTGAGGGACACTGCCACCTATTGTGTGGGGAAATGAACTGCCTCTGGCATCCATGTTTGCCCAGGCCAGGGCTCAACTGGAGAAGCTCCTTCCTGGTGTGAAGCTGGTCCAAGAGTGAACACCAACGTCCAGGGGTACGGTGTCTTAAATTCAGTGGTCTCCAGTAGGGTCGGGGCTTGAGAAAACATGTCAGAAGTTACATCAGATGTCTTCTGGGGATTTCTCCTCCACTCTGGAGGATCACACAGAAGATTTAGTAGCAATGGCATCACAACGTCAACACCAACATTCATTTCTTATGCACATTTTCATACTCCGGATGTAGCTCAAAGTCCTCTAAAAACTGCCAAAGACAAAGTTACAAGAAAAGAAAAGCAATTTAAAAGCAGGTAAGAATACTAACCAAAAACTAACCAAATCTGTTGGGGTTCTAAGGACAAAAGACCACCCGGCTGGGCCTTCTACCCACCTTGAATGTTCTTATGTAGTTCTTTCTTGTCTTTTAGGCTTCCATGCAGTGGGTTTCATGGAAAGCTGGGGTATCCACTTTCATTCAGACATCCCAGGTGGATACACAGGACATGGATCAGGTGTGAGACGCCACCACAGAAAGAACGGAAGAGAGAAAAGTAGAGATTAGTCAAGATTACATATCCATGAAGGACACAAGAAGTCGGTGCTTGGCTAGCCTAAACTGAAATGTAGTTACGATAAAGTAGTCAGAATAGAATGGTGGGATTTTAGCAATTTCTTTAAATGCTTCCCCAGTATTAGTCTGGTGAACCTCTACTGGTAAAGTATTCCAAAGTTTTGGTGCATAACAGCAAAAGGTCTCCTCGTCACTTCTTTTAAGCCTGGTTGTTGTAATTATGAGCAGACCACCATTGGAAGATTTAAGGTTACAACTGAGTGTAAGGTGACAGGCACTCCAGAATTTGTTTTCAGACTTTATACACCATTATTTGCATTTTAGGATCAGTTCTAAAAGACACAGGTAACTAATGCCACAATGCTAAAACTGGTGAGATGTTCTTGGACTTTGTTTTTCTAGTTAAGGTCCTTGTAACTGATTGCTGTCTTTCTTAGGTAGTCCTGTTAGGGAGTGAGTGCACTGTAGTAATCTAGCCGACTAAAAACAATTTTATAGCATCTTGCAGTTTTATAAGAGGTCTAACTTTTGCATTTTAAATTAAAAAGTGCAGTCCTAGTAATCTGGTTAATGTGTGATTGAAAGTTTAAGTCCGAGCACTCAGTTATGTCTAAATTCTTTACTTCTGCATAGACTTTTAATTCAAGTTTATTTCTAATACTCTCATTATTTTCATTTTTGCTAACCACTAAGATCTCTGCTTTTTCCATACTCGGCTTGAGGAAATTATTATTCCTGCATTCAAAAATTTAAAACAGACATTGGATCAGAGAGTCCAGGGCATCAGTGTCATCAGATGCTATAGATAAATAAAGCTGTGTGTCATCTGCATAGCTGTGGTAGCTCACTTTGTGTTTTGAGATAATCTGGCCTAATGGAAGCATTTAGATTGAAAACATAGCGGGCCCAGGAGAGATCCTTGTGGTACACCATCTTATATATAAACATCTACGTGTGGAAGTGTGTGTGTCTGGAGATGGAAGTGAGAGGTGGAGTCTGGGTAAGGGCTCCACCTCCGAGGATACACAAGCGAGGCATCACGTCAGCAAAGCGAAACCTCTGAAGAAAGAGTCACTCACTTAGTGGCTAATACAGAAGCGAGGCGAGCACATCGGCAAAACGTTATCTCTTTTACTTTTCCTCCCGCCACTAATACACAAGCGAGGCGAGCGCGCTGGCAAAAGGAAACCTCCGAAGAAAGACCGTTGCTTAGCCGCTAATGAACAAACGATGCGAGCATGTTGGCAACACGAAACCTTCTAGGAGAGCGATACCCAAAGTAGTTCCTTTCAACTACCTGACATCTCTACATTTCAGTTCATTTTCTGACGATTTCAATAGTTTCTAGGACCCCGAACTTATTACAGCACCAGCTTACACATCTAGTGTACAATATTAGGGATCTCCGAAGTACAATCAACACAAAGAATTTTCTGTACTGTTAAATAAGACTGAAACCAGCTAATTCAGTTATTTGTGCCTTTTTAAGTGCATGGTAGACTGTTGGTTTAGGTTTTTTCCACATATGCTCAGCTCTCCAGCATTTTCTCTGAGTTTTCCAGGATATTTCATTCTTCATTTTTTCAGTGGCCACTATGCTGGCTGCAGCTCTCGCCTTAGAATTTGACATTTGCTGGCTGCGTTAGGACAAGCACTAAACTTAGACTGATTTTTCAGAATATTAGCAAACCTTGAGGTACTGATGCATCAAAATAATGTATTTTAACAATATACTCCTCTTGTGTTTTTTGTTACCAGTATTTCTATGTAAAATAAACTAAAAATGGTCAGATATTTATTGATATATTGACATCTGCCTCTCATTAGTTTTAATTCCTTTTGAAATGACTAAATCCCTTATGGTGAATTGCTGACTAAGATCAAAGTAGTGCACTAGGTTCACATAACCTCTTGCTTTAGGGTCACACCGGTTACCCACAAGCCCTTAAAATGCTTCCCACGCTCACCGGTCTAATAGTATGTCTTCAAAATTTGCATCAACCCAGTGTTGAGATAACAATGGAAAATGAGATAACTTGTCGAAAGGGAAATGGTAACAGAAGTCGCATCTGGAGAAAATGAAGAAGTGAGGACGTTCAGCATAAAGGGAGTATAGTTCAGCATGCTGGGGTTTTGAAAGACCACCTAAAAAGACTTTGTCAGATGTTAAGGCCAAGCACTGTCAGCATGCAAAATATAAAATAAAACTGCAGCAGCCAGAAGACTTGGTACACGCTTGGGTCAAAAAACCTACACATTTACTGCAGGGAGGCCGAACATACAGTATGGACGATGTGGAGGCAGCCACCTGACTGACGGCAGGAATGTCCTGTCTGTTCCAGGCCTTTCTAGGGGCTAAGCACCCATTAGGGTCAAGTAGTTTGGCATTCCCAGAAGGTGACGGTGACGAGGACCTCCAGGTTGACAACAGGAGTACTGAGTGCAATGGAGTGAAGATAAAGACAGGAGTCGAGAGCCTCGATGATTCACTGATGAACGGCTCGGTCAAGTGTATGAGCAGAGGGAACAACGTGAGGCGGGCATGACTTGTCCTGGGGTTTAGCAGCGCATTCTTTGCTTTAGCTGATGTTCCCCATGGCCCCTAACAGCAGGGAGGTTTAGCAATCTGCCAGTTCTGAACAATAAATGCGCCCAGCCGTCCGAGGCATGTTCTGTGAGGGGTCTGTGCGCGCGCCACTCTCTTCCGTCCCTTTGCTTGTTACAATATTATTGGGAAGTCGGACACTTGTAATGTCAGAGTGCTCTTCAGTCAAAGACTGCATTGTTTAAAGATGTCAGAAAAATCTTTCCACTCTGGATGACCACCTAGTTCACCTGAATGGCAGAGCTGGCCCTATGGCAATGACACGCGCTGCCAGTCACATGGTTAGTGTAGCCAAGTGGTGGGGGCTTCTTTGGGCATCAGTAAACGGGGCATTAATCCTTTCAGCGCTCAAGGTTCTGCAGTGGGTGCTCGTTGCAGGTGTGACTGCATGTGCAGCAGGACATTTTGGCAAGCGCGACAAGCCAAGAGATAACGGAGAATGCTTCTCAAAGTTAGCTGGTAATTCTGAATAAATGATAGCGTTGCAACTAAAGAGACTGTTGGTGGGCAGGCTGGCACTGTCTGTAAAAGTCTGCTTTTGTTAAGAGCAAATCAAACAGCACTGTTATAGTTAACAGCTGCAGGAAGCTGGTGTTCAGGTTCTTGTGCGAGTTATGCTTGCTGATATTGTCCCACATGTGTGCCTAGGGGACAGCCTAAAGGATCTAGTGATGCCACTCCAGGGGTTGGCACTGTGTCCTAATGACTTTTCTCTTCCTCCCTCTGCAAACTAGAGGATTGACGGCTTTACCACAGCTGATGTCACTTCCAGTGCCATCCACCTGGACCCGCCTCATCCTACTGGAAGGCCCGAAAACCACATCTGCCATCTTGGGTCCGTTCACTCTTGGACTCGCAACTCGAAAGATGTGTTTGTTGTTTTTGTGAACAATTATCCAGGGTTCACCATTTGGTGCCCCCACTCTTTATGATCTCTTTTGTCCTTTGTTATAATACACACATTTGAACCTTTCATAATTTAAAGTTGTTGAACCAAATGATCATTTCTTGGTGTAGGTGTGTGTGCTGGGCTGTTTTATGCACTAGCTGGTCACCACGTGTTGTAAATATTACTCAGTTGCCCTAAGGCAGTTTGTTGCCGCCCAACTGTATGCAATAAAAGAAACTAATGGTGGGATGTTCTTGTTTGAGCCCACTACCACATGTCATGTATTTGTATTTATTTGTCTCTTGATTTACCCAATCACTGCTGCTCTAGTGGGAATAATGCTGTGCTCGTGTGCTCTCAGACGGACGACAAATCCGAGTCAGAAATTCCATGTGACACATTATGAGCTCCGTGCTGTAAGTCGGAGAATTTGGAGTAAACAGAGCCGCTGCAGTTGTCCAAGTTGTGATGTAATGATAACCTTTCACCTTAGTCAGTTGTATAAAATAAAGCACAGAAATTACATTTTTAGGTCGAATTGCATTTGGAGTGAAGCGATATACATTTATTACTTTTTCTCACACATTTCCCAAAAAAGCTTGGTTTATCTTATAATTATATCTTTTTTTCTTTTTGGCAAACCAACTAACAAATCAACAGCAGCCTTGTGTTTCTCCAAAAAGTCCAACTGGAGACCCATGTGAAGAAACTGAAGTGGGAAGGTGAAACGTCACAACTTGAAGCTCCGAATAATCTGAGAGCATGTGAACGCAGCGTAAGAGTAAAGACTTCAAAAATTCCCGAGGGTGACAGGTCATGTTGCTTTAGGTTGTACGTAACACACAAAATCTGCTACTATTTAAGATGGTGGTGTGAAATCCAGGATGTCCAAACCGCTTAACAGAAAGACCTTCTCACAAGGACTGAGTGTCTGTCTAAATTATATTAGCGCATATGACTTTAAATAAAAATTCTTTACATATGTACAGTGCTTTTCTCACTACTCAAAGCACTTTTCATAGTAATTGTGGAGCCACTTTAACCACCACTAATGTGTAGCATCCACCTGGGTGAGGTGACGGCAGCCATTATTACACCAGTGCACTCACTACACATTACCTATGAGGTGGTGTAGTTGCGAGAGAGGCAGAGACAATTACAGACAGGGGATAATTAGGGGGCCAGAATGGCCAGGCCATGGTGGGCAACTTAACCTGGACATCAAGATATGTCCTACTCTTTGAGAAGGATCCCCAGGGATCTCGAAAGTGAGTCCAAAACTCGATTTTACATCTCATCTGAAGGACAGCACCATTTTTACAGCACAGTGTCCCCACCACTGCACTGGGTCCACATTTAGACCACAGGGTAAGCGCCCCCTGCTGGCCTCACAAACACCTCTTTCTGGAGAAACCCAAGCCTTTTTCTAGATGGTCTCCCATCCAAGTACTGGCCAGGCCTGAACATGCTTCACTTCAGGTAGATGACATGTGCTGAAGTGCAGGTGGTATGGCTGCTGCCTAACTTTGACTGTGATTTTGGTTTTGTCATTCTATCCATGGTTTCTGCTCCATGCTAGTCTGACAAGTCCATCTAGTTCTAAGAGTTTCCTGATTAACTTGGTTGCATTTGCACCATTCTGAAATATTCCTCACAGTTCTCCAGTGTAAAACATAGAATGATGTGGTCTATCCCAGTGGAGCTGAAATCAGTACGGTAAACATTGAACGGGGTGCCAGCCTATCGGAGGAGGACAATCAGTAACGAATGCACACGTCCCCTTCAGGAGCTTTGGCCGATGAGCTTAGGATGATTTTGAGCCTCCAATCATTCCAACTAAAAGATTGTAAAGAGCAGAAAGAACCTGAATTCCCAGACCGAAGGGAACCTGCAGCATGCAGACCGCTGAGTTATTGTATGTTTTGGAGGGTTGAGAATCGTCAAATGAGGTTCATCTGAGTTTGAAGAAACATCTAACCAGGTAGGTAAAGCTGCCTTTTTAAGCCCTTAATGTGACAATCACCTCAACTGCACCGTTGGACTATGGGATCTTTTGAGCTTTTGAATGTTCACATTCATTTTGTTCTTTAGGACCTGTTGCTAATATTATTTGTTTATTATTTTAATGCCACCATTTATTATAATTATTTTTTTTTACAGGCACCACCATTTTGAACTTCTCTGTCACCAAGAATGATAGCCCATTGTGTCCATCAGAAGTCTTGGTAGGTGACACCATCGATGTGTTCTTATTTAAGCTGCCGTCACGGTGTAGCAGGTGTCCAGGATTGCGGATGAAGGTTTTGCGGTGGTGACTTGAGTTTCTGTTGGTATTTTTGGTGGAGACACAACCCCATGTGTTCTTGACTAAAGAATTTAAGATACATTTTAGGCTTTGGCGTTTCGTAGTTTTTATTTTTTCTTATTTAGACCTTCTCTTTATTTTCTGGTCACTTCTACTTTTGTTCTTGCCATTTGTCATCTTCGCCAAGCATAACTTTGATAATCTGATGCTTGCCCCCACGTCATGGCCCCAGTCTGAAGGTGTAGACACAGTTTGAAGGCCCCAGGGTGGCTGCTCTTTTCTATGTCAACACATTATCACTCATTTTTGTTGGCCGCTGTTTTGTTTCATTACTTTTCTACACCCTGTGCTGATTGTTTGTAATTTTACATCCTTGCACTCTCTTTAGATCTTTTTTCTTTGCTATCTTTGATGAAATCCAAATCCATTTTCCGATGTATTAGCTACATATGTACAGAGCATATCTACAGTCCAAATCTCTGCTCAGGCGAAGTCGTGCTCAGCTTTGCACATTCAACCCTTGTCTGCACAAGTTTTTCATTCTTTTTTTTAATGACTTGATTTTCGGAATTTAAGGTTTAACTGTAATGAAGACTTCACAGGCCTGTTAGACACACAGTAGTGCCCCTGATCCCTGTCAGTCCCACATCTTAAAGATGTTTCAGGTGGTCTCTAAAATGTCCAGCGCCAAGTGACCGTCTATTCCCTGCCATGTTAAGTTGCCTCCTTGTGCCTGATGGTCCAGATTTTGTAATCTCCCAGATTGCACGTGTGAAGTGCTCTTCAAGGAATTCTGCCTCAGAGCCCCACAGGAAACTAAATCATTCAACAAATACGAGTGTCAGCCTCCCACAATGTCCTTCAAATGACCATTGTCCTACCCTTTTCCAGATGTTTTCTGGCTTCAGCTCCCCAAGATATCATTAAAGAAAGAAAGCAAAGTGCAGAAAATGAAAAGATCATCAAAGGTTTACGTGTGAGAAATAAACTATGGACTGACAGGCCAACTTTTTCTCTGCTCCACATCCCTAGAAAACGTCTGAATTATGTTTGCGATCCCCTACAAAAGTGATGTCACATTTGCAGATTTGCAGAAGTCAAGAACCGGAATTAAAAAAATGAGCTTTTAACTTAGTTCATAAAATGTAAATATAAACTGAGCAATTTACATTTATAAATCTTAATAGTCTTGTAAATGTGTCCCCCACAAAGCTTAGATGTTCGATTAACAAACTGGGGGTTGTGGTATTTGACAAAGCATCAAGCGCCGCGAGGAAATGACACACGATTAGTGATCGAGGGGTTTGGGGGATTGGAGACCCTCATGAAGCAGTAGGTGCTGGTACACCGCTAAACACTGAAACACAGTCGACAAGCTTTGTCCTCCAATAATACCTGCACGGCAGTTCAAGAACAGATGTGCTGCACAGTTAAAATTGTTGTGCTACTGCCAGGACCGCCAGCAGGAGAGCTGGGCTGAGGGTAAGCAGCAGTTGTTGCATTTAATTCAGTCCCCCTTGATCTCCCCCGGCAAACATGTTAATCAAACCTCAAAATCAGTGATGTTTCACAGTCAGGACGTTCACAGAAATCAATACTAGGCCTCGCCCTTCTCTACCAGTCATTGCAGGGTCCAAATTCCATCCATCCATCCATCCATCTTCTTCTGCTTATCCGAGGTCGGGTCGGGGGGGGCAGCAGCTTGAGCAGAGAGGCCCAGACTTCCCTCTCCTCAGCCACTTCTTCTAGCTCTTCCGGGGGAATCCCGAGGTTTTCCCAGGCCAGCTGGGAGACATAATCCCTCCAGCGTGTCCTGGGTCTTTCCCGGGGCCTCCTCCCAGTTGGACGTGCCCCGAACACCTCACCAGGGAGGCGTCCAGGAGGCATCCTGATCAGATGCCCGAGCCACCTCATCTGACTCCTCTCGATGCGGAGGAGCAGCGGCTCTACTCTGAGCCCCTCCCGGATGACTGAGCTTCTCACCCTATCTTTAAGGGAAAGCCCAGACACCCTGCGAATTCCATTCTCTTAAAAAACGTTTTTCGTCTTTATGAACACTTGAGCAAGGCACCCACAAGAACACTCATTTCTGTGGCTTATTCACAGATGACAATTGCACATGCAATGCTCGATTCTTTTCATTTCATAGAATAGGAGCGCTAACTAATAAATGACTGATGAACGACGGCACACTGCAAGACACCGACTGCAATGTGATCAAGTCGGACAACGCACATCACTCTATTTTGGCATATCGCAACGCACTCTTTTTCTTCGTCACACCACCTGAAATGCCATCTCACACCCCTTGTAGAGGTGGGCACCCCAGGTTGGTTACCTCTGTCATAGATGGTCCTTCACTGGCTGCATTAGGCTGGGCACTGGCATGCGTGCCATCAGTGCATCCTGCCACATTTAGCCGTCACTCTCGGTCTTGATTATTTCAATTTTGTTAGATCGAGAGTGAGAGCTTTTTTTTGTTTCTTCACTCCTTTATTTAGACAATTTTCCATTAAAAATAATTTGCACCACAAATCCCCACCTCATCAAGCATTGGCTGTTGAGTTTGCGTCAGAAGCTGCCATTCTCCCGAGTTCAATCAGTCGGGTCCTTTGGGAAGGAGATATGACACAAAAATGAATGTCTCATGTTGTTCTGTACGTAGCCATGGCACTCATGTCAGCTGTGCTGTGAGTTGTCCGCGTGGCTCTGCTCTGAACAGAGAACACACTTCATCATTGCATTGCTTAGGATGTGAGTTTTCTGGTGCAGTACCTTGAATCTGCTTCTTCAAGACACATACGTGGTATTCAGCCCTCATTTACCCTCCACTTCCTCAGTTGACGCTAGTGTCATGGTGGCTCCTGTTGAGTAGTAGTTTTGTGGTTGGTAATCCATGTCATGCCTCCAGTCCTAATTCGCTGAAGTTCCATCCATTTAACAAAAAGCTCCCCAAGTCAGCTAACCCATGGCAAACAGTTAAGGCAGTGGTTCTCAACCTGTGGGGCAGGCCCCCCTAGGGGGGCGCAAAGTAACAAAAAGGGGGGCGTGAAGATATGAAAAAAAGAAAACAAGAATCAAAAATATGAAAAAAACATCTGTTGAAACCAAAACAAATGAACTTAAACTACATTCTGATACTAGAACAATAAATATAGAGTTAGATAAATGTCGATAAAAGTTAAGTAGGTATAATAAAATATGCATCTACATTTCAAAAAAATGTTAGGGGGGTTGCGATTAAAACTGTTATGAAAACTCGGGTCGCAAATATTTAAAGGCTGAGAAACGCTGAGTTAAGGCCATGTCATATTACACGACTTTTCCAGTGACTTTCAGTTGAAGCCTTCATTTTCTTAGTAAGTTGGAGGTGTGCTCCTGTGAAGCTGGTCAAGTAATGTGACCTACTCAGCGACCCGCTCCAACAAAATCAAACAGGCTTGAGTTTGCCTTTAGTCAGAGGTTTGAGTTCTGTGCATCCAGAAGTGCAATGTATTTAATCCAGCGATGAGGAATAAAGAATGTGTGTGTTTTACACCTCACAGCCTCTTCTGTCTGCTGTCTTTTGTTTTACATACCAAGGCGGAATGGAAAAATGTAAAAAAAAAAAAAATGAAGATTCTAAAGGCAGTCGACATCACCGTACCTGTTAACACTTCGAACAGCGCTGCATGTTATTGGCTGTTATTAACTGCGCTGGAAAGTCGTCACGTAGTCACTAAATGTGACATGCCTGGCGATTTCCAGTCCTGGAAATTGACATGCTCTTGTGACTAGAAATCACATAATGCAGCATCGGTTTTAGTCGCAGACCGATGGTCCAAAACCTGCAGACAGGTAGGGGAACCATTGAGGGAAAAGACCGACGGCCTCAGGTTCCTCCTCTTCTAGCAATGAGTGTGTCGATAAGGGCACTGGCAGTGACACTGCTCACATCAAGGCCTGTCAAGATATCATCTCCCAGAATTTGTGGAACTTGTACACACTGGCAAGAAAAGATTAATGAGTTTTGATTTGTATTAAAAGAAATAAATGACAACATGACAATCTTATCAAACATTTCTGCAATCTTTCTTTGATGTCCAACCATACATTCATTTTCCAGGTCTCTGAATTTAATTCATTAAGGGTCTGAGTTTATCCTGTGTCGGGGGAAACAGGACATGACATGATGAAGTGTTGTTGTTGTCTCCAGGAGATACCCGTTTATTAGCAGCAAGGCTAAAACCGTGAGGCAACCAAAGAAAGGAAAAAGAGCTGTGGAACCTTCCAGGCTTTCTTAAATAGCACTCATGTGGGCGAGTGTGGCTCCAGCAATCACAGGCCCAAGGATAAATGTCGACTTCTGGTCATTGTGGTGCCAACTCCAGAAGGGGCAGGATCTCCGGAGGGTTCTGGAAGTGATGTCAGTGTTCTTTAAAGAGATCCTCCTCCACCCTTGAGCTGGAAGACAAAGAGACGTTCATATATGTGCTTCCACATGACCTGTCCCTGTTGTGTCTTTCTGCTTTGAGCCCCCAATACACTTCTACAAAGCAAATGTGTGACACGTGGCAGTACAGGACACAAATGACCCTGGAAGGGCCATCAGCCCATCATTGGCGACTCGTGATCATCGGTCCATCAAATAACGACTTGTGGGCATCAGTCCACCACATTCATGTTCATTGGTTTATCTGGTGGTGACTCATGACCATCAGCCCATCTAATGGCGACTTGTGGCCATTGGTCCATCAAATAACGACTTATGGCCATCGGTTCATCTAGTGGCGAATCATGACCATCAGTCCATCTAATGGTAACTTGCGGCCATTGATCCATCACATGACACACTCGTCCACTCCTACCGGGCTGATGTCAGCTCCTCTTATATCACAACACACATAAGTTCAGTTTTAGTATTATTATGATAACTTTGAGTTTTGATAGGTGTTATTATTTGTTGTCTTTCTTTTAATTCTATACTTATTCATTTTTAACATCTTAGTTTTACTTATTTATTTTTTTTCATCGTGGACGCTGCCATTCC
This sequence comes from Polypterus bichir lapradei, assembly GCA_026402145.1. Taxonomy (NCBI): domain Eukaryota; kingdom Metazoa; phylum Chordata; class Cladistia; order Polypteriformes; family Polypteridae; genus Polypterus; species Polypterus bichir. Next base: position 108,071,316 of record JANRMT010028174.1, on the reverse strand, counting down.
AGGCTGTTTTTTGTTGGTGGCAGCCCTCAGTTGCGATATGTGGCTATTTGAAGAGGAGCTCTGTGAAGAGACCAGAGAAGATGTGGCCCTGATTAACGCAGAAAAAGATGGAATAGAGAGTCATGGAGGATGTTACAAAACGAATCTCTTTCAACATTTGAGCTTGGCATTCAATCAAAATTTACAGCCTCCTCGCTAATTTTCAGCAAATCCCTCTGAAATGTCCCGATCCTGCTACAACATATTAGATTAGGTCAGCTCAGGCAGATTTTTATTATCCCAGAGGGAAATTTGGATTTCATTCCCATAGTCTCCAACTTCATTAGTATTTTCTGATGGAAGCGCACAGATTGTCCAAAGTCGCCGATCAATCAGGCGGGTGTCGTGATTTACAGGCTGGGGTTAGTTTACACTGCTGCACATACCTCCCCCAGTCTTCTCCGCAGGCCAGCAGCCCCACCATATTGCTTTAGCACAATGGCTGCCGTAGCCAGGCGGAGGGTGGGCTATTTGCCGTACCTGCGTCAGACAGAATGGCTCAGCTTTCTCTAAAGTCGGGGTGATTTATGATGTGCGAGGCTTAATATGCATAGTATGCTGATGTTGCAGGACCTGCTCTTTCAGTGAGCAGAGATTTAGTAAGGGGAAACTTGCAAGCACTCGGCTGAATTCCCTTAAATCAAGAGATGCACACGGCTGCTGACTCTGGAGTAATGCTTAAGTGTAAGTAGCATGTTCTTGTTCCATCAGTTCAATGAAGACTTCACAGTGCTGAACCTGCACGTATCACCCTGAGTTATACCTGCAGCGTCGAGTCCAGAGGTGGGTGTCAAAGTAGGAAGCTCCAGTCTGTTGCCTTTCCTAAACTTGACAGTCCATGAATTTTAAGGTTTGTCCCCTTCTGATCAACAAAGATTCAGCCTGATCTGCAACTGTGAAGCAAATATGACACGCTGCAAGTGGCCAAAGTCACAAACTACCTTGAAGGGCAGATGTGGCCGGGGAACTAAAAAACAAACCAAGACATGGCTGCGCAGTCCCCCAGCAGCCCTTACTAGGACCTGAGCAGCCATTGCAAAAATCTGAGAAACAATAAATATATAACTGGTGGCACTGTGCTTATCATTCACCTTGGGACATGGAAAGGGGCCACAAAAAGTGAAGACTGGGACTTTTTAACTCGAAGCCGGACATGCCGAGCTCTGCTGTCCTCAGCTCAAAGGCTGGTGGATTCCCTGCTGCAAACGCTGAACAGTAGAAAGGTGTGAACCTGCTCACCATACCTTCATTATCTTTCTGAAGCTTTCATGGGCCATCCAGAGTGATTCCTGGGAATTCTCCTTCGTTTCAGTCACCTCAAAATTTGGACATTTTAACCAAGCTCCAAAGTACCTCTCTGGCCTACAGGTCGCTGCTGCAGTAATCTCTGCTGACGTCAGGCAAACGCAGGAGGCAGGCAGGCAGGCAGGCAGGCAGCCGCTTCACACAAGTGTCAGATGAGAGTGAAGGAGGCGGTGAGGGAGAGCTGGGAGAGATTCTGGTGCAGTGATTTCTTACTTTGTAGCAGGCGGGACAGGCAGACCAGCAAAGCCTGAAGAGGACAAAAGCTTCTGGTCATGTGGATGGATGGATGGATCATGGAGGGGACAACTCTACAGTAATATTACAGAGGTAAGAGATGATTTTTTGGTTTTTTAGCATCCCCAGCTCCTGATTTAATTAAATGATGATGATGATATTATGGTCCGGGTGTTTCAATAATGCGTGTGCACTTGAGTGTGGCCGGCGATGGATGGCTGTCTCCCGTGTGATTGATTTCTTGTGGCACCCTTTCCTAGAATAAGCAGGATTCAACAAAAAAAAACAAAAAAACATACAGGTGCATGTAAATGTCTACTGCTCAACTGAAAAACTTCTGCAAAATGAGAAATGAAGTGTCTGTGAGTACCAGGGGTTCAGGCGACTTTGTCACAGCTTACCACCGACTGGCTGTCACCTTGACTTCCCATACAATTGGCGCTCAGTGGTCCTGGGTACACACAGCTGGTGACTAGTCGGCTCTTCCCTTAATTTCTACATGTCATATTTTTTATAATTTCTTTGAGTGTGCTGCCTTTTTTCATGTTATTCAAACCTTAAGAAAGACCCTTATAGGAGCTGGATGGTGGTCTCATTGCTCTTGTAATAGTGAAAACTTAGAGACAGAACTTTGTATTCTGTAGGCACCATTCTGTGGGTGGCACTGTGTTAGCGCTTCTGTCTCGCAGCAAGAAGATCTGGGTTCGTGTTCCAAGTCCTCCCTTCGTGGAGTTTTCATGTTCTCCCCATGTCTGTGTGGGTTTCTTCTGGTTGTTCTGGTTTCCTCCCACAGTCCAAAAACATGCAGGTTAGATGGGATTGGCGATCCTAAATTAGCCTATGTGTGTTTGCTCTAAAATGGACTGGCACCATGTCCAAGGTTTGTGTCGCATCCAGTGCTAGCTGGGATAGCCTTCAGAGTACCCCCATAACCCTGTTTAGGACTCGGCCAGTTAGAAAACGACTGACTGAGTGGGTATTCTTCCATGACCTTTTTGCTAAGAGCTTGATTTCTGGAATTGTGATGTGTAAAGGCTGACGGGTGTCGTGGTGTCAGTGTCATTGGCATCAAAAACCCAAAGTGCACATGAAGACTCGTCATTCAGCTTTCTGCAAACCTGATGATCACATTAAAGTTTACCTCAAGTCTTACCTGAAGATGAATCAATAGCTCTTATTCAATGACAGATCAACTTTGAGGTCCAAGCTACCTCCATAAATCCACATTACTGCCCCACTAGAGGACTTCTACACCCCACTCCACGTGCTCAACCCGGTCACATTCTTTGTTCAGTCCACAAGGCCACCACATTCTCCCTTAGATACTCTGAGTTACGAACTCCTTGGGTTTCAGTAGGCAGGCATCATCATACACTGCCGTGTTATGGGGAAAGGCACCAGGGTTCAAAAGTGGAAGGACACGATTTCCAGCTCTTCCTGGCCTGATCACAGAACAAACATGGCGCAAAGGTTGGTACTTCTCCTTCAGAGCTCCAAAGGTAGCACCTCACTTAGCTGATTTTTATTTTGTTGAATTGTTTGGTTTCATCCAAAATTTTTGATTGCTCTCTTAACATTTAGGCCCGGTGTCTGCTTTCTGCCCTGTGCCTGTTGCTGCCAGGGAAGGCTGCAGCTCCTGACCCCTTTTCTTAAATGATGTCTGCGGTGCTGCTGCTGGAGCTCTCAGCCCAAAGCACTCATTTTATTCTTGATCTGGGCCTCCGCTTTCTTGCCCTCACACTGGGTTAATCAGAAGCTGTTTTAATATAACAAATTAATTTACAGCATAGAGTGAACATGGAGAGTGGCAAATACATTGATTTACTTATTAAAACATGCATGGGAGGAATGAACTATCCATCCATTTTTTAAAGCTGTTGATGTAGGGCAGGGTAACAGTGAAGCTGGCAAGCAATGGACGAATGGCACAATACAAAGTGTCATATAAAACGGGACACGGCAAATCCTAGGTGCCCCATTGGGCCCGGCTGTTTTAGGGTCTTCTGCCGGACTGACAAGTGGGATGACTTATCCACTTGCCCAAAACAATACTCTTCATACTCTGATGGCACCACCTCTGCTTGATGATCCTATTCCATCATCATGAAGCAGCCTAAGACTCCTGGCTGAGATTCCCTAAGGAGCCAAACCCTGGACTCACCTCTAGTGTCCGGAGCACCCTCTAGAAGTTTTTAGATTGTCCCACCAAGGCTTTCTGTATGACAGGGTTTAGGTAAAGGGTTAGACACCCTCGTGCCACCTACCTGCCCACCCTAACATGCAGTAAGAGCTCCTTGGTGTCACCTATTGCTTAGCGGGACTTTTGCTGGCCTGTGTCACCAACCACCTGACTTCTTCATGAGGTCAATGTTCACCCCCAGTGGTGGCTGGTTAAGCACAGTGGCACTTTGAAGGGCTCAAAATAGTTTTTTATGTTAAACTTTTAATTGTTTTTATAAATTTCATTTTTGTGAATGAATTACAGATCAGTCTGGTGTGCAGTACCTTCCACTTACCAATGTGGGCTCCTCTTTCACACTCCGGACAGCAGGTTGTCCTCTCAGTGCTTCCCATTCCATTCTGCATCAGCCCCGAGATGATCTTTCTGACTAATGTACTTATGAAAATTTAAATTACGCCACAAGTGCAATCTTGGCAAGCTGAGGTCATCATCATCATCATCATCAGTGTAGCTTGGCAAAACAGCCACACAAGCCAAAGGAGACTGAGAGCAACTTTCAGGCATATATCCTTACTTTACTGTATATAGTGCCTTTCTAAAGCAAGAACTTCCCCCGGGACTCATCCATAGTAAAACTGTTTACAGATTTTTCTTACAGTTGAAGCAGAGGGGGAAATAACAGGGATGACAGCAAAGTTACAAAGTGAGATAGTTACAAACATGGAAGTGAGCAACTGGAAAGGCTGCTGCTCTTTGTGTGACTCAGTTGCACCGTGGAGGAGGCTGATGGTGACATTCTGCAAAGCGCAGCTTGTGTCCACTCACATACGGTGCCTCCTTCAGTTTACCTCGCTGGATATTCACGAGTTTCAGTGTCAAGCCTAATATCTTGCCACAGATAATATAAAATAAGAGGAGGTTACTTACAGAATGGAGGTGCAGTGGTTTGCATTGATGCCACATGGCTTCAGAGCCTCAGCTTCACAGCCACCCTCTTTTTACTGGATACCCAATTTCTTACCCTCTGCCAGAGATGTATGTGAGTGGTAGGCTAGCTGGGGTCTCTAAGGCATTCTGGTGTGATGGTCTGGAAGTCCCATCCATGGCTGGCCACCATATTTTATGTAGCAGGAGGCTCTTTGTGAGCCTACAATAAAGATGATGGAAGGCTGGATGGTTTTCAGTGACTAAGAGCTGCACTGCAATAAAATATGGTGGTCTGTAAGGCAAAGTCAGGAACAGGGCTGAGAAATTCTACTTGAAGCTTCATAACACGATAGGGAACCTCTGCATGCCTCTACAATAGAGGTCTAAAATTGTTAAAAATGCATGTAAGAGAGATGATCCATGGGGGAACCCAAAGATATAAAAACAAAAAAGATAAAAAAATGAGGCCTGCCTGTTCTGCAGGTATCAGGCGGAGTGTTCGGGCTACTTGCCCACCTCTCAAACACCCCAGTGCCTCATGTAGCCCAGTAAGTCAAGACCTTTATCAAAAATCAAAGTCATTACCTAAAATAGCAAGGTTAGAGATGATCAAAGGAAAAACAGAAATTCTCTATATACATATAAAATCCAACGTCCGTCTGTCTGTCCACTTTCACAAGAGAACTACTTAACGGATTTAGATTGGGTTTTTTTCTATAATTTGCTTGAACATTCCAGTTTAATTTTCGTCCTCCCTCATCGTGCTAAGAATCATAGTTCGCTTGCAGGAGCGATATATTCACACTAATCCAAAACAGAGGCTACGGGCCGAGGGGAGGGGGAAGCGTCACATCAGGAGTGGGGAGCTGGGCAGGGCCCTCCTCACTATCTGTTTTCACTACTGCATGGGTGGAGCCGCGGGGACGGCTAGTATCCAATAAATACAGACATAGCACCCCCATAGGCCCAAGCCCTTCCAAATTCTGGCCACTCACGTTCAGGTGGGTTGGTCTGCCCACTGGTCCCAAGCATTACAATCTTCTTCCACTCACTGCTTAATCTTTCTTCATGCTCTGGCTACCTAAGCTCCCTGGCAGCTGCATTCTGCTAACTTTAAGAGCCATCTGTCAAAAAAAACCCGAGGCCATCCATCCCATGAGCACTCCCACTGGCAACGCCAGATCATTAAAGGACATGGCACTTTTGCTAGTTTCATGGCTGCCTGCTCTCCATGATATGGCATAGAGTTGCACTTCTTTGCTACCACCCAGGATTTTGCAGGACGTTTAAGGTCCTTCTGCCAGTCCCCATAACTTTCTCCCACTTGGGTGGTCCCACTGGTGTTCAACGAGTTGGGTTTGCTCATGCCACTCCTCTCTTTAGTTCACTACACTGGCCTCCTGGAGTGAAACATATTAAGTTCAAATCCTTCATGCTAGTCAGAGGGTCAGCTCCTCTATAAATGGAGACACTGGTGAGGTCCTATGCTCCTTCTCGACCACTCAGATCTGCTGATGAAAGACTTCTTGGTGATGTTACTTTGGCATGGTATCACATCTCAGTCCGGACCCTTTTCATGTGTAACTCCTAGCTAGTGGAACAAGCTGTCCACCTCCATGTGAAACTCCGACTCCCTCAATCGGGTCTTATTCAGAAAGTGGACACCATCTCCTTCTTGTTGCTTGTTTTAGACTGGCCTACCCCTACTACAAACCCTGAACTTAAGGTTCGTGAGGGTAAGGCCAGATACACCAGGGTCCCTAATCTTAATAATTTAGAGTAGGTGCCTAATCTTAAAATAGTGTAAGGGTGCCTAATCTTAAAAACAAGTGGCATCCGCTTTTTGAACAAGACCCCCTGAATGTATGTAAGACGCATTTGAAGACTCTCTGGTTTGGTGGATTTCTGTCTGAGAGATTAGGTTTTGTAAGTCAGAGAACTGAAACTTGCTTATATTTTGGTATGAGCTTTTCACTTGTGGAAATCAATTTGGTATCCGTGTGCTTTAACTTTTGTTTCCAAACTGATGTTACTTGATTATGTTGACCTCTATTGTAAGTCACTTTATATAAAAACATCTGCTAAGCAAATAAATGTAAATGTACCAGAGGGACACTCTTCCAACAATTTTCAGATAAGGAAGTTTTGAGTGAGGTTCTTGTACCCACTAGTCCTGGTGCCAGAGAGTGGTGATGTGTCGCATGTCGATTAGCATGTTAAGAATTTCACTGTACTCTGTACGCATGATGATAAGGACCTAATAAACCTACACTGCCCCTGCCTTTGGAGCTTGGAGGGGCTCTTTACTTAGCAGTGCGTGGTTGGACCCTGCCAGGCTGTGGTATTGTGCGTCCCCCTGGGGGAGGTTTGGGAGGGTGGGGACAGGGGTTTGACTTTAAATGCAAAGTTGCTCGGGGCGTGGTGTGAACATGCCAGCGTCTACCTGATAGGTGGGGTACACGGGGGTGGCAGATTGGCCGGTTATATTTAAGGAGTTGCCGGCCAACAGGGGTCGTCAGTGGACCGAAAGGCGAGGTAGGAGTAAGCACTGCTGAGCAATTTTGACGGCTTTGTAAATATTCTTTTTGTACATATATTTATATATCTCCTAGTGATAATTTTGGTGGAGTAAGTATATTTATTTGGATAGTTGTGATTTTGGGTTTGGTACACCTGTTTTTTTTCTTTTTGTATATACACACACACTTGATTTTTTCTTCTTTTGCATTTTTTTTTACTTTTACCGGAGATAAAGGAGGACTACCTTCATTGTTGGAGTGTGTGTAGTTTTTGTAAATACACCATATTTTTCCTTTTTTTTTTTTTGTTTTTATTTATTTCTGAAGAAGGAAATCAAAGCCCGCCTGAGACTACTGCATTTTTGTTGTGCAGCACTTGCACCTTTCACCCTCCAGTTTTTGTCTGTGTCCCTTCTCTCTGCTGATCCTGTTTGGTTCATGAACTCGCAGATGTCCAGAGTGTAGGCTGGGGCCACTTTCCCACTACGTGGGATATCACACAGGCCAGCTCTATGCCACTTCTGCCCCAGCATTGCTCCAATGTGTTTGCATTAGTAAACTCTGATTTCATTAATTTAAGATTTAAATTTTCTGTTTGTACTCATGTAAACATATATGACTCCAATATGGCAGTGGTAATTAGGGTTCATCCTTCAGAAATCCCATCCTTCCTAAACTAATGACCGGGCTGAAATCAGAGCTGCAGTTGTCCTCTAACTCTCCGCCCCAACTGAAGGACCTGTGGAAAAGAATACTGATGAGCAGCGCCTGAATCACCAGCGTTTGAGCTCCACTTCCAACACGTTCCAGCCCTGTTGTTCATTTGCCATCACAGAATCTCTTAATCATCCGAATCTGTCATTTATATGAATTCACAGGAGGCCTTTCAGATGCAGCTCATCAAAGACACACATAAGCAGGCCTTGTGAGGTTTGATCATTGTCTGGTTTAACAGCACTTCTCCCTGAGGGCCTGTGCTACCTAAAATTGGACATCTCTGTAGCCCTCATGATTTTAAAATCTTAATAGCTGTTAGTGAAATGTCAGTCTTATCAAGAAGAAATTGGAAGCTTCTGTAGGAAGGATAAGATTCAGAACAGTAATAAGATAAAAGAGTAATCACCTGAAGCCCCAGGCATTAAAGGATATGTGAGTACGTCGAGAGTCCACCACTGGACAAACCTGAATGTGTCCACTGGCCAGTGTGCTGTAGTTATAAGAATATTTTTTTTTGTTCTTTATTTCTCCTAATACAATATCACGTATTAAGAATTTGTTAGTTTTCGCATACCCCTTGGGGTCAGAGCGCAGGGTCAGCCATTGTACAGCGGCCCATGGAGCAATTGAAGGTTAAGAGCCTTGCTCAAGGGCCTAGAAGAATAGGATCTCTTTTTGGCAGTGACGGGGATTCAAACCGGCAACCTTCAGGGTACCAGTGCAGATCCTTAGCCTCAGAGCCACCACTCCACCCAAATATATACAGTATATGGAGGCAATAGTGCGGCAGTCTTGGAAACTCTGAGTTGTGACCTCTCTAAAGGGATGGAAATCAGAGGCGTCATGATTAGAAAAACTGGAAAATGTAGGTTACATAAAGGAGCAGGCAAGTGTGCTGTCTTCAAACAAACAGAGGTTGAATAAAGCACCAGAACACTAAGGCAGCTAAAGTCATTCAAAGCAGAGGGTATTAAACTTCCGATTTTAGGCCATGTCCACATCACTACATTTTTGTCTCGAAGTACATACATTAGACTCCGTTTCCACCTTTCATCCACCCTACCCTAGTGTTTTTAACCCCAGAAAATGGAGACTTTTGAAAACGCCAGCTTGACGTTGCAATGTAGACAATTAAAAATGTAGATTTTTACAAACATGGACTCCAGTTTGTGCATATTATGTAGCCCTTCCCTGATTGGATCCTGCTCATTATGTCATTCTCATTCCCTGAGCTATATTCCAACATGGCAGACAGAGAGGAGGTGCTCTCCACGGCTCGTGTTGAGTTGCTTACTTGCATGCATCTAAATTGTGTTTTGTGCAGTTTCAATGCTGCATACATGTGTAAAATAACAAAATACTTTGCTGGTTGCTACAGCTTTGGCATGAATCTTGTGCCTGGTCGTGTGTCATAGTCAAGACAGGGTTCCCCAGTTGGGTCCTGTTTAAAATGTTTCTTTTTGTCTTTTTATTTTTCATTTTTTTTTCGTTATTTTTTAGAATATTGTTCTGTTCATTTATTATTTTTCTAATTATGTAATAGCTGTCACTCTTATTTAGTTTTTATGCCGTTTCTACGTGTAAGAATACTGTATGTTCTTGTATTTTGTGGGTGGTTCCCCAAGAAGCTAGACATGTGTCCATCACCTCTGAGGGACTGCTGCCTGCCGCCTGTCCTATAAAGCCTTATGTGAAATGGAGTCTCCAGCTGTTCATTGTGAATGCACTTGGTGGTTTGGTGAGTTCTCGCTTTGATTATATGCTGCTTTATATTTATAGGATTTTGTGAACTTCAGCTACTGTTTAAAGGATTCTGGTTTCTGGTTGTTGAGTTGGGGTGTGTTTGCTGAGGATTTGCCTTTTTAACTCTTTTTTTTTATATTTTTGAGTATTTTATTACTTTGGCAAATTTGTTAATAAATCCTTTTTATAAAGATCCTGGTGGGACTTGTCTCTGTGCAAGCTGGAGTTTCACGGTGCACCCTCTTGTGGGCCATATTTTGAGAAATTTAAAACTATCTTTTGCATTTTCAGCTTTGAAAGATTATTCTCCATTTTGAGGCCTAGACACATATGAAGCCTCCCACTTTCTTAAGGTCAGCTTCCCTGGGGTGAGACTTATTTTGGGGGCAGTCCAGTTAAGAGTCTGGCCTGAATTCCGTGGGTCTTTCTGAAGGCCTTACCTTTTTTACCATTTATTTGCTGCATCAATCATTGAAGGACGTTACCATCCCTTCAAGTCGTCCACCAATGTGCACATGCCCATGCAAATCGATACATCATAGTGGTGCAACGGATCAGTGTTGATCCGTGATCTGAACCGATTCCTGTCCACGGTTCGGTACGCACGTGATCTGAAGATCTGAGAAAAAAAAAAAGTTCCACTGTATTGTGCGCGTGTCTCTCACGCACTCTCTCAACCTCTCACACACACTAATTCTGTCTCTCTCTCGCACCCTGAACTGCAATTAAACTTCTCTCGCACACTAACTCTGTCTCTCTCGTGCACTAAATCAACCTCTCTCACGCATTTTCGCTCGACTTTTGTCCGGTTTGCCGCTTCATACGCGTGGTCATGTCCAGCGGTAGCAGTTTACGCAGAGGAGCTCGACAAACCTCCAGCATCATTTAAAAAAAGTTTTAATCAATAATGTAACTTTCCCTGCAGCGTCAATATGCAGCACCAACAGGAGCAGACACATCTCCTCCTCAAAAGAAGTCGGCAATGGCGGAGCTTTTTGGCGAGACCTTTGCACAGAAGGACATGGTCAGCAAGGCTTTTGCTGACACCATCAAAGAGGAGGTGGTATCCTATGAGGCAGCAAGTGGCATTCCAGTCGATGGTGATCCAGTGACTTGAAAAAGCAACAAATGTAAATACCCTCACCCTGCCACAATGGCAAGACACCATCTTGCTGTGCCTGGCACTTCAGTACCTAGTGAGAGGGTGTTCTCAACAGCAGGGGACATAGTTACAGCAAAGAGATCTACACTTTCCCCAGAAAATGTAGACATCCTTATGTTTTTGGGAAAAAAAATTGAAATTATAAGCTTCAGGTCTGCTTTGCTTTCTTTCTTCTTTTTTGATGATGTGGACATAAGCTAGTTTTTATTTCTCTCTCCATGTTCAAAGTAAGAAGCAATGATGCCTTAAATTGCATTTAAAGTTGTTTTTTATTGTGTCCACATTAAAGGAAATAGTTATCATGCCCTATAGTGCACCTTAATTTGTATTTATATACAGTAATTGAGTGGAATGAGTCTTGAGTTGAATGTTTTTAATGGGCAAAAAATACTTAACTAAATAAATGGAGAGTTAATTTTTTTTTTTTTTGCTGATCCGAAAATTGATCCGATCCGTGACTTAAAACCGTGATCCGATCCGAACCGTGAGTTTTTTGATCCGTTGCACCACTAATACATCATATCCGTTTTTGGTTCTTTTAGTATAGATAGAAGTATTTTTCTAAACAATGCGAAAACACTAGTGTGGACATTGATTGTTTTATCTAAAAACACCAATGTTTAAATGAAAACATATTTATGTGGACATAGAAATAATTTCCCCCTAGCTAATGTTAAACATATTTGTTTCAGCTTGCCTTCAGTCCACTGCACAGATTAACTAAAGGAGCCATGCCGCCATCTTATATAGTGAGATTACTGACATCAGGTGCCTCACCCACATGACAAAAAACAACCAGCGTTATCATGAACAACATTACTGTGGCAATCAGAAAACAACAACAATATCTGGCTGCAGATGCTGGAAGGTGTGGAAAATATGGAAGAAGATGATCCGCTGTGGCGACCCCTAATGGGAGCAGCCAAAAGAAGAAGAAGATGCTGGAAGGTGTGGAGCTCCACACTAGGCAGGAAACACCTGACCTCCATGCACAAAATGGTGATGTTCCATGATGTCCCTGCTTACATGGAGGTAAAGATTAGGGTTGGGGGATGGGGATTGATATCTGACTTGAAGTGAGAAAAACTCTGGCATGTTGGTCACGTGTTTCCTGTCTAGTGTGGAGCTCCACATGTTACACTAGTATTTATTCCTCCAAGGTGCAGAACACCAGTGTGAGAGCTTACTGGCTGTGTAACAAGCGTTGGGTCAGGCAGATGTCAAATGAAATTAAAATTTGGAACCATTATCTTTTGAGTTACTGTGCAGGTTTATTGACACATCAACATTATACATTTCATTTTAAAATGCTGGATTGTCCTGTTACTACAGATCTGTAGGAGAGAACAACACCAGTTAACACGTTCCTTCTCCGAATTTCATTTGCATTTTTAGTAAACTGAACCAACTTCATTCATATTGCTTATACTGGCAGTGCTGTCATGGCAGCATGAGACGTACGGATGGCAGATCCGCCAGCTCGCCGCTAAGGGCTCCAGCAGCGTATCTCACCACGCAAATACGGACGCACTGGTGCGCAGTGACGTGCGGTCAGGGAAGGCAGGTGAATTATGTAAAAAAACTAATAATGATAAGAATCTGTCCACTGGCCTGTGCTATGAATTTATTTTCTGTATGATTTGAATATTTTTGATCATTTTAATAGTCCTCATTTCCTGTTCAAATACAGGGGAGAAACGCGAGGTGCTGTAGTGACGAAAAGTTTGACCGTAAATAAAATATTCTTTTGTTTTTCTTGTTATCCATTCGTTGAACAGACTTTATTAAAATTGATGAAAGCATCAGAATTAAAATCTTTTAAGAACAACTAAATATTTCAAATAAGGTCAACACTGAAATCCGTGTTCTTTGTACACCACTGTATACTTTCATTTGTATTGTATGAGTATGAACTGTGGAATTGCAATGGCCAATTTAGAACACATGGAGGGAGCAGAGCAAATGCGCTCTCTCTTCTCTCTCTCGCCGTTATAAATGTAACGTTCTTTCTGAGCCAAATATGTGCCTTACCTATCTGCGTGTAAAGAATGCTGATGAGATATGAAACATAACTACCGCAGTAGTCAATGTGCATGCTACCAGCTGAACAGTGAATAAGCTGTTCTTTTGGGTTCATATATTTGTCAGTGCCTCACCAGCCATGAATCTCACCGCACGTCACTGCTGGTGCGTGGCTGATGCTCTGCAAACGAGCAAACCTGAGTCATGAAGAGCTGCTGATGTAGGCTTCAAAAGTTCTTTTGTATGAGGTCAATGAAAACAAAACTGCGTGTCCTTTGGTGTCCGTATATTCCGCTCATGAAAACCTGACATTTCCAAGATGAATCCGGTCGCCAAATAGACTCCCACACATCCACTTCACAGACACATTACGCGAGCCGACAGTGTAAGGTGATTGCTCTTCATTTATTTATGTAAAAAGAGATCGTTATTGTGCACATCACGTCCTTGGCCTGGAATGAATGTGAAGTGAGGGTGCGTGTCCTGCGCTGACCCTGCGCCCCCCACGGGTTAGCCTCTGCAGCCTCCCCACGGCTTTCAGCGGTGTATCAGACTCTCCGCGACCGTGAGGGTTCAGTCAGTGGATGGGTGAATTAAACTGTAGGAAGGCAACTAAAAGTTTGACAAAAATAACCTACCGTGGGGTTTTTTGTACTACACAAATTATGTTGAGAGGAAAATCTGGTTTAATAATATAAGGTGCATATCTGCAAATTCCGGTGATCGCGCAAGCGTCCAAAGTGTACCGAAATAATAAGAGGAATGATTAAAAAAGAAAGAAAAAAGCAGATGTAATAGGTAATCCAACTGTTTCAACGAAGGCAAGTGTTACGACTGCATTGATCGGATTAGTATTACAGAACACATAAACCCCGTCATTTGACCATCCCCGTGCTTTCCACGGGGCGGCTGCTCGTGTTCTTCATAAATGTGCACCGCTGTGGAGCTTCGGCTTAGGAACTACGCGTGAACACAACTGTACGCCGAATTTGTTCAGACGGCATCCAGTACCTTTTTCCATTTCTGAATAAATCCCAATTTCTTCTTCAGGTAAGAACGCCAACACTTGTTTCTATTTTTACACTGGCGGTGCATTGATGTCTAATTGGATCGACTGAGTTATGGGCTGGCGGCGTCCCGGTCGAAACGGATTCAACAGGAGTCTCCGCACTGAGGCAGTTTCGTTTCTTTAATGGTAACAATCTAAAAAACTTCAGTGCACTTAATCCCATTCACCGATTTCTGTGTTGAGAACACTGAACACTTTAGAGAGTAGGTGTCAAATCCTCTCTAACGTTTGGCGAGCTGTCGTTCAATTTCATTTTTTGTGTTCGGGCACTTATTTACATAACATAACTTTCACAATCGCGATACAAACCCTGAACTGGGCATCACACATTAAGGCTAATAAAGCCAGGTACGTCTTTGGGGTCTTGAGACATGGCGAGAGCGTGCACACTCCACATGAGGAACAAACCGGGCATGGGATTCAAATGCTGAAAACACCGTTTAACTCATCTGAAAGCACGCCGACTGTTGTGATCATCTCCGATTACAAACAACTACCCAGCTTGCAAAAAAAAAAAAAAACATCCAGTTGTTATAAAGAAATCTTTCAAATCAACCACAAATAATACCGCAGCAACACATAGGCGGATATTGCTTTAGCACCCACGGCCATTTAACATTGGCGTCACATGAAGAAAAGAAGACGTTTGGATGATGGGGTCTGCTCGTTCATCCACATCCAAGTTTTAAGTAATCTGGAAGGCAGGGCTGGAATAACCTTTAAGCAAAATAAGCACGTGCTTAGGGCATCAAGGGAAGGGGGCACCACAGAAATGTTCTATTGCCTAATTTACCTTGGTTCCATATAAAATAAAAATCTTGAGAATACAACAAAATTAGAACCTGGTAACCGCCATATATACAGTTTGGGGGCACCAGATTTTTGTAGGTGCTTGGGGGTCTCTAAAGGTCTTAATCTAGCCCTGGTGGAGAGGGATAAAGGGACGTTTTAATCTAAAACAGTATACGAATACCGACTGCAAAATGCCATTTTTCCCTGCTTAGGTTAAAAAAACAAACCACACTTTTCTTTTACCACCTGCTGTACAAATTCGCAGGTTTTCCCTCATTGTCCAGACACAAATCAGCTTCTATCAGCACTTATTATACACGCCAACATATCACACTAACGTGACGAAAGGATGCAACGATCAACCAAGTCTGACTTCATAAACTCTACAGTGTATAGCGTATTATCACCGTAGACGGCATTCCACGAGGTGGGTCGAAGTGCCACTGGAATGCCACCACAGCATTGTCTGCTTGTAGCGTTAAATTTAAGCGAATACATTATAATACAATTAATTGATGGGTGACGCCGAGATTAACGCTGCTGTATAGCGTTCCAGGCTTGGTGTCCCATGAGTCCCAGCATGTCACGTGTCGCCTGGCAAAGCGCTAATCTATGGCGTGCTTTTTATTTCTTGACTGTCTCTGTAACGGGATAAACTGGTTTTGGTAATGAATGAACGGCCAGTTCAAGAGCAAACAAGTAGACATTAGCAGTACAAATGAAGTCGCGCTCTCCCCCGATGAGATCTGCTTGTAGCTGCGCAAATTTCTGAAAGGTGTCGCCACCTCAACACGATAACCTGTGGTTTTTTGGTTCCGTGATCGAACTGATCAGAGAATAGTTGTACCGTTGAGTTCAGTGCATTCCACCGTTTCTCCCACTGCCACTTTTTATGCGTGCCACTAAAACGAAACTATTATTCTTGCCTTTAAAAAGGGAACATATAAAGTATCTGTCCATCCATCCATTTTCTGATCCCATTGAGAAAGGAGAGTTACAGGCTATTCTAGGACGAGTTGACCCTGAACACCGCGCCAGATCACACTGTCACCCACACATTCACCTGTTCTGTGTACTGATGTGGCTAATCCAAAGCAATCGCCTGTCAGTCGCTGAGCCCACACACCACCCGTGTCATATCAATAAATGGTAAAGGACCGAAACTGCTGGCGTCCTGTGCCCAAAACCCTCCAATGATCGGCGCCGTGGGCGGAGTCTCACGTCTCGCCACACCCTTCCCAATGCACCTCCCTTACTTCTGTCACTCCAGCCGGAACATTGCGAGCTGCGAACAGGTTGGACTTTGCCGATGCACGTGAGTTTAAAAGTCTTTTGCGTATGTATGTTGAAAGTTACATGTTTTAAGTTTCTGTGAAAAGTGAAACTGAAGATGTTGTTGTTTTGTCGACATAAATTCTACTGTGTGTTGTAGGTTGTTGCCTTGAACGTTTTGGGCTTTAAAAACTAAGTGCGGATGCGCCGAGCCGTACAAATGATGGGATTCGAACTCCACTGCGATTCATTTGGTTTGCAGTCCTTCCGCATGCCAGTTACGTTGTATTGGAAGCTTTCGCCGTTTGCTTCTCTTGCCAGTCGAATTTCAAATAAAGATGCTTTCTTTTCTATCGGTTATAGCAGGGCGTCTGCTGCAATGACTAAAGCGTCAGGACTGTCGGAGGAATTTTTCCTGGTTTAATTTTAATGGAGTGTTTATAAAATACAGGGTTATACTTCTTAAACTTGAAAGGCATGGGTCACATTGGAGTTTTGAAGTGTTTTATTGTAACGTGGAAGTGACCGGTGATTATTTATGTACGTTACCGGTGACTCCGTATTTACGTCCGATGGCTGCTTATTTCCCCGAGGTCGCGATGGCCCAGCGCCTTTTTGAAACCCGCATAGCACTGGAGAACGGCGGCGCTTGGGGCGGTCTGATGGCGGAGATACTGGGAGGTGATGTGCAGGTAGAAAAGAAAAAAGAAACTGCACTGTTCACGGAAATAAATAATAGACCTACGTGAAGGAGGTATTGGGCAAGCATCTAAAGCTTTCTTCACATTAAATGAAAAAGAATGTTATGTTATTTCAATGCCAGTAAAACGGTCAGAAGTCCGGCCAGTTTACAAAGCTCCACAGTTGTACAGTTTTTATGACGGGTTGTGTTAGCATTGAGTAAAGAAGAGTGCGATTTAAATAGAGCAATGATGCACAGTTCGCTAGTACTTGTTTATTTTCAAGTAATGCCAGAAACAGTACAGTTTTAACTGTACGGCTCTTCCAAAGTTTCAAATTTCAGTTTATCGGATCTAAGAAGCTTTATTTTTTCCATCTCCCCCAAATGGGTAACTTGTGCCATATTCCTTAAAATTACGTGTTTGAAATCGTTTGCAAACATTTCTTTCTATTGCCATCAAGTTCAATCCTTGAGCCACAATCCCCAAAGATAATTTAAAAAATTCCAGTTGCTGCCTCCCCATAAAGTTGAATTTCACTCCAAGTTTTCCCAAATTTCAGCCCTGATTGTCTTACTTCTTTCCCCCCTTTAATATCCTAATGAGATGCCCACTCACCATTGCTGACACACTGTGTGCCCCTGAGGAATGTGCTTCACCTGCCTGTGTTCCACCTGAAAGTAAATGTGTATACTTGGAGCAGCTTTAGTTCTGCACTTACAATTTTCCTGAGGATGATCTCCTTTATTGAAAAACACAATTTAAAATGAAGGTTGTTTTGTAAATGACCAGATTTGAATGTCCATGGTTGTGCTTTTAATCATGCAACTGGCTATTTTTTTAAATCTCTTCATAAAGAAGTAGTTTCTAAAATCTTTGTGAAATGCACTTATAAATAACCACTTTCAGTGGTGTGATGTCCTCTTTTTAATTTATGAGCGATGACTTGCTTCCATTTATAATTTTAAGTGCTTCTGTTGTGTGTCTTTGTTTGCTTAGGAAGAAAAGATGCAGATTTCTGGATGTCCTGTATTTGGGTTAAGTAGCAATGGGAATTTCCAGCTGGAGTATTTGCATTATGGATGCCTTTTTAGGAGCAGATTGTCTTAGGGGGTGATTTGCAGCACAGGTACTTCAATGTTTGCATCTGTGATTGCTGAGATCCACACGCTCACGTACACAAGCTTGTGTTCCCTGCTGCATCACAAAGTGTGTCAGACACACAGAACTCCTATAGTTCATACCTTTCCGTTCTTAAAATCTGACAGCTCATTTGGTTTTATAACAGACCCAAAATGCACACCATATTCCGAATGTGACCTCGCTAGTGTTGCACGCAGTATGCTCTGTAGCCCAGCATTCTTTTAGACCTTTAAAGTGTGTCTCTGGTCTCTGTCTGGTTGTGGGAAGTGACAAGTGAAGTAGCAGCCTCGTTGTGTGTGATTGTGCGTCATTAAATTATTTAAATTTGAGCTGTATGATGTGGGCACAATTTCATGCTGAGATTATATTTCTCTGTGAAGGCTTACAGATGCAATACAACTTGCTATATAAGGGTGTTTATAAGGTGCACCTTGTACTTTCCAACATTTAACTTTTCATGTAGGCTACTGAGCTACTGAATTAAGTTTAATCATGCTGTTGTACCAGCCATGTCAGGATTTATAAATAATGTCAAAAGTTTCTTTTTGCAAAACGCTAACTAGAGGGAAAATAATTAACAATGGCTTAACTATTCAATTCATCAGGTTTTTTTTTTTCTCCTTCCCTCTTATAGTGGTTGAGCAGTTCTCACCTCTTCTGACTTCTTTACTGTCTTAAAAGTTGTGGGATTTCATCTTGGCATTGGGGCCGAAGTGTGCCTGTGTATCGGGAGGTTATTCTGGAAACCGATGTGTGCTTTCTTACCACCTGTGAGACGAGGGTTCCACATTGTGAAGAGTCGGTAGAAATGTTATAATGCAATTGTGGAGGATAAGTACTGTGTTTTTTTTTGTGCATATTCTGTTGAAGTGTTGGGTTCATTTTGGTTTTCATAGGGTTACGGCATAGAAGGCCATTAATATGAACTACTTTTTCAAGCACTGCAATATTAAAATCAAGCACCCTGGTACAATGCAAAGTAGTACAGTCTCTCCAGCAGGCAAACACTTGAAAGGTGATTTGTAGTGAATTTAGAATTTGCAGACGTGTATAGTTAATGAGAAGTGGTTGAAGCAAATACTCTTAACTGTAATTGGCTATAGTTGTGCCTCACTGTAACTGCCAAGTCAGAAGTTTTTCATTCTTTTTAACATTCTTCCTTTTTGTATACAGTAATCCCTCCTCGATCGCGGGGGTTGTGTTCCAGACCCCCCCGCGATAGGTGATAATCCGCGAAGTAGAAACCATATGTTTGTATGGTTATTTTTATATATTTTAAGCCCTTATAAACTCTCCCACACTGTTAACATTATTAGAGCCCTCTAGACATGAAATAATACCCTTTAGTCAAAAGTTTAAAATGTGCTCCATGACAAGACAGAGATGATATGTTTGCATTCTTTTAATTGTGAGAAAAAACTATCTTCCTCTTCAAAGAATGCGTGTCAGGAGCAGAGAATGTCAGAGAGAGAGTGCGAGAGAAAAGCAAACAATCAAAAAATCAATACGTGCTTTTGGGCTTTTCGGCATTTTTTTAGAGGAGCATCCGTATCCTCTAGGCAAACAGCCCCTCTGCTCACACCCTCTCCGTCAGGAGCAGAGAATGTCAGAGAGAGCGAGAGTGACAGAGAAAAGCAAACAATCAAGCACCGCGCGGGAAGCACATCGTATATCATTGAGGAGTTCTATTTAATACGTAATACATGCTCTGATTGGGTAGCTTCTCAGCCATCCGCCAATAGCGTCCCTTATATAAAATCAACTGGGCAAACCAACTGAGGAAGCATGTACCATAAATTAAAAGACCCATTGTCCGCAGAAATCCGCGAACCAGCGAAAAATCCGTGATATATATTTAGATATGCTTACATTTAAAATCCGCGATGGAGTGAAGCCACGAAAGTCGAAGCGCGATATGGCGAGGGATCACTGTATATATTTCAGTCTTTATATATTTAATAAGCTTCTTTAAAAACCCAATTTTCCCCTTGAAGACAACTAAAGTTTTATCCATCCATCCCTCCAGCTGTAGTGTTTGCAAGTTCCTTCAGATGCTTTGTTTGCTCCCATCTTCATTGACCAAAGTCTAATTAGGCTTGAGCTGCGACAGAATTTTGTGACTAATGACCTTAAAATAAAAAGTAGGGGATTATAAAGAGTCATACGATTTTTTTTTTCTTTTATCAGTATTTGAGAACTCAGTTTATGTTCAACTTGTATTTGCATGTGAATAAAAGTTTAATTGTGAAATTGGAAGTTAAAGCTTTACATATACCTCATAACAGCATAACGTAATGCAGCCCAAGAATTTTAAACTTTTTTAAACATTTATATTAAACAATAATTGATATCTAAAAAAAATCTCATTTTAATTATTTATTGACAGTTATATCACAGACTCAAAAGCTCATCTCACAAGGACTCTCCCAGAGCTAAAGTTGCATGTCGTGCCAATGTGTATGTTATTTGCTATGACCAAGTAGTCTCTGTCTTACTGTGGAGACTGTCGAGATACAAACATCCTTCTTTAATTGTGGAAATGGATTTCAGATTAGATGATTTCGATGAATGTTTTTTATTATTAGGTATAGAAAAACATTTGCCTATATGGAATGATTTCCATATATTGTAAATGTAAATCTGTTGAATTTAATATTTTAAAACCTTTACTGAATTGTGAAACAACTGTCAGGATAATTTTGTATTCAAAGTTCCATGGTAACTCCACCCAAAGAATATATGACTGTTGGAACACTGCGTGATCTACTTTATGTAATGGTACCATGTCCTGTTACCATATAGAAAGTCAAAGGACTGCTGATTTACTTTGTTGTGTTTTTTTTTTCATATACTGTTTTGTACTTGCCAGCTCTTCCAAAATTAATAATAAATTAAGGGGGGTGATCTACAAGACTCGCCCCCATTGATCACTTTTAAAACTTTTTTTTTTATAATGTAATATATAACATTGTCACAACTGTCACAATACCTGTATTTGATAGCTGTCCCCTGTCCTAAAGCTTGAATGTTATAGGACTAATAATTTTTCTAACCTTCCCTTTTACTTTGGTGCTTTCTCCTTTAGCCTCTTTTTCGTGTGTTGCCTTTTATTTATAAGTGATATGCTTTGCTCCTTTTCTGCCTACTCATTTTTAGAGGCTTGTGTTTGGTTGATATTAGCCATTGGTACCGTGTGTAAATGTAAATAAAAAGAAATGTTTGGCTTCAAACATTTGCAGAAATTTCCACAAAAGCTCCAAACTGCAGCCATCTCTTCTTTTTTTTTTAAATCCTCTCCACTCTTGCATGGTTCACAAGAAAGCTGCTGAGCAGTCTTATTTGCAGTAGGAGACATGTGAAATTCCTGTGCTATCCATCTTGGCTCTCCACAGAATGTGAATGGAGGGACAGCTAAAAACTTAATCACAGAGACAGGGGATTGGTCATATTATCCCTTACACAGGTGCCCCATTCAAGAGGTCGCTGTGAATCGCTAGTTTACGGCTAGCCTGGTCAGTAAAGGTGACTTTTCTCTTTCTTGATGAATCATTATATTTTTTATATTTTATAGGTGTACTAGCAAAATACCCGCGCTTCGCAGCGGAGAAGTAGTGTGCTAAAGAAGTTATAAAAAAGAAAAGGAAACATTTTGAAAATAACGTAACATGATTGTCAATGTAATTGTTTTGTGACTGTTATGAGTGTTGCTGTCATCAAGGATTTGATCATCCATTATTTCTTTCAATCAGGTTCGTATTTGGAGGTAAACCGATTTGGTCGTGAACCGAAGCAATTTCCCCCCATAGGATTGTATGTACATACAATTAATCCGTTCCAGACCATATGAACTGTATGTAAATATATATTTTTTTAGTTTTTAAGCACAAATATAATTATACCATAGAATGCACAGTGTAATAGTAAACTAAATGTAAAAACATTGAATAACACTGAGAAAACCTTGAACAACAGAGAAAACTAACACTGCAATAGTTTGCGCTATAGCGCTACCAACCGCTGGCTACAGCACTTTTTTTAATGAGTTTTAAGCACAGGGAAAAAATGAACATTTGAAAAAATCCGTAATTTAATAAACCACCAAGAAAAATAACACTGTAACAATGCATGCTACGAACAGATTGCTGGAAACAGAAGTGAAAACAAAATCAAGACCAGTTCATTCTTTAACTGCCTTCCTACCTTAATGCGTCCAGCTCTCTCTCACGCTGCCACTGTGTGTGTGTGTGTGTGTGTGTGGCGCTATCTCTGTTGCACTGCCTGTGTGTGTCGTGCTGCCTGCCTGTGTGTGTCGCGCTGCCTCTGTGTGTGTGTGTGTGTGTGTCACGCTGTCTCGCGCTCTCTCTCTTGCTGGCTGCACAGGAAATGCACAGGGAGAGACTGAACATGTACAAACCGATCGGGAAACTGGCTTGTTCGTATACCAAGTGTGTGGTCGCGAATATTTAGCTCAGTTACGTGGGAGGCGTGCTGATTTCCGCAGTAGCTGCTCTTATGAATATGCTAAGCACAGTCCTTCACCCGCAAATATTTACCTTATATGAGCAGGCACTCAATTACGTGGGAGGCGTGATGACGCGGACGCAACTCCGCCTCACACGGCGACCAAGCTGCAGGCTATAGCTGTATATATGGATGAAAGTATGTTCCAGTTATGGCTGTTACGTGTAGAATTTTGAAATGAAACTTGCCCAACTTTTGTAAGTAAGCTGTAAGGAATGAGCCTGCCAAATTTCAGCCTTCCACCTACACGGGAAGTTGGAGAATTAGTGATGAGTGAGTGAGTCAGTCAGTCAGTGAGGGCTTTGCCTTTTATTAGTATAGATGTAACAGTGATCAGATCATAGGCCACAGAAAAGGCAGAGCCATCCAGGTTTGGGACAATTTTAATCTAATATTAGTGATGAACCAACAATTTGAGTGAAATTAAATTTGTTCTCTTTTATAAAAATAATTACAAAACTATGCTGTTAACAACCAGTTAATTTTGTGTCATCGAGACCAGAAGATTGGGATTTAATATATATAAAAACTTATGAGGGGACTAATGACCAATGAGGGGACTACAGTTCTTATCAAGCATTAGAAATGCTCTGTGTCATAAAAGAGGCAATCTGATAAACATGTTGCACACAAAATTTGATTTGGACGAGCGCAGGTATATTTATGGTGCTTTGGTAGACGCAGGCTGAGAATGACCATGTTTTCTTGCTCTTTACTTTGCTTTTTTAGGAGGCTGACTATCCTTAAAACGACCACTCACTGTTGTCGCAAAAGTTTGAATTCTTTTGCTACTTTAGTAGGTTTGCCATATTTAAAGTGTCCCCTTTAATGGACTCTGAACCTGGTTGTTTTCATTATGAAATACCAGTGCATACTGTGGGTCACTAATCTCCAGGCTAATGCAACATTTCAGAGATGTTACACTTTTCTTTGCAGCATGTTCTTGCATGCATGATAAGAAAAGGCAGAATATGTGCGAGAGCCAAGTCATGATGGAGCATGATGTAGTGCTTTTTTTTTTTTTTTTTTTTTTTCTTTTCTTTTCTTATTCTATAGTGCATCCCAAGCTAAAATGTCCCACTGTGTAGATGCTTTCCATGGTACATGGGTAGTGTAATTATTTGTAATCCTCAACCATCTGTCCATCCCCCTGCTGCCCTTCCCACCCTGCACTGGTGACATATTAAAAGTTCACATTGTCATTTTAATACTTCACACAGCCCTAGAATTCAGCAGCAGTTAGAATTCAGTGTACTGCACTGTTATGTCTTCACAGGCCAGTGGCCTGCCCACCCACCCCTTACCGGCCAAAAGCTCGCCTTGCATTACAGGCTATTAATGTTGCACCTTGGCTGATGAAGGGGCCTTAGCTGCCTTGAAAGCTTGCATTTGTTATCTATAGTACTAGGGTGTTGTACCATGTTAGCCATTATGTATGTAGAGAAAAGCCAAGCAAAATGACACCTTTTTTTGGCTAACTAAAAAGATTACAATATGCAAGCTTTCGAGGCAACTCAGGCCCCTTCTTCAGGCAAGATGTCATTTGTTATCTATTTAGTTAGCCAATAAAAGGTGTCATTTCACCCTACATTCTCCTGTATCAGGCTATTAATGTGTCTTCACAGACTCTACAAGACAATGGGCTAATTCGCTGTATGGGCCCCCTAATGGCACAGGATGGTTGTTACAAAGGCCAGGGGTCATTATTGCACTACTGCAGTTGCTGTAATAACATTTTTCCTCTCCTAAATTCAAAGAACATTACAAAATATTTTTGATTGTACTGGGCGCAAAACAGAATTAAAGAAAAATCAAGAGTCTATATAGTATTGAATGTATTGTACTGTTACATTTGTATAGGTGAGTCTCCCGCTCTCATAGATGTTTGTACAAGCTTGCATGATTGTGTGCTGAAGAGTGGACAAACTGTGCCAACTGGGAATTCAAGTATAATTTCAACATGGGGAACTTTGTTTTTGTTGACACTAGAGGGCTATGTAAGACTTTTAAGGCATTTTCTCCCCCTTTACGAGAGTCACAGTGACACAGGCAATATCTTTGTGAAATAATGTCTCTTTAAACTAAATATTTTTTTCCTTTAGAGCAGATTTAATAATATCTAATAGTAGGTACATTTACCAAGCTCTATCCCACAAACACTCTAGATAGATACTTTATTAATCCCAAGGGGAAATTCACATTCTCCAGCAGCAGCATACTGATCTTAAATTAATGAGTGATAAGAATGAAGGTATAACAGACAGACAATATTCCCCGGGTGGAATTGAAAGAGTTGCATAGTGTGGGGGAGGAGCGATCTCAGTCTGTCAGTGGAGCAGGATAGTGACAGCAGTCTGTCGCTGAAGCTGCTCCTCTGTCTGGAGATGATACTGTTCAGTGGATGCAGTGGATTCTCCATGATTGACAGGAGCCTGCTCAGTGCCCGTCACTCTGCCACAGATGTCAAACTGTCCAGCTCTGTGTTTACAATAGAGCCTGCTTTCCTCACCTGTTTGTCCAGGCGTGAGGCGTCCCTCTTCCTTATTCCGCCTCCCCAGCACACCACCTCGTAGAAGAGGGCACTCGCTACAACTGTCTGATAGAACATCTGTAGCATCTTATTGCAGATGTTGAAGGACGCCAGTCTTCTAAGGAAGTATAGTTGGCTATGTCCTTTCTTACACAGAGCATCAGTATTGGCAGTCCAGTCCAGTTTATCATCCAGCTGCACTCCCAGGTATTTATAGGTCTGTACTCTCAGCACACGGTCACCTCTGATGATCACGGGGTCCATGAGGGGCCTGGGCCTCCTAAAATCCACCACCAGCTCCTTGGTTTTGCTTGTAGGTGTAGGTGGTTTGAGTTGTACCATTTAACAAAGTCCTTGATTAGGTTCCTATACTCCTCCTCGTGCCCACTCCTCATGCAGCCCACGATAGCAGTGTCGTCGGCGAACTTTTGCACATGGCAGGACTCCGAGATGTATTGGAAGTCTAATGTATATAGGCTGTACAGGACCGGAGAAAGTACAGTCCCCTGCGGCACTCCTGTGTTGCTGACCACAATATCAGACCTGCAGTTCCCGAGACGTGCATACTGAGGTCTGTCTTTAAGATAGTCCACGATCCATGCTACCAGGTATGAATCTACTCGCATCTGTGCCAGTTTGTCCCTAAGGAGCAGAGGTTGGATGGTGCTGAAGGCGCTAGAGAAGTCCAGAAACATAATTCTTAGAGCACCACTGCCTCTTTTCAAGTGGGAGAGGGATCGGTGTAGCATATAGATGATGGCATCCTCCGCGCCCACCTTCTCCTAGTATGCGAACATCAATCATACTCATTGTAGCACTTTACCTGCACATTTGCATTATTGTTTTAGGTATTGTAAGGACTTTGACCATAAGGTGCCATTGTGATGATATTTACAGAATTTTCTTTCACTTTAAATTTTTTTTTATTAGTCTAACATTGGCAAATCCTTCAGAGTTGGTCAGTTTTATTTTGTGTGCAGATGAAATTTAATGGTAGTAAATATAAAGTATTACTCATGGGAAGTAAAAATGTTAGGTTTGAATGCACAGCGAGGGGTCTGAAAATTGAAAGTAACACCTTATGCGAAGGATTAGGAGTCCTAGTGGACTTGCCATTATTAACTGCCAGACAGTGTTCAGAAGCCATTAAAAAGGCTAACAGAATGTTCGGTTATATAGCATGATGTGTGGAGTAAAAGTCCAAGGAAGTTATGCTCAAGCTTTATAACCCACTGGTGAGGCCTCATCTGGAGTACTATGTGCAGTTTAGGTCTACAGACTACAAAAAGGACAAAGCGCTAGAATAAGTCAAGAGAAGGAAGAGCAACTAGGCTGATTCCAGGGCTACTGGGGATGAGTTATGAGTAGAGATTAAACTGAAAAGGCTCAGGTTTTTTTTTAAGCTTTTCTTTACTCCGAGAACCATAGATACTTGGAATAAGTTACTAAGTAGTGTGGAGTAGGATGTAGAAACTTTCAAAACTAAACTTGATGTTATTTTTAGAAGAATTAAGTGGATAGGACAGGCAAGCTTTGTTGGGATGAATGGCCTGTGCTCATCTAGATTGTTCTAATTGTTCTCATTTCGAATCCATGCATAAACATTGGTCAGGAACTCTGTGATCTTAAGTTCTAACTGCTAGCTAATGTCCTTCCCAGCAGCTTCAAAGCCTCAGTAAATAGACTTGCTTAGCAACAGCTTTAATATTCATGACATAAAAATTCACCTTATATCGCAAAGTTGCCGGAGATTTTACTTTGTGCTATAGTAGGCAATGTGATGAGCAAATGAGTGTACCCTGCTCTGTGTGTTTTTATGAATAGTTCAGTGACTATAGCTGTCTAGAAGCTGTTGCCTTCAATATAATGAGTATCCCTCCCTCATTTACTTAGTGTATTTGTTAATTTTGAAACCTGGCCCTTTAGTGACTAGTTTTACTATGAAGTGAAGGCTTCACATCTTGAGCTGGGAATGTCCTGTTTGGACATTCACCACAACTAGGTTGTGGTCGCCTTTTCACTTTTGTGAGGGCTGGGTGGTCTTTTGGCCTTGGAACCTTTGCAGATTTTTTTTTTTTTCTCCCTTCAGCTTCTCTGGAGTTTAGTTTTTTCTGTCCTCCTGGCCAATCTTTGTTACTTAGTATTGCCTAATTTTATCTTTGTTACATAC
This sequence comes from Polypterus bichir lapradei, assembly GCA_026402145.1. Lineage (NCBI taxonomy): Eukaryota > Metazoa > Chordata > Cladistia > Polypteriformes > Polypteridae > Polypterus > Polypterus bichir. The sequence continues at coordinate 108,044,289 of JANRMT010028174.1, read as the reverse complement.
ACCATTTGAATGATAAATGTGCTGTCGAAATACACAATGTTGTTGTTGTTTAGGGAGCTTTTATCTCTGGAGGCAGAGCCAGGAGTCAAACAAAAAGGTCAAAAAGTCATTGAGGGTGTCCTTGTAACTTCTACTTTTACAGAGCTTACATGATGTTTGAATTTTGTTTAAATTTATATTACCAGATTTTAAGATATTAACTTCTATATTTTGATGAAATAATGCATTTTTATTTTCATTATTTGTTGGAGGCTTGGAACTTTAAGTAACACATTAGGATATAGCGGGTTGGATAATGGATGGATGTTTACCTAAAAATAATTTACTTAACTAACAATGAACAAGACCATGGAAGCGTGTTTCATTAGGCTCAATTAGATTTTGCATCAGTTGTCCATCTACCATATAATAAAACTCTAAAGTCTTTGTTGCCCTTGAAGCAATTTGATTGGTCAGTTTGCTTTTTGTAACCCAGTCAAAAGAGGAAGTGTGAAATACACAAGGTGGAGTAAAGGCTTAGGAAGTATGCTAAGAGTTGCCTTTGACAATAGAAAGTATAAAAACGGACCAGAGGTGAGCAAGGCACCTCAAAATGACAGATTCTGAGAGGCAGGCTTTATGGGAATGCACTCAATCGGCAGTCAAGAGAGGAAAGGTACATGTAGGGCAAGAGATATCCAAAACTTTAAAATGTATTATATTACCTTTGACAGGTAACGTGGCTAGTCTTGCATAAAGCTGCCAGCAAGTCACTATAAATTAATATTATTTTAAAACCATTTAGAAAGTCAACATGACTGCCGAGAGATCAGACAACTCTGTTTGCCATCTACTGTCCCTATGCTTGCAAACATTACTGCTGACTTAAGAAGAAAGACTGCAACAACTAAAGCAATGGCCACTACCTTATTTGAAATGTGCTGTCTGGCCCTGATTTGAATTGATTTGGTTGCTTGTTTTAATCGCTAACATTTATGCCTGTGGTGTGTTTTTTTTTATTTTTTATTTTTTTTTTTTCCCCCCTCTCCAAGCATAATACTATGATTGAAATAAAGTTTGGATAGTGCTTTATTGTAGCTTTTTTTTTACTGACACTTAGCAATGATTTTGAGTGTTAATGTAAAGTTGTTTTTGTCAGAAGTAACAATCTTTCAAAAGTAGCAATTTGAATATGGCCTGTCGTGACTTGGCTAGGTAAGGTTTTCCAGCAAACTTTTGGCTTTTGTTAGATTGTGTTGCCTTTTTAGAGAAAACCATCCAAAGAAGAATCGACACATCCACAAATTCTGGGAAAGGCCAGCTCCTGATCAAAAGGGCATCTAGCTCCTAACAGTTTTGGCACTTTGAGAATTTACCTGTCTTCTAATGTGAAACAACCTTGGAGGTTTAAAGTAACTTTTATGAACAATTTGTTACATTAAAACGCATATCAGTCATCACTGACAGTAAAAGTGCCAAAGAGAATTCCTTTTTTTTTAAAATTTTTATCTGTTACACATAAGTTGAATTGTCCTCCCACACACAGTTCAAGCCTTGTGTTTTAATTTCATGTGGGAGGCAAAAAATTTCACAAATGAAAGGATGTGTTTTTAGATCTCTCTTTAAATGATGTTACTTAGCCCATGTACTTTATAGTAGTGGACGAGAACAATTTTTAATCTTGCATTTTCTTGGAGAGAGTCCTCATAAACTGGATTAATAGGTGACCAATGCTGGACAGTGGGAAGCTTTGTGAAAAATGTCCAAATAAAGAAGAAGAAAAAAAAAATCTCACATTACTTGTGTTGCATGATCCACGTCTTTATTACAGACGCTAGCTCAAATAATGTAAAATAAATGTTTTTTTTTTCCAAAAAATGTTGTTAAATAGTTACTTCCTGAATTATCTGCTTGTAAGTCAACTGGAAACTTGGACTTGTTGGAAGGACTTTTTAAATTGAGGACAGGACTCTTGAGCAGCGAATGATGGGGAGAGGTGGGTCTTCAAGTTAAAAAGTCTATGCATTCACCATTGTTATATTCCCTGATGATTCAGGAAAGAACGATTTAACAAACTTTTAGTGAAAAAAGCATTTGTTTTGAGCTAGCGACTGTATAAAAGACATGTGGCTTATGCTTATAATGTGAGATTTTCTTTCTACTTTTGCCTTTGTCAATTCTGTTTGAGAATCTCTCTTATGTACTTTCTCTAAGAAAACCTAGGATTAAAAAAATTTCTTGGCCGCCAATACAAAGTACAGTGGAACCTCGGTTTGTGAGCATAATTCGTTTCGGAAACGTGCTTGCAGTCCAAAGCACTCGTATATCAAAGTGAATTTCCTCATAAGAAATAATGGAAACTCAGATGATTCGTTCCACAACCCAAAACTATTCATATAAAAATGATTAATACAAAATATAAAGTAAAAATACATAAAACAAATTAACCTGCACTTTACCTTTAAAAAGAATCATGGCTGGTGTGAGGGAGTTTCTAAACTCTTGTGGGATTCCACCCAACAGGACGACACGCGGAAGAGCGTCCCAAAGCAATTACAGTCTCCCAGCGCTGTAGCAGTTCGCCGTGTAAGCGTATCCAAAAAGATAGCGGACATGCTATAGGCGCCTGCTGTCGATGGGTGATACAAGGAACATTAAAGATGCCGCTACACTAAATAACCGCGCTGTTGCTGTTTCAAGCTGAATAAAGCTGATGGTGTTAAAGTACTGAAACTCAGCTTTGTGTTTTGGGGTGCAAGACGGGGACTCGCACTTCACAGCACACACACACACAGTCACAATGCTGTAGTAAACAGTATACGCTCGTACGGATGTTGATTATATGAGTGAGGCACACAGACTCAGACGGAGAATAGGAGACGATTGCCCTCAAGAGGAGAGCGAGCGCGAGAGAGAGCAAGACAGAGACGCGTGAGATATATATATATATATATATATATATATATATATATATAGAGAGAGAGAGAGACACGGACGCGTGCGAGTGGATGAGATAAGGAGAGAGTGACAGAGACGTGCGTGCGAGTGGGAGAGATAAGGAGAGAGAGAGAGAGAAGAACCATCAGCTCAGTTGTGATCACATGACACTCAGCAGACAAAGTGTATCCATACTATTTGTATTGCAAGACATCGCTCGTTTATCAAGTCAAAATTTATTAAAAAATTTAGCTCGTCTTGCAAAACACTCGTAAACCAAGGTTCCACTGTATATGGGGTAAGTAAAATATAAAAAAAAAAAAGTATTTTTTTTGGGTGGAGTGTTCCTTTAAAGTCCTTTAGGAGTAAAAATAACTAATACACTAATTTTTTTCCTTGATTTAAAACATCTCAATTTTGCAATCCAGTGGTGACTGAATTTGCTTAGAAACAATTTTTAATTAGGTTATCAGCTAACTTAAATAGGAATTTTATCGATAGGTTTCTAACTCTTTTTGTCTTCTAAACTCTCTTGTGGAGATATAAGGTACCATTTTCTAAACACAAATGTGCACAGTTACAGATGTTGGCTTGTATTTATATTGCATGTGTTTTTTTTTTTTTAATTGCAAGGCTGTGAACAAGGATAGCAGTGGTGTGGGGAGTGAGGGAGGGGCGAATATGACTAATGTTACACAGGTGGAAATATGCAAACTGGGAGATGTTGTTGATGTGGGACTGAAAAGATAGAGTACTATTAAGGACTAGCAAAATACCCGCGCTTCGCAGCGGAGAAGTAGTGTGTTAAAGAAGCAATGAAAAAGAAAAGGAAACATTTTGAAAATAACGTAACATGATTGTCAATGTAATTGTTTTGTCACTGTTGTGAGTGATGAGTGTTGCTGTCATATATATATATATATATATATATAT
>JANRMT010028174.1:108019171-108040040 GCA_026402145.1 Polypterus bichir lapradei | reverse complement strand
AGGGAAAGTGGGGCAAGTTGCACTGGTGCATTTGTGTCTCCCATAAAAGCAGCTTCACTTGAAATCACTTTGTGATTGTGCACGGGTAAAAACGTCCGCTGAAGTGTCAGATTCTTATTTAATTCTTCTGCTTTCTGTATCTTCTGCATTGCATTCAGGTCTTTCAGGTTATCTTGATGTTTTGTCTCATTGTGCCGTCTTAGATTAAATTCTGTAATTACAGCCACATTAGCTCCACAAATGAGACACACGGGTTTAACGGCAATGTCACTAAACATATACTCAGCCTCCCATCGGTTTTTAAAGGCTCTATTTTCAGAATCAACTTTTCTCTTAAGCATCGTGTGGGCTAGCTTCGCAATAACTTGCAAGCTAGACTTGATTAACGCGGTAAGTGCATTATGGGATCTGTAGTTTATTGTGTTACCAGCGCTTCATATACCCGGGCCATTAATAACAATAATACAGTATATAAAATAATCTCGCGGGCCGGATATAATTACACGCCGGGCCGGATGTGGCCCGTGGCCCTTGAATTTGACACATATGGACTAAATAGAACTTGAAAAACATATATTTTTTCGTACATCGAGCCCGCGTGCTAATGTGGTTTTGCCTGCATGCCTGAATAAGTGACCCTCCCCTCGCTCTTACTTTTTTACCGTTCATCTAATGAATACACTGAGTATGGCTTTACCAAAACAATCATTGATTGCGAATAAAGTATTCATTATTCGAGTATGTAGATCAGGGTATATATATATATACATACATATATATATATATATATATATATATATATACCCGCGTATCGCAGCGGAGACGTAGTGTGTTAAATAAGCTATGAAAAAGATTCGTTTCTTACTGCATCAATAAACAGCTCGTCTTCTTCTTTATCTGAGACCTGACACACTGCATGCACGGGTTTTTTTTTAACACTGTCTTCCTTTAGCGGGACATTCACTTTTTCCACCGTGTGCTTTGTTTCTGCAGTAGCTGTACTTATTACATACTTATCTTGTATGTATCAGACGCTTCATATTTTTTTGCTGCCTTTTCAATTGTGTAATTCGGTTTTTGTTCAGCGCTCTTCGGAACTCTTGCTTTTTGTCTGTGCACTGCGTCAGTTCACATGAGCCGCTCGGTGTTCATGCATCGAAGTTTCCCAGCTGTGCTGTTGCCATGTCGTGCTATGTCCATGGCTGTATCTAATGCTACCGAAGTCCCGGTACTTAAAACTTTCTCTCGCAGTTTCGCTGAGTTTGTGCCAAACACCACCCTGACTATCTCATCTTCTTCTCCATAAGCACAGTCCTACACCCGTGAATATTTACCCGTGGCAGATTGCTATTGGATTGCCGCTGACGGACGGCCTTATATGGGCAGGCACTAAATTACAAACGCCAGCGGCAGCCTGTCTATGAACTTAATTTAAAGTGTAGGTTTACACTGTGCTTTGTTTCCGAAGTAGCAGAACTCATGAATATGGTTGTATATATCACTCGCTCGCTTCTTATTGTTTCGCTACCTTCTCAATTATATAATGCATGTTTTCTTCAGCGATTTTTGGGGCTCTTCCTGGTTTTCTACGTACTGCGTGATTATGTGGGAGGCGTGATTATGTCAAACTCCGCCCCCACGGGTTTCAAGCTCATCTCCATTACAGTAAATGGAGAAAAAACAGCTTCCAGTTATGACCATTACGCGTAGAATTTCGAAATGAAACCTGCCCAACTTTTGTAAGGAAGCTGTAAGGAATAAGCCTGCCAAATTTCAGCCTTCTACCTACACGGGAAGTTGGAGAATTAGTGATGAGTCAGTCAGTCAGTCAGTCAGTGAGTGAGTGAGGGCTTTGCCGTTTATTAGTATAGATGACACCCAGACTCTTAACCTGTCGGGAAGGGGAAACAGAGGAATTAACAATAAAAAAATGACAAATTATCAGCTTTGGATAATGTTGATTTTGTACCAATGATGAAAACCTCAGTTTTATCACTATTTAAATTTAGAAAATTTGAAGAAAACCAGGATTTAATTTCTGCTATCCAGTCAATAAGCGAGGAGAGTGGAAAGGAAAAAGTAAGTTTGCTAGTGAGGTAAAGCTGGGTGTCATCGGCATAACAGTGGAAGTTAATGGTATATTTATGAAGGATATTGCCAAGGGGAAGGAGGTAAATAATGAAAAGGAGAGGCTCCAGGACAGAGCCCTGGGGCACACCTGAAGTAACAGCAGTGGGTTGGGATGTGAAAATTTTAAGCTGAACGAACTTAGTGGGGCCTAAAAGATAGGATCTGAACCAATCTAGTGGAGCGTGGGTAATGCCAATCGAAGATAATCTATTGAGAGGAGTAGCGTGACAAATAGTGCCAAAGGCCGCATGTAGATCAAGAAGGATGAGAATAGTGGTTAAACCAGAGTCAGCTGCCATAAGAAGGTGGTTAGTAATTTTAATAAGTGCCGTTTCTGTAGTAGGGAGGGTGCGAAAACCAGACTAAAACTGTTCATACAAATTATTTTGAGGTAAATGAGAATGAAGTTGAAGACAAAGTAAATGTAATATTAGGTAGTGTTTCGTGAGGCCTGTTTTACTTCATTGATGAGAACAGCGGTGCTTTGGTGTTTACCTAACCAACCACCCTTTCTCCATCTCATCCCTCCTCAATTCCCCAAACCGCCTGTCTTTAGTACTGGCTCAGAATGTGAAATATATGGTGAGGAGGATGGAGCATGTATCTGACTAGCTATCAAGGGATTGGGATTGCTATCAATGTTAGGATTTACATGAGCTTATAAGCCATCCACCACAGGAACGTCATAAAATGTCTGAACAAAGCAACTGGGAGATGAGTTGTACCTGAGTGCTTTCATTGATAACTCGTCAGTAAGGAATAGGAAAACTAATTCTATTGTTCATTGATAACTCGTCAGTAAGGGATAGGAAAACTAATTCTATTGTTTATGATTGGTTTTGAATCAGAGGCCATTCTGTACTACAACACCCCACTGGCTTGTTTTCCGGCAAGAATGGTATAAAGTTGGCCACCTTGCTTTTACCACTCTCTCTCGCCCTCTGGCTATAAAGAGAAGCCCATGATGAAAACAACTCTGTCTTAGCAACCATATTGAGATTTTTTGAATACACCATGTGGTAGCAAAGCAAGCTAGACTGAAGATAAATTGAGAACTGCATATGGAAGCAAGATGTATGGCTGCTTAAGCTCTAAGAGTATGTTTTTGCCAATATTCATGTAATATTCTGCTTCCTTTAATATTTTTGAACATTTTATCAATAATGCATCATAAATGTATGATTTAATTCCTGCCTGTGTCTACTCTGGCCAATTGGTTGAGGTTACAGATGTAGAAAAAAATAGGGGAGGAAGTGCTAAAGTACCTGATTGGAGTGGTAAGTGTTTGAGTAGTTTAGATATTTTACTAAGGTTGACACGATAGAGTGTCAAAGCCTCCGCTTGTAGGTAAAACAGTATAGCCATCCAAAAGAGGCTGCATCTTTTTGCCTTTTTTTAAAATCTTTCATTTACTTAAACTCATAAGCATAGACTGTTGATGCAATTTAGGACCCCTTCTTTCATATTTTAGTAATGATGGGATTCTGTGTGAGAGTCTGTGTGCTGCCTTAATAGCAGTCCATCACTTCCATAAAGCTAAGAAATTTATATAAAAACATTTTTTTCTTTTACTCTTTACTACCTTTGCCATTAATCATCTGTTCAGTTTACAGTATATGTCATTTTCTAACCTGCTAGAGCCTATCCCAGCTAGCACTGGGGCACGAGTCAGGAACAAACCCTGGACAAGGCACCAGTACATTGCAGGGTGGATTACAGTACTGTATATGCATCTGATAATTAAAAATAAACAATAGACTGACTTGTTTGTTTCATTTTGGGCATTTTAGAAGCTAGAATTGAATATTAGGAATGCCAGTAGCTTGCAAGCCAAGGAAAGACCATTTTATCTGCTTTACTAAACAGAGTAATAGGTTTCAGCTGTGCCAGCACAATTAAAATGGTTTCTCTAATAACCAATTACTAATAACATGTTGTCCTCTAAAGCTGTAGTTGTGATATTGTTTAACATGTTCATTGAGTTGGTATCTCCCCTTCTCCAAACTTGGATGTTCAAACAGTGGGTCTCCTTAAACTGATTCTGCGCGGTGCACCAGCTCTTCTCATTGTGTATTTCTATTCCACTTGCAAAGGGCTCTGCCAGTTGAGGATGCCAAACGAGCAGAACATATCATTTGAGTGCAAGAGGAAAATGGAGTACTGGGAAAATATCAAAATGCCATATGAACAGTCATAGAACAGGAATGTGAACCACTTTGCAGCTATAAAATGGAGTGATACATTTGTAGTATTGTGAGTTGTTGGTTTTATTTGGTATCTTTAAAGATAGTAAAGGCTCTAAAGATAAAACCAATTGCATTCTAGTTAATGGATGTATGGGCTTGCGTGTTGGGTTTTTTTTTTTTTTTTCTTCTTCTTGTTGGTACATTTTAGTTTTCCAGTATGCAAGTAACAATAATTTGCTGTTTGTGTTTTTTTTTTTTTTTTGTTTGTTTTTTTTTTGCTTTGTGTGTAGTGTAACACAAATTGAACAATTTGGTCAATAAAATCTTAGCTACAGGCAATATATTGGGTAAGGGCACTTTTTTGGTCTTTTTGACTTTTTTTAATCTTTAAACAATTTTTCTATTCTTAGTCTTAAGTCTGCAGGTGACTGTAACTTCTAGTGTCCCACTACTTGTGCCCTATTGTAAAATTGCTTCTTACCCTTGTCATTTAGTAGGGGAGGAAGTGCAGTATTTATAAATGACCTAGCAACCTACTTATCTTTAAAAGATTTGGCCTATAGGTAAGAAGAAGATAAGAGACTTAAAAGGCCACAGTAAGTAAAGTGGATTGAGCTGCTGAACACCCTGTAACTTGTCCTTTGGTGCACAGTGGTCCCAGTCACAGTACCTTAGTTTTCTCTGTCCTTTTCGCTACAAACTGTGCACTTCACACTGTCCCTACTGTCCCCGTGTGTGTGTGGTTGTGTTAAATAACTAATATCCTCAAACTTTTCGCCAAGCATTAATCACCGTTTTTCCTAAACAAAAAAAGGACTTATTACAATGTGCATCATGCAGACCAATTTCACTTTTGAATAATGACGTTAAAATACTCTCAAAAATCATAGCTAGAAGGATGGAGAAAGTGCTCCCTTCGGTAATATCACAAGATCAAACTGGATTTATCAAGGGTCGACACTTATCTTCAAATCTTCAATGCCTGTTTAATGTAATATACTCACCAAATAAGTCAAACACTCCAGAAATATTATTATCATTGGATGCAGAAAAAGCATTTGACATGATTGAATGGAAATACCTTTTTACTACATTGGAGAAATATGGGTTTGGCCCGAACATTTTTGCATGGATCAAACTACTGTATACCAATCCAGAAGCTTCAATTTGTATCAACAACATTTGTTCAGACTACTTTAAACTAGAACGTGGTACCAGACAAGGATACCCCTTGTCACCGCTACTTTTTGCAATCACCATTGAACCACTGGCAATACACTGTCAAAATGCCGATCAGATAAAGGGGATTATTAGAGAAGGACTGGAACAGAAAATTTCTCTATATGCAGATGATATGGTACTTTATACATCAGACCCAGAAAATTCTGTGCCTGCAGTCTTAGCAGCACTCACGGAATTTCAAAAGATCTCTGGTCTCAGAATTAATCTGAATAAAAGTGTACTCTTTCCAGGATTAGACACCCTACCTTTTATCATTGCAGAACAGTTTAAATACCTAGGAGTAAACATCACAAGTAAACATAAAGCTCTATATCAACAAAATTTCGCCGTCTACATGGAAAAAATTAAGCAAGACTTACATAAATGGTCAACCCTTCATCTCACTCTAGCGGGAAGAATTAACACTGTTAAGATGAATATTATTCCTAAGCTCCTTTTTTATTTCAAAACATTACAATATACATCAGTAAATCATTTTTTAAGCAATTAGATTCAACAATAACCTCATTTATTTGGAACTCAAAACATCCACGTATCCAAAGAGCGACCCTACAAAGACAAAAAGCAGAAGGTGGCATGGCTCTAACTAATTTCAGTTTTATTACTGGGCAGCAAACATACAAGCTATAAAAACCTGGACACAAATAGAAGAACATACACCGGCTTGGTCCGCAATAGAAGTAAAATCCTGCAGTACTTCTTTATATTCCCTGCTCTGTGCCCCAATAAATGCAAGTTATCGGCAATATACTAATAACCCAATTGTGTTTCACTCACTCAGAATATGGAACCAATGTAGAAAGCATTTTAAGATGGAGAAGCTTTTATCTGTGGCACCTCTGCAAGAGAACCACCTCTTTCAACCTTCGCAAACATACACAGTTTTTAATATCTGGAAACTATTTCGGTTTAACTTGCTTAGAGATCTTTAATATAGACAACGTCTTTGCATCCTATGAACAATTACATTGCAAATTTAACATTCCAGCTACACATTTCTTTCACTATCTTCAAATTAGGAACTTTGTTAAACAGAACCTTCATGATTTTCCTCATCTTGCACCCTCATCCATGCTGGAAAAAATATTGCTCAATTTCAAGGACTCGGACACCATCTCTGCAATATATAAAATTATTTTACAGTCCCTCCCTTTCAAAGATCCAAGAGGACACTGGGAAAAAGATCTCTCAATTAATATATCAGAAAAGCAGTGGAAAATAGCAATGCAGAGATTTCACTCGAGCTCCATATGTGCAAAGCATACAATTATTCAACTCAAAATTATATATCGAGCACACCTGTCTCGCCTAAAACTCTCAAATGTTTCCAGGGCAAGATCCAACCTGCGCACGCTGCAATCAAGTCCCAGCCTCACTGGGTCATATGTTTTGGGCCTGCACCAAATTAACATTATTCTGGACCAAAATTTTTAATTACCTTTCAGACAGCCTTGGTCTCACAATCCCTCCTAACCCATTAACAGCTGGTTTCGGGGTTCTTCCAGATGGGTTTAAAGTGGAGAAGGACAAACAAACTCTGATTGATTGCATTCACTACACTTTTGGCATGCAGACTTATTTTGCTAAACTGGAAGAATCCTAACTCTCCTCTTTTAAGTCAGTGGGTAACTGATGTTTATTACTATTTGAAATTGGAAAAAATCAAATACTCAGAGGATCTGTACAGATATTTTTCAAAACATGGCAGGATCTAATCAGTAATATTTTAGAATAAGCTCTTAAAGCACAGAGGAAGCAATTATTTCTGTATTTCTTTTTCTTCTCCATTCATCTCTATTGGCTTATCAAACTTATCAATTTAGGTATGTTTACAAGCCTTAAGTTTTACTTCGTTGCCCTTGCTGTCTCTCTCGGGGGTGGGGGTTGACTCGTTCTCAATTCTACTTTTTGTAAAAATTGATTGATTTTGTATGGAATGATTGCAATAAAATTAATAAAATTTCAAAAATAAATAAATAACTAATATACACTTATCGGCTACTTTATTAAGTACACCCGTTCAACTACAACTTAGCGCAAATATCTAACTGGCCAATCACATGGCAGAAACGCGATGCATTTAGGCATGTAGACATTGTCAAGACAACCTGCTGAAGTTCAAACTGAGCATCAGAATGGGGATGAAAGGTGATTTAAGTGATTGACCGGGACCTGGTTGTTGGCACCAGGCAGACTGGTCTGAGTATTTCTGGAACTGCTGATCTGCTGGGATTTTTACACAAAACCAGATAAACTGGATCTAACCAGGAAAGGGGAAAGCCCAGATGCATTTTACAGATCCTCAGTTGGCTATGTTGGCTGCTTACTTTATATAGTACACACCAAATATCTGTGTCACCTACAGCAGTGAAACAAAAGGTTATATGGAGAAAATGAACAGGGACATTCAATGGGGATTTTTCTGGGCGATTCCAAATTTTTGCCCATTTTAACTTTTTCTTTCGTTTGACAGTTTTAAATAACAACATCATTTATTTATATATCACATTTTCATACAAATAATGTAGCTCACAGTGCTTTACATGATGAAGAAAAGGGAAATAAAAGACAAAGTAAGAATTAGAATAAATAAGGCTTTTTCTTTGAAACCAGTACCCCAGAATTGTCTTATGCAGGTATTTATGTATATACAGTGCATCTGGAAAGTATTCACAGTGCATCACTTTTTCCACATTTTGTTATGTTACAGCCTTATTCCAAAATGGATTAAATTCATTTTTTCCTCAGAATTCTACACACAACACCCCATAATGACAACGTGAAAAAAGTTTACAGGTACTTGAGGTTTTTGCAAATTTATTAAAAATAAAAAAACTGAGAAATCACATGTACATAAGTATTCACAGCCTTTGCCATGAAGCTGAAAATTGAGCTCAGGTGCATCCTGTTTCCCCCGATCATCCTTGAGATGTTTCTGCAGCTTAATTGAAGTCCATCTGTGGTAAATTCAGTTGATTGGACATGATTTGGAAAGGCACACACCTGTCTATATAAGGTCCCACAGTTGACAGTTCATGTCAGAGCACAAACCAAGCATGAAGTCAAAGGAATTGTCTGTAGACCTCCGAGACAGGATTGTCTCGAGGCACAAATCTGGGGAAGGTTACAGAAAAATTTCTGCTGCTTTGAAGGTCCCAATGAGCATAGTGGCCTCCATCATCCGTAAGTGGAAGAAGTTCGAAACCACCAGGACTCTTCCTAGAGCTGGCTGGCCATCTAAACTGAGCGATCAGGGGAGAAGGGCCTTAGTCAAGGAGGTGACCAAGAACCTGATGGTCACTCTGTCAGAGCTCCAGAGGTCCTCTGTGGAGAGAGGAGAACCTTCCAGAAGGACAACCATCTCTGCAGCAATCCACCAATCAGGCCTGTATGGTAGAGTGGCCAGACGGAAGCCACTCCTTAGTAAAAGGCACACGGCAGCCCGCCTGGAGTTTGCCAAAAGGCAACTGAAGGACTCTCAGACCATGAGAAACAAAATTCTCTGGTCTGATAAGTCAAAGATTGAACTCTTTGGTGTGAATGCCAGGAGTCACGTTTGGAGGAATCCAGGCACCACTCATCACCAGGCCAATACCATCCGTACAGTGAAGCATGGTGGTGGCAGCATCAGGCTGTGGGGGTGTTTTTCAGCGGCAGGAACTGGGAGACTAGTCAGGATAAAGGGAAAGATGACTGCAGCAATGTACAGAGACATCCTGGATGAAAACCTGCTCCAGAGCGCTCTTGACCTCAGACTGGGGCGACGGTTCATCTTTTAGCAGGACAACGACCCTAAGCACACAGCCAAGATATCAAAAGAGTGGCTTCAGGACAACTCTGTGAATGTCCTTGAGTGGCCCAGACTTTAATCCGATTGAACATCTCTGGAGAGATCTTAAAATGGCTGTGCACCGATGCTTCCCATCCAACCTGATGGAGCTTGAGAGGTGCTGCAAAGAGGAATGGGCAAAACTGGCCAAGGATAGGTGTGCCAAGCTTGTGGCATTATATTCAAAAAGACTTGAGGCTGTAATTGCAAAGGTGTAAAGGTGCATCAACAAAGTATTGAGCAAAGGCTGTGAATACTTATGTACATATGATTTCTCAGTTTTTTTATTTTTAATAAATTTGCAAAAACCTCAAGTAACCTTTTTTCACGTTGTCATTATGGGGTGTTGTGTGTAGAATTCTGAGGAAAAAAATAATTTAATCCATTTTGGAATAAGGCTGTAACATAACAAAATGTGGAAAAAGTGATGCTCTGTGAATACTTTCCGAATGCACTGTAAAATGGTTATGTGAAAGAGAGGGACACATAAAATAGGATAAGAGGCCAAAGAAGTAATTTTTCTAATCTTGCTTGTGCAGCATGTAATTAATCTGTTAACAATGCTAGTCTGGTGATTATGAAGTGTGTGTTATATATGCATTGAAATATGTTTTAGAATTTAGACATTAGGGCTGGATGTTGTGTGTACGTTTTATTTTTTTCAGAATATAAAGTACTTTATTAGTTGTCAGCTGACTGTCTCTTGAACTTTACTCTGTGCGGATAGCACAATCAAATGAGTCTCATTGTGTGTTCTCTACTTTTATGATGTCCCGGTTTACAGCCTCCTTTTTATTGTTAACTGAACAGGCTGTATTTATTGAAACACTAATTTGACCACACAACAGGTATTCTAATACATATCAACTTAACACTTTTGTTTGTTATTGTCCTCGATTAGCCATGCAAGTCGTATTTTTGTGGAGGATTAACAACAACTATGTTTTATTTATATAGCACACTTTTTAATACAAATAATGTAGCTTACAAGATGTCAAAAAGTTGCAAGAAAACAAAAACCAAATAAGATTGGGTAAGAATATTAATGAATAAGTAACAAAGAAAAAAATCAGTACAATCCCATCAAACAAGTATATAATTAGAAGAGTAGCGTCTTTATGTACAGTACAATATCATAATGTAAGTCTTTAAAGAGGAGTCTGATGAGAAGGTCAGGTGGCCAGAAGGACAGAGAAATAAAAACTCATTAAACTGAAGCAAAGTAAATTAAAATTAATCCGCAATCAGGAAATGGATGACATTCTAGAGAAATGTGCATTTGCAGCTGTTGTGAAGCTGCAGAAGTTAAATGAAATTATAGGTTATGCTTGAATTTAAAAATGTAAAAATGGGGAGATGTATATGAATACACACACTCTCACACACACACACACACACACACACACCCTTGTGCCAGTGAAACAATGCGATTAGTGTCTGAGCAGCTATTTAAAGTTGTCTTCAGAATTCAGGATGCCCAGGTTTCAATAGGCATGTAATAAGACACTGTACTGTATGTGGTGTGACCCTGGTATGAAAGGAAGTCTGGGAAATCTAAATGGGTAGATTTAAGGAACTGTTTCATATTGTATGTGTGAGGAATCAGTTTAAAATATAACAATTCCCTTGCATAAATTTTAAACTCTTTATTGTCTTGATTGCTATGGAGTAGATGGGGTAGGAGTACAGTATGTTTGTTTCCTTTAGGCTTTTTAAATTTTAAGGTTTTTCTCATTTGAACATTTGAAAGCATGTGCAGAGAAAGTTGTGTAGTGTAAATGCACGCAGGTAAAGTGGAACCTAAGGATTGAATCCCTACTTTTGCAGGACCGTAGTAGTACTTTAATGACTTACTTTATTTTGTTTCCAGAAAGGTTAGGTTTCCTTTTTGCAGAAAATCTAATTTCTAAATTATATTCCACACAGAGCTTTTAGTACAAGTTTGTCTATCCAAGCACATGTGCTCCACATGCAGGATGGAAACCAGCCATGCTGAGAAATTTCAATGTTCTGGGAAACTTAATAAAATATCAAGAATAAAACTATTTCTTGGCTTTTATCACGGTCCTCTCTGCATGTGTGGGTTCCCTTTTTTAATTCCGCCTAGTATATACTAGTGACTCAAGGGCAAAGTACATTTTTGGGAGTTAAAGCATACTGTAGATACCTCGTTTTTTAGAAAAATACGAATACAAATTGAATGTGTAGATTAAAACTACCATTTCTCTGAATTTTGAAACCATTAGCTTACAATATAATAGCATATTTATTAGTGTATTTTAGTTACTCTTGATCTGCTGAAGGCTTAATTCCGTGTGTGTGTTTTTGGGACTGTATAGACCTTCTATAATCCAGAGTCCCTTGCCAGAAAAAAATGGGTCATGTATTAGTGCAAATTTTGCAAGTGAATTTTTGCTTTACTTGTTTGTTTTTTTTTTTTGTCACCTTGGTATTTAAAGGATTACCTTTGAATTGGTAGTCTCGAGACCACTGTTATTTGATTGTTTTATTTAAAACACAAAGTAAATGTTGAGTGATCTTCGGTAAAGTTAGCAACTGATTATACCTGCATATAAGTAGAGTATTTATAATTTTAATTCTGTATAATCTAGTCCATTTCCACTCTCAAACTAGAATACCCAGCAGAGATCATTACATTTTACACAGGCAGTGTGTTAGAGGAACTTCCCAGTGAATTGTCAGTTTGAAGGCATGTTGTGAACAAAGTGGGAGTTGGTAAGCTGGGAAGCTCAAGCCTGCAACTTTTCAGGTCTAAACCACCGATTCTCAGTAAATTCCTGTCTGTGTTGTGGGACTGTGCTGTTGAAGCTGCTGTCAAATACTGGGATCATGACACATGCAAGTCTAGTACTACACTAGGAGTTTTCACAAACTAACATTGATGTGGGTTTGCTTTACAAAGTGGACTGTAGATCCTGTGCTGCTTTCATTTAAGCTCAGGACAAAGTATGTCCAATTACTGCAAAATTGTGACCTTTCACAGCACTTGCTGTGTAACAAAATGGATGTGTTTTCAGCTAGCAAAGTGATTAAGCTGGCAGTGATGCAGCAGTGAAACTGATGATGCCTGTTACTTGTATAATGGAAACTAAAGCTTTATGCAGCTGTCAGGGAAGGTACAAGTTAGCCGCAGCGTATTGTACTTCTTAAAATTCTGCAGCTTCTTTTTGCCGCTGTTATGTTAGATCTTCTCACTTTGCAATTTGAATACTTTGTAAAAATAAGTTACGCGATTAACTTTTCCAGGCCTTATATTTATTATATACATAAACACAAACACACACACACACACAAGTCAACACATTTTTTTTGCGATTTAATATGGCCTGTTTAATGCATTAAAAAAATATTGCCACATCCAGGGCCGGCAATGAGGCAAACGCCTCCGGCAGTGCTTTGGCCAGGATGGCATTTTCATGTAATTTTTTTATTTTTTTATTTTAAACATTATAAAACAAAAATACAAAAAAATTAAGTGTGTACCTAAAGAATTACATACACATCCAGTACCAAATTTATATACTAACTTTCATTTAACAGTTTAAAATTTAATGTTGTGCTGTTCACAATGATATGCTTCATGTCAATACATAGCACTGGTGTTCATTTCCTTGATTTATTCATACTAACACAGGTGCAGGGTACCACATAAGTGCTAAATAAGTTATCTTTGAGTGGCATTAAAACCAAAATAAGTCTCTAGTACCTCTGTATTTAACTCGCCAGTCTGCCAGTTAGCTTACAGTGCAGACTGCCCTAATATAATTACAAAATTGTACGAAATAGAAGTGTATTGATTATCCTTACTCATTATTCAAGTTTGCATTAGCTTCGCTAATTTATTTTAAGAAAACAACATAACCATCCAAGTAATGCACAGTGTCAGTTTTTAAGTGAGTATTTGGCTACAAAGATCTTTTTTAGCATGCCAGGAACAAAGTTGTAGGTAGAGCAGTGTTTTCCAGTTGTTTTTCTGTGGTGACCCACATTTTTTGTAAAACAAAAAATCCCAAGGCACACCAATATTGTACCACCCAAAAAAAGTATGAAATCTCTTAAACGTACTAAACTGTCCAAAACGGTTGGACAAGGGGTGGCACAAAAGGGAGCTTGGAGTTTGCAATGTACAGACACAGCACAGCACTTGTATAGAGTATAATCATCAAGTCATTGAACAATTGAGAGTATTTACAGAGTTTTAACATGTGTTTTAATGTATGCCCATTTAAGAGATGCATATTCTTTAATTAAATCGGTCTTTAGCAGTGCGTTCAAAGTAAACAGTCATTTTGATTGTTTACTTTGACACGTCTGTCTCTTATATGCTATGCCAATTTGATAATTAATACATTGGCCTCATTTCCTTGTTGCATTCTTTTCAACTTGCATTTTAGGAAGGCATTCAAATTCAGGTTGTACTGGCTCGGGTAGTATTTTGTTAAAAGTTCAGATTTAGTAAACTGCCATTCATTATTATTATTTTTTTTTTTAATAAATTCCTTTGTCTTGATTTATGTATAAATATTATAATTACATGTTTTGATGTTAGATTTGTGATTAATTGCATACATTTATACAGTTTTTTTTCCCCCCGATTTCCAAATGGATGGATGGATTCCCAATTCATATACATCTATATAAGGACAGATCATACCTAAACTTATTTAACCAATTTGAAATGTAAGTGTTGCCAGATCTCTGATTGCCAAGATGATGTGTAAAGAGTTCCTGGAATTCATACATAAGAATCTTTTCTAACACACACATCTTTTATTTATTATTTAAATAAGCAATTGAAATTCATTATGATTATAATGACCCTGTAGTTAGGATATAGTGGGCTGGATAATGGATGGATGGATGGACGGGAATACTGTAATATAAATGTTAAGTCAGGCTATCGTATTCAACTGAGACAGTGCTTGTGGCTTTCCCTTTCTTTCCACTCACTTTAATACTTAGATGGCTTGTTCCTATTCTCAGTTTTAAATTTGAAACCCTTTTACTAAAAGGAAGTGCTTAGAGGAAGTAGTGAGTTTTCAGAGTAAGTACACAGCTGTTGGTTCATCTTTTTTCCCCTTCATTTTAGTTTATTTGCCTGTATTTGTGTGCAGTAAGTTGAAAATACTTGAAATAGCCTACATAATGCATTTATAGAAACTAAACACAGTACATTTGTGTTTTCTTTCTTACTCAATAAATGCATAAACATGATTCATAACTTATATACAGGGAAAGTGATGCTTCCAACAGTATATGTACCACAATTCCACTAATCTTGCTTACATAACTGGAAAGTCTGACTTTTGGGATTCATTATTTAATATGATAATTAACAAAAAAAAGTTATGGATAGTTTCACTTGTAATTGGAACTGTCCAAACATATACAAAGGTGGAGAGTAGTGAATAGCAGTGCTCTGTGACAAACTAGTACATGCACCTAACTAGTAAGTCCTCTGTCTGGGTGCGATGTGAGCACTGGAGCCTCATTTTAATGTTTACATGTATTCAGATTAAATTGTACATGGGTAAAGTCCAGATAGAAAACCTATGATAGTGCCAGGTGTTAATTTAAACAAAAAAAAATGCTTCAGCACAGGTACATTTCCCCTAGCCTTTGTTTTTTTCTGTGCTGGAACAATATACTGAAACATCTTGCAACCTGCCAATTAGAACTTCCATTTGGAATTGTATTGTATTGTATCTCTCTATTATAATAAAAAAATCTTGAGACGTGACTTTTTGGATGGAGGTCCTGCGAGACTGAGACTTTTGCCATGAGATTTTTCCAAGTCACGCACTACTTACAGCTATTTTCAGACAAGACCACGGTCATCAGGTGCATTCCAGCACCTGGAATGGACAGACACCAATCTATTAAAGGGTTTACTTATGAACACACACACAAACACTTACGAAGATCCAGTGATGCAGTTTAGAATCACTCATTCATCTAAATGTGGCAGTGAGAAACGATGAAGTCAAACGAATTAATGCGAAAATTGTCGATCAGTTACATGGCAAATTGATTAAATGCGTATCAATAGACTATGCTGAAGCAGTTGGTGGTGATCATGTGGAAGATGAAAACATCAATTTACAATATCCTGTAGAATATCTACAAGTGTTAACACCGTATGGTCTTCCACCGGCCGAATTACTGTTGAAAGAAGGATGTATCGTAATGTTATTGTGTAATTTATGTCTGTGTGATGGACTATGCAATAGAACAAAATTAGTGGTATTAAAAATTGGTTGAATAATTCTAACGTAAAATTTTAACAGACAACAAAGGTAATGCAGTACATATTCCGCGAATAACATTAGACCCAAAAGGATATGTTGATATGCCATTCGTATTAAAACGTTTGCAGTTTTCCATTAGAATAGCTGTTGCTATGACAATTAACAAATCACAGGGACAAACATTCGAAAAAGTCAGTTTATTTATTAGAGAGAAAGAAACGATATTTACTCACGGGCAGTTATACGTTGCATTACCACAATGTAAATCCAAACACAGAATCAAAATTCAGTGCGATCTTGAAGAAAGGTTCATTGCAAATATTGTTTTAACTAAAGTTTTAAAGTGAAAATAATGCCTATGTAACAATTCCCATGAAAATAACAATCTATTTAAATTATATATCGGGTTAACCAAACCCGGGGGTGGGTGAGCGAAGCGAGCACGGGATGGAGCCCTCTACAGTTTAATAAAAAATTAAGTTGAATTCAGTATTTTTCATTATGAGTAACAAAAACTATTAATTTGTTTTAAAAACAATAATACTCTTACTGTAAGAAAGAAAAATTGCAGTAAATAAGTACAAAAAAAACAGGTGCCTGAGGAATTGCTCCACTAACTTAAGCCTGTATAGAAGTATAAGTAATGACACTTTTCCTCACCCTATGAAAGGGCCAAAATGATTGTGATTTAATGGATTATATTTTTAAAACTTGTATGTTTTCCTTTTTTGCTATTTGAATTAATATTTGCTACTATTTTTTAATTATACATCAGTGCCACCTGTCTAAGAGAAGACCACCCTCAGCAGCCAGTGTCACTAATCAAACCTTTCCAAGGGAGAAGCTAGGTGTGTGTGTGTGTGTGTTTATTTAAATATATGTAATAGATAGTATATAGAATAATTATATAGAATGGATTTTTTTCAGGTAGTCTTTTTCCATAGTAAAGATACAAGTTAAATCTTTTACTGACTGCAACTTGCAGAAAACAAATGGAACCAGCTCAGATGGATGGGTAATGTCATTGTCACGCCTTTTCATGCTTTACTGTTAACACATGCAGCTGTTTTACTGCAGTTTTCCATCTCTACACAGGCAGCATATGAGCCTTATACCTGGCTTGAAATTTTTGTGTTTGTAGTGACAATTTCCTCTATAGATCTTTCACTACATGGTTACAAATTACTGTGTTTTAACTTTTGGTTGTTGGTGCAGTCCAAAAGTCTGCATCCTTTGTAGTATGTTTTTTTTTTTTTTTTTCTTTTCTTTTAAGGCTTGTGGCCATGCCAATAGGTGGAATGTGGTTCCTTGTCACATAACTGAGAAGCCTCTGAAATGCTAGTCTTCACCACCAAAGACATTGATTGGTAAATTGAATGTGTCTATCTGTAAATTTAATTTATAGTTTTTAATGAACATGAAACAGTATGTTCTGATGGGCTCCCACCTCCCAGATAGTCTCTATATCCACACAGGTCCCCTTCAAACCTGTTTATTCCCTGTACACTAATGACTGTGGGTCCACTGATTCATCAGCCAATATCATTAAGTTCACTGATGACCCTGCCATCAATGGACTAATTACTAATGAAAATTAAACAGCATACAGAAAGGAGGTGACTTGTCTTGGTACGCCACAAATAGCCTGGTATTCAATACCACCAGGACAACAGAAATGGTATATGACTTTTGCAAACTGCAGTTACACCTTCTCCCTCTAGAAGTAAATGGTTTTTCAGTCAATTTGGTGGAATCCTTCAAATTACTGAGCACAACTATTGCAAACACACACCCCTGGGACACTAATGCCATTTCTATACTAAGAAGGCGCAGAGGCAGATTTTTTTTTTTTACATCAATTAAAGAAATTAAATGTTTCCAAGCCCATCCAAGTACAGTTCTACAAAGCCATAAACGAAGGTGTGATCACATTCCCCTTTTTTGTCTGGTTTGGTTCTGCAATGGTCCACTTCAAAAATAAATTACAGCATTTTGGGAGGTTTGCTGAGAAAATAGTTGGCTGTGCTCTTCTTTCTGTTGCAGACCTGTATGTATCTAGAGTGACAATCCATGTCATAAGGATCACCATAGACTCCTCTCATCCAGTATTTAAGCAGAAACACAATTTATACGTTGAAGTGAGTTATTTAAAAAAAGAAAAAAAAAATGACCCACCACATGATTATCATTATAAAGGAGCTTAAAATATTTGGTTGTTTATCATTATCATAGTATCAGCCATCCCTTCAGGATGAATGGGCAATCTGATGATTTCCTGTTAGTAATGCAAATGACAGCATGGCGTATCCTTCTAAAGTTATGCCAGGTATCATCGTCTGTTTAAGGAGCTAGTTAGTGTTCGATTCAGTAGCAGTTTGAATCATTTTATGTGG
Source organism: Polypterus bichir lapradei (assembly GCA_026402145.1). Lineage (NCBI taxonomy): Eukaryota > Metazoa > Chordata > Cladistia > Polypteriformes > Polypteridae > Polypterus > Polypterus bichir. The sequence continues at coordinate 108,021,991 of JANRMT010028174.1, read as the reverse complement.
GAGATGTGAGGTTTTTCCTCCTCTCCTTCCCTGTTTTTGCTTTCGTCCAGGTTGTTTCCTGTTGCCGCGCCCACAAACTAGAATCCCTACCCACTACAAAGAAGCGATCCCACCTCAATGTTTGAAAATAATTAACAATAGCTTCACTTTATTGGCAGAAGTAATTTATGTTAAAATCAGAGGTCAGGATTTAGAAGCTAGCCATAATTAAAAGTAAGTTGAAACTAATAAAGGATAAGAATTTAAGAAAATTAGCACATAACTGAAAAAAATTATGATTTTGTACAAATTTTTGGCCCTATTAAGGGAAAAGGGGAAAACCCAATTTAATAAAAAAAAAAAAAAAAAAAAGTGGGCTTTAAAGGAAAAGACGCCAGGACAGAGTGGCATTAAGAATGTGACAGATGCATTATATTCAAGCAAGTGACTGCCACTGGGTAGCTGTATAAAGCACACTTAAATGTTAGTTAAAAAGGCAATCCTTCAAGTGTGAGAAAATCGTGGCTTTATTGCCAGAGTTGCTCTGATTAAATGTGAACAAGTGCATTTCATTATTAACTATGAAATTTGTGAGCTGAGGTGATTCACTCCGCTGGCAGATATAAAGGGCAGGTAGCCGGTAGCAGCTGTGGACAGATGGGACAATGGATTTGTTGTGTTTCATATCATGTTTGTTGTGAAGATTCCCACAGAGAGGATTTAACACAGCCTTTAAATCTACAAAAGGATTTTTATTTGTGACGTGGTATACTGGGGAACATGTCCCTGAACTCGATCAGTATGGTCTGGTAATGTCAGATTTTCATTAAGTTATATTGCGTGATAATATGTAGACCCCTGAATTTATTTTTATTTAAATTGAATATACAGCTCCCTGTTGACTAGTTCTTTGTATTTAATAGTGTACAGGCACACCCCACCGGCCTGCTGTCTCCCATATGACATCTTTTAAGTTCCTTTCCCACCTGGCTGCATGCTTTTTCTTCCTAGGAGAGGATGTTGAGCAAATGCTGACAGATGGCCAGATCTCCCACCACCCTGACAAAGCTGAAACTGGGCAAACTCAAAGTGGTGCGTCGGCAGCTTCTCCAGCGTTATGAACACCAGCCCTTCATATCCTGCCTAGCTGGTTTTTATGGGTGCCAGTGGAAAAGATACCAGCGGGCACGCTCCCAGCCTGGGGAATGCTGCTGCAGCAAGGTGTGTAAAATTGACCTTTTCCACCTGTGATTTTTTTTTTTTTTTTTTTTTTTTTGGAATGCTAAAATGGGACAAAGTAATAACTTCTATAACAGATCTACCATGGTCACCTTGCTGGGCTCTGATTCAATGTTGTAAATTTGCTTTTTACTAGTAAACTTATATATAATATAGTGGTGTGAAAAACTATTTGCCCCCTTCCTGATTTCTTATTCTTTTGCATGTTTGTCACACAAAATGTTTCTGATCATCAAACACATTTAACCATTAGTCAAATATAACACAAGTAAACACAAAATGCAGTTTTTAAATGATGGTTTTTATTATTTAGGGAGAAAAAAATCCAAACCTACATGGCCCTGTGTGAAAAAGTAATTGCCCCCTGAACCTAATAACTGGTTGGGCCACCCTTAGCAGCAATAACTGCAATCAAGCGTTTGCGATAACTTGCAATGAGTCTTTTACAGCGCTCTGGAGGAATTTTGGCCCACTCATCTTTGCAGAATTGTTGTAATTCAGCTTTATTTGAGGGTTTTCTAGCATGAACCGCCTTTTTAAGGTCATGCCATAGCATCTCAATTGGATTCAGGTCAGGACTTTGACTAGGCCACTCCAAAGTCTTCATTTTGTTTTTCTTCAGCCATTCAGAGGTGGATTTGCTGGTGTGTTTTGGGTCATTGTCCTGTTGCAGCACCCAAGATCGCTTCAGCTTGAGTTGACTAACAGATGGCCGGACATTCTCCTTCAGGATTTTTTGGTAGACAGTAGAATTCATGGTTCCATCTATCACAGCAAGCCTTCCAGGTCCTGAAGCAGCAAAACAAACCCAGATCATCACACTACCACCACCATATTTTACTGTTGGTATGATGTTCTTTTTCTGAAATGCTGTGTTCCTTTTACGCCAGATGTAACGGGACATTTGCCTTCCAAAAAGTTCAACTTTTGTCTCATCAGTCCACAAGGTATTTTCCCAAAAGTCTTGGCAATCATTGAGATGTTTCTTAGCAAAATTGAGACGAGCCCTAATGTTCTTTTTGCTTAACAGTGGTTTGCGTCTTGGAAATCTGCCATGCAGGCCGTTTTTGCCCAGTCTCTTTCTTATGGTGGAATAGTGAACACTGACCTTAATTGAGGCAAGTGAGGCCTGCAGTTCTTTAGACGTTGTCCTGGGGTCTTTTGTGACCTCTCGGATGAGTCGTCTCTGCGCTCTTGGGGTAATTTTGGTCGGCCGGCCACTCCTGGGAAGGTTCACCACTGTTCCATGTTTTTGCCATTTGTGGATAATGGCTCTCACTGTGGTTCGCTGGAGTCCCAAAGCTTTAGAAATGGCTTTATAACCTTTACCAGTCTGATAGATCTCAATTACTTCTGTTCTCATTTGTTCCTGAATTTCTTTAGATCTTGGCATGATGTCTAGCTTTTGAGGTGCTTTTGGTCTACTTCTTTGTGTCAGGCAGCTCCTATTTAAGTGATTTCTTGATTGAAACAGGTGTGGCAGTAATCAGGCCTGGGGGTGGCTACGGAAATTGAACTCAGGTGTGATACACCACAGTTAGGTTATTTTTTAACAAGGGGGCAATTACTTTTTCACACAGGGCCATGTAGGTTTGGATTTTT
>JANRMT010028174.1:108003305-108018771 GCA_026402145.1 Polypterus bichir lapradei | reverse complement strand
TTTTGTTTTTCTTCAGCCATTCAGAGGTGGATTTGCTGGTGTGTTTTGGGTCATTGTCCTGTTGCAGCACCCAAGATCGCTTCAGCTTGAGTTGACTAACAGATGGCCGGACATTCTCCTTCAGGATTTTTTGGTAGACAGTAGAATTCATGGTTCCATCTATCACAGCAAGCCTTCCAGGTCCTGAAGCAGCAAAACAAACCCAGATCATCACACTACCACCACCATATTTTACTGTTGGTATGATGTTCTTTTTCTGAAATGCTGTGTTCCTTTTACGCCAGATGTAACGGGACATTTGCCTTCCAAAAAGTTCAACTTTTGTCTCATCAGTCCACAAGGTATTTTCCCAAAAGTCTTGGCAATCATTGAGATGTTTCTTAGCAAAATTGAGACGAGCCCTAATGTTCTTTTTGCTTAACAGTGGTTTGCGTCTTGGAAATCTGCCATGCAGGCCGTTTTTGCCCAGTCTCTTTCTTATGGTGGAATAGTGAACACTGACCTTAATTGAGGCAAGTGAGGCCTGCAGTTCTTTAGACGTTGTCCTGGGGTCTTTTGTGACCTCTCGGATGAGTCGTCTCTGCGCTCTTGGGGTAATTTTGGTCGGCCGGCCACTCCTGGGAAGGTTCACCACTGTTCCATGTTTTTGCCATTTGTGGATAATGGCTCTCACTGTGGTTCGCTGGAGTCCCAAAGCTTTAGAAATGGCTTTATAACCTTTACCAGTCTGATAGATCTCAATTACTTCTGTTCTCATTTGTTCCTGAATTTCTTTAGATCTTGGCATGATGTCTAGCTTTTGAGGTGCTTTTGGTCTACTTCTTTGTGTCAGGCAGCTCCTATTTAAGTGATTTCTTGATTGAAACAGCTGTGGCAGTAATCAGGCCTGGGGGTGGCTACGGAAATTGAACTCAGGTGTGATACACCACAGTTAGGTTATTTTTTAACAAGGGGGCAATTACTTTTTCACACAGGCCCATGTCGGTTTGGATTTTTTTTTCTCCCTAAATAATAATAACCATCATTTAAAAACTGCATTTTGTGTTTACTTGTGTTATATTTGACTAATGGTTAAATGTGTTTGATGATCAGAAACATTTTGTGTGACAAACATGCAAAAGAATAAGAAATCAGGAAGGTGGCAAATAGTTTTTCACACCACTGTATATAAATAAAAATGATTGTTTAATTTGTTTTGGGGAAATATTTAGTTGAGGTCGTGTATGTATGTTTGTTTTTAGGGATTGGTGGCTCTGAGGCTAGGGATCTGCACTGGCAATCGGAAGGTTGCCGGTTTGAATCCTGTAAATTCCAGAAGTGACTCTACTCTGTTGGACCCTTAAGCAAGGCCCTTAACCTAAAATTTGTTCATTCTGAGTATGACATTAATCTGCATCCAGCCCTGCAAGCGGGTCCTCTAGCTTACTGGGAAAACTTGGGTGTTGGTGGCAGGATTGGCACGCCAGCCACCATTTTTTAAAAAAAAAGAAAACTCTCACACTGGAACAGCGTTGTGCTGAAGTGTCACCCGCTGCACTTGAGTCCCAATCCTGGTGGTTTGTTGTGTGGTTGGTGCAGCAATGTGCTATCAGTGCATGATTCCCAACAGACCCCCCCCCCCCCCTCTCTCTCTCTCTCTCTCTCTCTTTTGTTTTTAGGCACACTGTGATGTCTCTCAAAAAATGTTATCTGGAACCCTTGTTGCCACAACCTCAGCTATCAATGGCTTCTAAAAGAAGTCTAATTCCAAACCACCACAATGTATTTCTTTATTTAAAAATTCTGCATCACAGTCACAAGACTAGTGAGTAGTGCCATTGTGGTTGGCTTCCCTTTCCAGGGACATATCACTCCTGCAGGAGGCAATAAACCTCAAATGCAGGCTGCATTAAGCTGGCTGCACTTCCTAATGAAGCAAACACTCCTCCTTTGGGGATTGTTGCTATTGTTTTTGTAGGCATGTTTTGGCAACCATACATTGAAATATGAGGCTGTGTTTCTAACACAAATCTCTTAATACCAATTGTAACAAATGTAATGGAAATTTGTCAACAAGGAAGACCAGCCAGATTTGTCGGGTTTTAACGTTTGTTCAGTGTCATTTTTCTTGAACAAATTTAGAGGTTGCAGTGTGCTGATTTTTTAATATACTGGAATGAATTGTTCGGGGTTCATAGTAGATTACAGATCTGGTTATGTAATCTGATTATTGCCACTTGTGTTTTGTTTTGGAGGTTTGAGGTGTAGAATAACTTTTTTTTTTTTTTTGGGTTATCATAAAATTGATATGTTGTGGATATGTAATGTGCCTCCTAACCAATGCAGAATTAAGTGTCCTTTTTTTAGTGAGTTGTCCCCTCGAGCAACACACACACAGTGATTTTAATCTAATAGTTATTAGGCCAGCCAGTTTATATGGTGATAGTAAGCAGTCTGTTTGAAGGATTAGGTCATATTTTCCTTGACACGTTCCACATTGTCCTTATCTCCAACAAGGAAAAAAAAGTTGGATGCCAGTGGCACTTGAGGAGAAAGTCCTTTGAGGGCTGTTTACGGCTCGACAACTAAATTTAGCAGTTTACAGCTATTGTAGCAATTTCAATGACCTGTTGTGCATACATTATGAATGGAGTTATTTGGCTGGAATTTTTTTTCTCCGCAATAAAATAGAATTCTTCCATTTTGCAAAATTGAAAGAGATAATATTGTTGAATAGTTTGGGGTAACAACATTAGGATAATTTTGCAGAGACTGTAATAACCGTGTTAAACTTTAGGTTGTGGTGGGTGATGTGGCTCTGTGCCTGGGGGACTGCTTGTCCAGTGAGCTCCCAATTTCCAATGCTATCACTTTGAGAGCCTCTTTACCAGACTGTGCCCCAAATGTATGAGTAAAGCATTATATCAGGAAATATTGTGAAAAGTACTACCCGAAATCGGTTCTAACAGAAACCTATTTTTCTTTTTAGTTGGAGTGCAGCTGTTTCACAGTCCTCATCATTTCTTTCTTTCTGTCTTTGGTGTTTTTATATTTTTGGAGCCAGGCACAAAATGACTATGATACCTTTGACTGGTAAGGTGTTTACATTTTTTTTTTTTAATTTTGGCCTTATTCTAGATTACATGTGAATCATTCCATGAAAAAAGTAAGCATTTCCCCAGAACATAGTTTTAGGTTACATTAATATTTAAAGAAGACTGAACTACTGTACTTGCATTTTACTGACTTGTTGAAAAACCTCTGACACTGTCATGCAATCACAAGTAAACCAGTGTAAAAATTTTTAAACTATTGCTAATGTCTACAGAAAGCTCCTTTACGGTTAGTTTTTTTTTTTTTTTTTTATATAACTAATTTTATTAACTTTCAAATGTGTGTCAATTTTGGATGCTTTTTAACAAGTGTATTCATTCAAAAAAGAATCTGGTTATCTTTGTATAGCTGATCTTTAAATTGCCAATAGTTTATGAAGAATTTCAGAATTGTGACAGCTATAAAACAGTTTTAGAAATTTATAGTTACATATAACATTACACACTGTATTATAATGGTTTGAAAGGCCTCATTACAAAAAGCCTTGTGTTTTATTTATTTACTTTTTTAATGCTTAGTTTCATCCAAGTTTTTTTTTTTTTTTTTTACTCCAAACAAAGATATTTCCCCTGAAGTAATTTTGACACTTGTCCAACTTTCTGTCAAAACTGGATGACTGCCAGTGAATCCATCTACTTGTAGTTTCTCTCTGTTCTGTATTAGACCCATATTGGTAAAATAGGTCATCTTATGATTGTTTTAAAGCACTTTCACGTGTAAGACATCGGGGAGTAGCTGTTTTTAGTTTGTATCACTAAGTATAATGTGCTGCTTTAATTTTGCAAGGACATAACTATTTCAGAATCTGCTATCAATAGATAAAAGACCTGTTTCTTAACCACTGCTATTTTAGAATTCTCACCAGCATTTATTCAGTTTTAGCTTTGTAATTGAATATGACGGGGAATGATCTAATGTACAAGCCCACTTCAAGAATTCAGCATTCCTGTGTTTGTATAACAGATGCTCTCTTTTTCTTTTTTTTCAGGTTCAGCTATAGGAGTTCTGGCTTTTGGTTTCCCTGGTCTTTGCTGGTGTTTATACTTGCTATAGTGCTGTTCTCTTATGTGGCTCTTCTGCTGGTATGTTCTATATTTACAGTATTTCATATCTTATGTGTCGCCCGGTCTGGTGCTTTTCTCCAATAACCTCTCTCCCTTATTATTTCAGTTCTAGTGCCATGTGTACAATTGTGGCTTGGACAGTAGATATAAGAATAGAACACATTAAATATTTCTCTTAAATGCTCAGTGTGTGTGTGTGTGTATAATATAGATAGGGATTGGTAGCATAGTAATAGGTTAACAATACTAATTTCAGTAGAGGAAAACAATTTTTTGTTCGTTTAGAACATTCATTTTTGGTACAGTGTGTCAGTAGTCTGAGATTATGTGAGTATTAATGCATTGGACATTGCTATTGATCATTTTATTTGGGAGTGGTGAGAAGTCTGCTTTCACCAGGTTCATACAAATGTTAAAAAGAACTTGCAAAACCACATTAATGACTGTAATACTCTGCTTAAACAATCTGAAGTTTATCAGACCAAATAAGCAATACATAGCAAGATAACAAAGTGAATTTCTGATTGTATTGTTTGTAGATGCCTTAAGACAAAGACTGAGAAAAAGCCTCTTATCTTCAAGATTGTGTATCTTTTGGTTTAAAAACCAGTTTCTCTCTCTAAAACCTTTTTTTTTGTCTTTTTATTTAATGACAGTCTTTTATATAAGTTTTGATTTTAAAAAAAAAAAAAAAGTTTGGCATCATGAATTTATCTTGAGCAATGACAAAGTTACCGGGATTCGCTGACATTTATTGGCCTTATGTTTCCAAAGTTAAGTTACATTCAGTTGAGATTTGAGGAATGACCATAGTCGCTGGACTTTTGGAGGAGAGAACAGGAAATCTACACTTTTCTTTCCCTAACTTTAATTCCTTATGAACTTTAAAGAATGAACTGGTATGACTGATTTCTCTTTTGTGCTGACAGAGATGGTTTGTGCATTTTATTGCCATCCAATCCTCTGACACTTTGCTCTGTGTGTATTAAACAGGTTTTGGCCGTATGCTTACTTTCTGAAGGCCAGCGTCTCTACCTTCACTGGAGCCACAAGGTATGATCTTTTCGAGTATAAAGGTTTTCTAAGAACTCCAACAAGGAATCCCAGTATCCAACATTTCTCTCTATCATATAAAGAAATCCTGGGACGAGACAAGACTTTTTCAGAGAGATAATTTCAAATCCCGTGAGACGAGACTTTGTGCCAAGAGATTTAACCATGCCCACGGTCCACTCACCTCTCATTTGTGTGAATGCTATTGTCAGACACAGTTCCTGTGCTCTCAGCTCTTGTAAATGTTTATGTTTTCTTCATTTTAATACAAGACATGCAATCTCTTCGCTTCCTTCGATGTAGTCCTTTTTTGGACAATAATTTTATACGTTCTAGAACGTCAACGACTAAGCGAAGGAGAATGGGCAGCGTGTCGAAAAGAAGCCCAAAAGCGTTTTAGAGAAAACAATTCAAAAAATAACAATAATAATCTAAGTGCAAATTCGGAAAATAAGGAAAGTTATAATCAGCCCAGACCAAGTGGAACTGAAAAACTAACAGGTCCAAGTGGGGGCGGAAATAAAAGACCGAGTAGAAGACAAAGTAGAACATCGTAAAGAGATTCAAAAATGTTGCAAACACATGCAGAGCACATTAGAGATTATGAAAGTACTAAAATTCAAAAGTCTCAAAAAACTTATAGTAAAGATCGCATTAGCACTAACAAATGGAAATTATTACTCTGTGAAGTAACAGAAGAGCGAAAAGAGATCGAATATATGGACATAGGTGATATGACAGAAGTATATTGATATTGTTTGGCTTCAAAGTTTAAGTCAGAGACTTGTAGATCATCTTATTCATGTTGCCATCAGGGAAAAGTAGTGTTTCTTCCAAATGAAGAGGCATATCTGCGAGAAATAAAAGTTTTGTTATTTGGTGAAAGTGAAATCCACAAACACTACAGGCAAAATATCTGAATCTACAATAATCTGTTCGTGTTCGCATTATTCAATGCTCAAAACGTTGATTTACACCTTACGTTATGAGAATCTGTGGTCCTGCAACAATTAAAGCTACTAGAAGTTTAATTTCAAAGAAACCACAATTCACTCAGGTTTATATTTATGAACATGGAGAAGTGATGCAACATAGAATCGAAAGAGTTAAATGATTGTACGTATTAGAAATTCCACAGCCAATAATGGATACAAATCCATACGTCCAAAAGTATCGCACTTTACATAAAATTTATCTGCAAAACACGGACAAAGTTTTCTTGGATTTCTATATGAATCCAAAAGATCATGCTTGCATATATAATAAACCAATATGTGACGAATTATCATGATAATAGTTTTGAAAGACGGGGATATCAAAGACAGAGTTGATATTCGTGTTTATCCAAAAGCACAGCATAATTTATTGCATGCGGCAGATCCGGGAAATGACTAGCGTGTAGGATCTGCACGGGGGTTGGCAAGCGAAGAGAGCAGGGGGCAGAACCCCCTAATACTTCCATATTTACTTTTTTGCTAGAATGTAATTTTTATTTTTTATTTTATTTATTTATTTATTTATTTATTTATTTATTTATTTATTTTTGCTGTAAATGTTCACATTTTTAACATTCTGTTGTGAATTTTGATTGAAGTAGCATTTTAGGTTTTATAAAGTGGTCTGTTTCTTTAGGTTATGCCACATGGTAATGAAATTGATATAACATTTTATATTTGAATGAACAAAGGGTTGAAGCTTCTAAAAAGAGAATTAGAAATGTTTTATTTTCAGATAAGATTGGGCTCTTAATGTTAACTTTTTTGGTGAACTTTTCATGACAAATATTATGGTAGCAACAGACAATGTTCTTCAGACCAGGCCTCATTAACACCAGTCAGAGGATTTATCTCCTTTATCAGCATCCCCCTTCTATACTGTGGCTGCTGTGCTGCTCCTTTTGTCAGCCTCCTGATTGCTTCTAATCTTGGTTGTCAACAAGACCTCAAGGCAATTAACTTTTTTTCACTTGAAGCAGTGGCCTCTAAGACTAGGAACATTGGGTCAACCCCTCCCTTTCTGCTAGGAGAGGCCTGTGACCTTGGATCTCAAGGTGTCAGAAGATTCTGTCCTAATTGTGTTGTGCAAAGATCTAAATCTTCTCATTGTGCTTGATATATCAGGGTCATTAGGTCACAAATGCAGACAGCAGAGAATTCAACCCTTGGGTATCCAATCTGAGCTGTCTTGGAGTAGTGCTATTCTGTTTATAAAGGTTAAAAATGAGAGACAATATTTTCATCCCAGACTACTCAGTCTTTGCAAGTACCAGATGGCATAGAACAGCCCTGGCCCTGAAACCCCTGGCTCTGGCAGCACCTTCCACAAGAAGTCCAAATTTAAGTCAAAATGTTTTGTGACAAGAAGACATAGGTCACTGCTGTATAGCCAGGAACAGAACCCTGCTGGATCTTAGATACAACTATAGACTGGAGTTAATGTGTGTATTTAATTTAGCAACCTGTGTTTTCTATATTGTAATCTACAAAATATTTTTTAGAAATATCAATATTGTACAGTACAGTACTCTAAAAACCTTCTCTTTTTCAGGTTGGAGTTGTTGTCACTTTGGGATTTTCGGTTGCTGCTATAGCGGTTTTTTCTGACCAGTGGAATGAAGAATGGACTACACTTCTACTGTCCTTCCAGGTAGGTTGTATTTTCACAGCAAGGGTGCAGGTGAGGGTGCTTTTTACTCAAAAAGTAGAAGTTCTTAAAACCGTACTACATGTGTTGCATATTCTAGACTGACTATTCCATTTGTTGTGCAGTGAAACTATGGAGTCACTTTAGGATGTACATATTTTGCAATTATTGCGTACATATAGGAAATTAAAATAGGTGGTGGCTTCTCCTAAATTGAAATAAATCTTAAATCCCACATTAAGTGTAATGAGTTAAATTACCAGATACTTATTGTTTCTACAAACTGAAATCTTTGAAGATATGCTCTGCCCTGTCACTGACTCCCTAAGCAAACCCCCTATACTTGATCGTCTGATCGTTTCCCACAAGTATTGCTGTTGTTTTTTTCTCTCTAGGTAACTGCACCATACCTACAGATCGGTGGGGTGGCAGTTATGACACTGATTTCCTGGCCTGTAGCAATGCATGTATCCCGGATGAATAAGAAGGGTAGGTGTTGATGCTGACATACAAACATAATGTGAAAGTTCAAGCAGACAACATTGCCTTCAGGCAAACATTTGGCTAATTTTGCCTTCCTCATAAGTTCAGTGTGGTGCCCAGCTCCTTAAAAATGTAGACGGTTTGTTTAGTTTCTTACCTTTCTAGTGTACAGTACAGGCCAAAAGTTTGGACGCACCTCCTCATTCAATGTGTTTTCTTTATTTTCATGACCATTTACAGCACTCCATCACTCTCCTCCTTGGTCAAATAGCCCTTACACAGCCTGGAGGTGTGTTTGGGGTCATTGTCCTGTTGAAAAATAAATGATCGTCCAACTAACCTGACTTCTGCACAGCACAACTGCTGGTCCCAACCCCATTGATAAAGCAAGAAATTCCACTAAATAACCCTGATAAGGCACACCTGTGAAGTGAAAACCATTTCAGGTGACTACCTGTTGAAGCTCATCGAGAGAATGCCAAGAGTGTGCAAAGCAGTAATCAGAGTAAGGGGTGGCTATTTTGAAGAAACTAGAATATAAAACATGTTTTCAGTTATTTCACCTTTTTTTGTTAAGTACATAACTCCACATGTGTTCATTCATAGTTTTGATGCCTTCAGTCATGAAAATAAAGGAAACACATTGAATGAGGAGGTGTGTCCAAACTTTTGGCCTGTACTGTATGTCTTTAGCATTTGAGTACATTTACCTAAAGTAAATGATTGAATTAAAGAGAATCTATGGTGGTAATATATTGTTATCCATCCATCCATCCATCCATCCATCCATTATCCAACCCGCTATATCCTAACTACAGGGTCACGGTGGTCTGCTGGAGCCGATCTCAGCCAACACAGGGCGCAAGGCAGGAAACAAATCCTGGGCAGGGCGCGCGCACACATGTACGCACGTGTGCACACACACACACACACACACACACCAAGCATACACTAGGGACAATTTGGAATTGCCAGTGCACCTAACCTGCATGTCTTTGGACTGTGAGAGGAAACTGGAGCGTCCGGAGGAAACCCATACAGACACGGGGAGAACATGCAAACTCCATGCAACAAACCCGGGTCTCCTAACTATGAGGCAGCAGCGCTACCCACTGTGCCACCGTGCCGCCCATATATTGTTATGTTGGAAGCAATTGATATGTTGAAATTGTTGCCTGGAAATGCCTTAAATCTCTTTCTTTCTTAATTTGAAAATTTGATCCTGTGGGTCATATTGAAAACGAAACACGCATTGCTTGGCTGCCACCTGACCCTTTTTATCCTGCAAAGTGAAATGATGATATAACTCAGAAGTTTTGGCTGATTATTGTGGCTTATATTTGAACTCGGTAGTTCTGTATCTCAGCACACGATCCTGTTGTCATCTTTTTTTACAGTGTATTGTGTATTGGAACACTAATTGTTCAAAGAGTGAATATTATTCTGTTAGATTAAGTTGATAATTTGGAAGAAAAATTAAATGAAAAAGTAGTTTTATTTTGTGGAGTGTTTTGTCATAGTAACGCAGACTTGTTTGGAATTGCCTTGATCTCTCCTCTTTGTTTCACTGCTTTCAGTTTCTGCCCCAGTGACCAGGCAGGCGTCCAATTGTAGCAGGCTTTATTGTTTTACTCAGAAGTGACAGCCAGCGATAGCATTTTATGACACTCAAACCGTGTGACCCTTTGTGGATTTACTTGCTTAGAAACAAGTATAACAATTGTTTCTTGAGGCCAGCCTGACAGTTGCACTGTATTTAAAAATAAATAAATAAATAAATAATGAAAACCGAAAAGCCTAGTCTAAAATGGATATTTTGTGGTTAGTGTGGAAGACTCTGAAAATGAAATGACCTTTAGAATCGGTGCTGAATGTAAGGGCACCAGTAGATTTATCTGATTGTTCTTCTTCACTGGTGTTTGAAGTGCATATTGAGCAATAACCTTGTGTGATTTTTTTTTTTTATCTCCTTCTTCCTGTAAGGAATGTATCACTCATTGTGCTCCACAATAGTACACTTCATTTGGACAGACTCATGTGACCTTCTGTAATCTGTATATGCAACTCTATCTGTGGCTAATGTACCATAAATGTTCATGAGAATATGCAAATTCATATTGTCCCATTTAAAGCCATGGTGTAGTTCACTTGGGGGGTTGGGGAATTTATGTATTTTAATGAGAGACATATAAGTAAGAAGAAAAGCATGTTTTGTTTGAATATAAGTATTTCTGTTATGGGCCTGCAATTTTGCATTCTGCTGCTCAGTCCTTCATTACTCTGCTAATGATGTCTATGTAAAGACTAGTAGCTATTATGGTGAAGAAACAAGCAGCCTCAGTATATGACTGTTTTACTTACACATCAGTTATATGTCTAGCTGTACATCTCAAGGGCAACAGCAAAAAGCTAAATAAAACGCGGATGTCTACACAAGAGAATGAGAAAAGAAATTTAATTGGTTTCCTGTACCATTGCTTTAAAACATAATTTAATTGCTTTACTTGTTGCCTGGTTGATACAGTTAACTTAAAAAATATGTCTGTGTGCTGTATCAATATAATCCTGGAAAAAAAAATAAATAAAAAGCCTGATTAGCAAAACTGCAGTTGTGCACAATGTCAGGTCTCCCTGCCATCATTTCCTCTGCTGCTGATTTGCTCTTAATTCTCTCATGTATAGTAGTACAGCATTGGTTGATGGGTTGAGCAACACCAGTCTTAATAACTGAAAAATGATTAGTCCTTATGCTGATGATCACCTAGTTGAAAATCTTAAAAGATTCCACATGTCTCTTTCTGAATCTGGTTTTTGGTCTAATCGGTATCCATTATTGTAGTGGTGTTTGCTGTTTGTATTGTTGAATGTACTCTCTGGGACGCTTGTCAGTTGAAGTATTAGTGTGTTAGCTTCTACATCACTGGCTACTGCACCATCATCTAAATCTACTCATTCCTAGTCTTAGTGCAGACGACTGTCATAATAGAATACACGCACTAAATTATACAAAGTGAAATATCTACAAATATGAAGCACATTTAAGCCAAGAGGAGTGAAACCATGCAATACAATCAAGGCAGAGATGCACTGAGGAGTGAAGTGGGTAGTACAATAGCCAAAGAAAAATAGTTATTACTTTTTAGTAGGGTAAGAAGTAAAGTCAGAAGATGGTTAAGGACTGTTCAGTATGATATATGGCAGAATGATTACTGTCATTTATTTCATAACCCTCTAATCCTTTTGTCTTGTTTTGTTAGAATTTAGAAGATCTTTTAGTCACTCATTAGTGCATTTTGCAGGATGTGGAGGAAGTTGCTGCCATTCCAAAGCCAATGAAATAAATGACCAGGCCCTGCTTTTTTGCACATTGTTTGGTAGTAATATATACAGTTCATGGTGCCATGGCTGGTGTCTCTCTGTATGTCATGCTGGTATGTAACAAACTCTGTTCCGCCTCTCTTTCAGTATACCAGGGGCTGACAATGGGGATATATTTTTCTGTGTTGCTGACATTGTTTCTGCTCCCTCTTGGATTATATTCTTCCTGCATTAAAGAAGAGAAGTCTTTTGGAATGAAACCGTTGCTTATTGGGCACAGAGGTGCACCAATGGTATGTGCCTTCTGATTATTGTACTTGTCTACATTTTTATTATGAGACTTGCCTTGGATAGGCACCATTATGGGTACAATAACATTTAGATATACAAGTAGATTGTACTTAATGTTATGTGAAATTCCTTTATCTAATGGAGTTGTCTGTCCTTAATGGCAGCTAGCACCAGAAAACACCAGGATGTCATTTGAGAAAGCCATTAAATTGGAAGCTGATGGACTGGAGACGGATGTCACTATTAGGTAAGTCCCTAAACACTGATTGTGAATAGAGGCGGCTGCCATGCATCGGATCACCCAGTAGGAGTAGCTTATAGTCAGGGTATCCTGTGAAGACCATAATAGTGCCCCGTGTGTAACCACCATTTGTAAATGGGAGTCTTGGCTAAGCAGTGGAATGCTGCATGTGAGGATTGTTTTCTGTATAAACTGTGCGCTTTTGACAAGAGATCATCCAAATTAAATGTGCAAGTGTTTAATCTCTAAATGTACAAGGTAATGACTCATAAAAATAGTGGTGGTGGTGTGTTTTTTTTTTTTAATAAATTGTTTGAGAAAAATATCATTAAAAAAAACAAAACAAAACACCAGTTTAAAAATAAATTAACAAACAATGAAAACTCACTAATATGCTTGTATTGCTTACTGAAGTGCCTTGTTATATACAATGTTTTTAGTTTTTCCATCTTTAGCCAATATATAAAGGTTCTTAGGACTTTGTACCCTTGAACATACCACATAAAGTTGTCCATGTGAGAAACAGACTGTGTCCAAATTGATTCCAGCAATTTTCAATGATTGTGCAAACGTTTCCGAGCGTCAAGTGGATGATAAGAGACATACAAGACTGAAAGTGCAATTAGGCTCTTACAATTGAAATTCTATTAGAATCAACGAAACGTTAAAATATTTTATAAGTTAATTATCATAGCTATATTTGTTTATACTTTACCTTCAATTTTGATAAGTTAACTAAATTAGCTTTTTGATTATGAACGTATTTTTAAAAAAAATCCACATTTTGTTACGAACAAATTGTAAGAGCCATTTTCCTAGTTCTATGAAATGTATGAATATTTATTAGATGATAATGCATAAAATATGGGAGGTTCCTATAACCCCCGTGAATAGAATTGAGTTGGTATTTTCCTGTCATTTCTAACAGTTTTGAGCTAACAATGTTCTTTAGTAAGTGTTTAGCCTCGCCTTGTGTAAGGTACAGAGGCATACGGTTTTTTAACTGCGTCCTTGTTTGTGCTCACGTTCGTGGTTGCGCACGTGAACGTGCCTCGGTGCATGTCAATGTGCCAACGGCCTACGGGCCTTTTGAGTGTGGCGTAACTCTTACAATAAAAGATTTAAGTGTTGAACCATATGTTTAAGGCATACAGAAGAAGAAATTAAGAACTTTTAAGTACAGAAATAACCAAAGCTTCTTAAGAAAAACTAAGTCTATAGAAGATACATTTTTTCCTTTTTTTTTGCCTTTATTCTATGTGTGTAAGTATTTTTCTTTTTATTCTTGTATAGATTATTTGCTTTTAACTTAAACTAAATATTTTAAAACAAACTTTTGGACTGTGAGATTTCTTTGACACGCGTCTTACCCGTGCCTGACTTTGCCTTACACATCGGCAGCTACACCTATGATGTTGCAAAACAAATTATATTTACTTCATTAACGAATAAAAAAAAATTAGCTAAGACTGCAGTTGAATCCACAAAATACAGGATGTTTATGATAGATAAAAATAAAATTGCTTACTTATAATAGCCAATTTTAATCAAAATATAATCGCGGAATACATTCAATATAGTGTAAAAACAATGGGAAAAGCAAAGGCTTTTTTAAGGTTATTTGACAAGATTAATTTTTGTTTTGTGGTATAGTAAGTTTTTACATGCAGAATTTTTGACAACGTAAAAAAAGCCAATTAAATTAATATTATTATTATTATTAGGTTGATTTAATTCTATTACCACTACAACATTGTTACAATAAGAATAATGCAAGATGAAAATATAGTTAACAAAAACAAACCTTCAATGACAGACAAACAATACTATAGATTTTTCATGATAAAACTGTCTTTCTTTTACGGAGCACACACCAGAAATATTCTGAGCGTCAACTGGATGATAACATACATACAAGACCGCAAGATTGTCTGTTCGAATAATAAGGACAGAATGAGTCCCAAAAATAGTTGGGATACCAACCCGGCCAACTTAAGAGAAAGGGATGGGTTGGGGTTGATTTCACCCTACAGTATTTTTAGTTGACCAATAAGAATCGTGTACCAAGTTTCATGAAAATCGCTCCAGCTGTTCTGAAGTGATGCTGGAACATGCATGCATACATATACGCACGCACGTTGACTTTTTTTTATATATACAGTAGAGCCTCGCTTTTCCGACATAAACGGCCCGGCCGAACGTCGGATAAGCGAAAATGTTGGATAATGGCAGGTGTTAAGAAAAAATCTATTAAACGTCAAACTTTTGTTATAATTTTACACATTACGAACCTAATAATCATGTATTACAACAAAACAGAATAAATTAACTGAAAAAAATGAACTTACAGTTACAGAATTGTCTGACGTTAAACGCAGTATGTACTGTACTTAAAAAGTTCAGTCCTGTGATGATTTAAAGACATTTTTGATGGTAGTATGCTTTCCTGACGAGTGACGTTTCTTCGCTGTGAAGTCTCGCCATCTTTGCAGCATCATTATGTTGATTCCTGTAGCTTCTTCTTGTTGTGCAATGTAATTAATTGCAGTTTCTAGCCTTAACTCCGTTAAATACTAACTAAATAGTCAACCTCCGTACGAGCGTATACTGTTTATATATATCTATACTAATAAAAGGCAAAGCCCTCACTCACTCACTCACTCACTCACTAACTGACTCATCACTAATTCTCCAACTTCCCGTGTAGGTAGAAGGCTGAAATTTGGCAGGCTCATTCCTTACAGCTTCCTTACAAAAGTTGGGCAGGTTTCATTTTGAAATTCTACGCGTAATGGTCATAACTGGAAGGTATTTTTCTCCATTTACTGTAATGGAGTTGAGCTTGACCGCCGTGGGGGCGGAGTTTCGTGTGACATCATCACGCCGCCCACGTAATCACGTGAACTGACTGTCAACACACTATGTAGAAAACCAGGAAGAGCTCCGAAATACGCTGAAGAAAACATGCATTATATAATTGAGAAGGCAGCGAAACAATAAGAAGCGAGCGAGTGACATATACTACCATATTCATCATTGCAGCTACTTCGGAAACAAAGCAAGGTATAAACCTAAACTTTAAATTAAGTTAATAGACAGGCTGCCGCTGGCGTTTTTCATGCCCACGGGTAATGCGGGATACAAGTTTAATGAGAGGACGCAGGATATAAACGAGAGTTTTGATCACTTTGTAACTAAGTTAAAATTGCAGGTGAAGGGGTGTGCTTATGCAAATTCCGAGAGACTGTGTTTGTGGGGGATTGACAGTTAAGGCGGGTGG
>JANRMT010028174.1:107974214-107993305 GCA_026402145.1 Polypterus bichir lapradei | reverse complement strand
TATATATATATAGAGATAATATACATACAGTGGAACCTTGGATTGCGAGTAACTTGGTTTACGAGTGTTTTGCAAGACGAGCTAAAATTTGTAATAAACTTTTACTTGATAAACGAGCGAGGTTTTGCAATACGAGTAGTATGTATGCGCTTTGTCTGCTGATCGTCACGTGATCACAACTGAGCTGATGGTTCTTCTCTCTCTTGCTGCAGGATTGTGGATAATTGTCAGTCGCCGTGCCTCACTCATAGTCAACATCCGTACAAGCATTTACTGTTTACTACAGCATTGTGACTCTGTGTGTGTGTGTGTGCTGTGACATGCGAGTCCCCGTCTTGCGCCCCAAAACACGAAGCCGAGTCTCAGTACTTTAGCGACACCAGCTTTATTCAGCTTGAAACAGGAACAGTAAGGTTATTTATTGTAGTGGGATCTGCCGCTCTCCTATACACAGACACAGCAGTCAGGCAGGGTCGTGCCCAAGTTAGTGGCTAGGTAATACTATGCCCTGCGCATTTATAATGTTCTTTGTTCCTTGTATCACCCATTAACGGCAGGCGCTTATGGCATGTCCACGATCTTTTCGGATTCGCTTTTATGGCGAACTGCTACAGCGCTGGGAGATTGCGATTGCTTTGGGACGCTCTTCCGCATGTCGTCCCGTTGGTTGGAATCCCACAAGAGTTTAGAAACTCACTCACACCAGCCATAATTCTTTTTAAAGGTAAACTGCAGGTTAATTTGCTTTATGTATTTTTACTTTAGATTTTGTATTAATCATTTTTATATGACTAGTTTTGGGTTGTGGAACGAATCATCTGAGATTCCATTATTTCTTATGGGGAAGTTCGCTTTGATATACAAGTGCTTTGGATTGTGAGCACGTTTCCGAAACGAATCATGCTCGCAAACCGAGGTTCCACTGTATTAAAATTTTCAATGCTTACCTGTTAGGTTGACAGAGATTGAGCTTAGAATTCTAACCTGTTCACTTACCATAACAAATGATCAGAAAAGCAAGGGTGTTAAATGTGTATTTCTGAATGTTTTATTTATATTGAAGCAAAATGTCTCTGTTTGTTCTGATGTGAATAGAAACGCGGTGTTGTGTTTTCCATATTGTATGTTCTGTAACACACTTAATCTTTTCCATGGAAGGTTTCAGTGGTTCATAGTTTTTACTCCGCCTGATTTGATAGCAGGTTAGTAGTTAAAACTGTTGTAAAGGTGATCAGGGTCAGGATATTATCCGGACAGAAGACCATGCGTAACCTGCCCCAGTAGGGAGTCCACAGGGAGATGCTAGTAAAAGCATCCTTTGAATTACTGGATGTAAATAGCTGCAGGACAATAAAGTTGAAGCCTGTAGGCTTGTCTAGCCCTTTGGTTAGAAGTGGGGTAGCTGTCTGGCAAGATTACCTGAGGCTACTATAGGGAGCTCAGGGCCAACAATCTTAGGGGTTTTGTAGGGTCATGCCTACCCGGAGGTGCTTCAGAGGAGATTGGATGTGACCTCCGAAGTAGTCCAGGGATTGGGTAAAAAAAAGAGGCCAGTGGCCCTGGGTTTGGTGCACTTGGAATTGCGTGGAGTGTGGAAGAGAATTCACTTGGCAGGAGGAATGGAGAAAGGCAGAGGTATGATGGGTCTTCATTTTTACTTTACTACCTCATTTGCTGTGTGTTTTGACTCCTATGCCATGTAACCTTCATTAATCAGATGTTATGAAACCTGCATTCCCTTAGATTTTTAATTTCTTTGGCATTTTTTGTTTGGGTACTGTAAGAGCGCAGCCCAGCCATATTACACACAAATATATGCTTCTGTATGTAACATTGTGCTTCAGAATGACTGTTGCTGCAGGAACAGTCTTTTCTGTAGAGATGAAATCTGCTTGGTGTAGAGTCTCCCAGATGCCTTGGCCCTCTGTTTACCCGTCCTGTTTTAAAGAATAGATTTCTACTGGGTCTCCATTTAGCCCATTAAACTCAATCATATTCATACCATTTTCTGTACTACGTGATTTATGCTTGAGCGGACAACACCATAAACTTTTTAATGAGCTATCTTAATTTAGTTGTTTTATGTGCAGGTCACATTGTACTACCACACATGCTTCATTTTAGTTTGGATGACTTGTACTCTCTTCCATTATACACCATGCTGTCAAACAGTCCTTCCTTAATTAGTACTCTGTAAATGAGTACCACCTTTCTAATAACCCCACCAGACCAACACACAAATAGTGTAGTTGTAATATTACGTAATTCAGGCCACTTTCAAAAAGTTTATGATGTTTATAGAAAGGTATGATATTGATTCAACCCTGTCAATTAGGCCCTTGCTCCTTTGTGTTAGCAGACCATCCATAAAATAAATTGTGAAAATATTGCAGGACAATTGCACCTCCGCCTGACCACCTGGACTGACTTTATAAGTGGTAAATAGATGTATATCTTGTTTAAAAATCTAGTTTTTCCAAGTGTTTTTTTCCTTTCTAATTAAAGCTATGATGGAGAACCATTCTTGATGCATGACAAGAATTTGAAGAGGACTACTAATGTGGCTCAGGTTTTCCCAAACCGCTCAAGTCTGCCTGCTGCCTTTTTCACTTGGAACGAACTGGAAACCCTCAATGCTGGTGCATGGTTCATTGCAGTAAGTGACATACCATTCACAATGACTTGACTGTGACATTGTACAGTATATGTCAGCTGGATCAGAAAATGGTTGTACATAATCTTGTCATACATGACCAAAGTTGTCATTTATTTTGGTTGTACCAGTTCAGGGCTGTGGGGATCTCAAGCCTATCCTGACAACATCTAGTGCAAGGCAGGAACTCGCCCTGAAAGTGGAATCTGTGTCATTGCACTTGTGCTCATACTGCCACTCACCTACAAGGGCCTGTATTGAGTGTCCAGTCATTTTTCAGCTCCGCTGCTTGCAGCTTTGTCTTGGAGTACAATAATGACAAGTATTTACATCTAGGCCTGCCTGTGTAGGAACATAAAGTGCATGGATAAATGACACTGGAGACAAATTAACGAATAACACAATGGTATTAAATGTACAGCCATGGGAATAGATTGGATTAGTTGGGGAAAACCCACAGAACGTGGAGACGTAACATGAACAGGATCTAGGCTGGCTGGTATCCTGTGTGGCAGCAGTGTCCAGCCTAATTTGTACCCCCATGAAGATGAGGTTAACATACATTGCATTGAAACTGATTTGAAACAGATCTTTACAGAAAGTATTTTTAAAATAATTAAGCAAGGAGTACAAGGGTTCAATGTCATGTGCTCACTGCCTCCAGAATGGGCAAAAGCAGGTAGGGGTGTTTTCTGAGCAGAACTTGGCAGCAGGGCGGCTCCAGTACTACTTAACATTATATTCACTTGGTGTTTGCTGTGTTTATGGCTTTTTCTGAGTACTGGTCAAGTATAGGACTCCAAAGGAGTGGGTGTAAAACAGGGGTGCCCACACTTTTTCGGCTTGCGAGCTACTTTTAAAATGGCCAGGTCAAAATGATCTACCCACGTTAAAAATGCTATGTATAATGTGTAACAAGTTACATTTACTCCGTTACATTTACTTGAGTAACTTTTTAAAAAAATTGTACTTCTTCTAAGAGTGGTTTTACTGCACCATACTTTTTACCTTTACTTGAGTACATTTGTGAAGAAGAAACACTACTCTTACTCCGCTACATTGGGCAACATTCGAATCGTTACTTTTTTTCCATTAGGTAAACTCTGACAGACAATTTTCAATCTGCTCTGTGTAGCGTATGCTTTCAAGTTGCGCACACGCCTTCCATTGCGTCTCCAGCTCTGACGTGAGGTTTTGGATGTTCCCCAAATCAAGGCGCTGCAGCTTTGAGGACAGATGTTGCATTTTTCGTTTGAAAGCATTAACTGAGCTAATTATATTGACCATGGTTTTCTCTTTTCCTTGCAGCTGTAAATTAAGCTCATTCAACATGTTGGTCAGATCAGAAAAAAAAATGCCAAGTCTAGCGGCCATTGATCGTTATTAAGTTGCTTGTATTCTGCATGTTTAATGACAAGGAGAAACTCCCTTTTTCTCCGGCCAGGGGTCTTGAAATCTCAGCAAGAATTTCTCCCAAGCCATCTGCCTCAACGAAGGCATCTTTTATCTTCTCTTCATCTTGGAAGGACTTATGCTTAATGATCGAGTGGCTCACCCGGAATGATGCTTCCGTGTGTCTGCCTTTGCTTTTGAATTCAGCCGAGTGAAAAATGACGCCTGTCCGATTAACAGCGATTTTAGTTCCCTCTCCTTTCTGTTTCTCAGATCGCTTTTCGGAAGGATTTCAGTTTCGTAGTTTTTATGAACAGTTTGAAAGTGCCTTTTCCACATTTTCCTTCTTTGGAATAGCAATGATAGATTGACAGATCAGACAAATGCACTTCAATTGTGACATTGTGAGAGAAAAAATCCTCTTCCAATTCCACATCCAGCCCATAAACAACAAATTTTTTTTTAATCCCTTCTTTAGTCGATATAAATTGGAAGGCTAACTAGATCACTTAGATAGCTGGAGTTTTTCAATAGCTTGTGCGTTTGATCGTGTGTGCAGGATGACTAGTGTGTTAGAAGAAAAGAGATCTCAGACTAGTCGTCCTGTATGTCAATCAAGTGGCAAATGCCATAGGGAGGATATATGATAGACTTTAAAAACTTAAAAAAAAAAAAAAAAAAAACGTTTTTGTGAATGCAATGCGATCTACCTGCACTCCCTTTCCGATCTACCGGTCGATCGTGATCGACTCATTGGGCACCCCGGTGTAAAATATGTAAAGGACATAATTGTAGTTTGAAGTAAATCCATGTAATGTGACTGCTTCGTAATGTTCTAATCATTTACTATTTTTGTAGCGATTTTCAGTCATAGACTTAATTTATAATTTATTTAGTTAGTTTGGTGAAGTCACAGTAAGGTCCCATAATGAAATTGTGTAGTTTGACATACGCAGTAACTCATTCCAGCCAGTCTGTGACTCCCCCTGGCAAAATCAAACAGATTTGGATTTGCCTTAAGTCTAAGGAGTGGGCTTGTGTGTATGAGTGTCGAGAACCAGTGAGATCTCATACAATAGTACATTGCATATAATGCAGTGAAGAGGAATAAGGAGGGGGGGTTTAGGACCTCACAAATGGAAGAAAGGCTTGTCTGTCTGTTTCATGTTTTACGTACCATGAGACCCTTAATACAGCATCAGCTCTGTCGAGCAGCACATCCTACAGAAGCCTGGAAGAATGAATACTGGTACTGAGTACTGGTGGGCAAACTTTACAATGGCGGCTGCGCAGACACACTGAGTGACACACATGATACTCCCATACCACTTGGATTTCCTGATGTGCGAGATCTTTGTGTTTGTGCAGGTTATTCTGGGTACAATATGTATTTCCAATAGAGCTGTCACATTCAAATGTGAAACTAGAATATTTCTTTTACAGCTCCCTTTATAATTTGAAATGAGATAAGTTTCAGATCTCTCCACTCAGCCTTGTATTAATGCAGCTGACACTGTCATTTGCTGGAGGACTGCTCTGCACAGTAAGGTTCATCCTCTTGGCCTAAGATGGCTGCAGCCAAACATTATGTCCTGATGCCACAAGAGGTGTTCATTTGCCTGTATGTTGAGTGGAGCAGTCTCACAAATGCTGAACTAACAAAAATGTGACCACTGGATGCACAGTTACAGTAATAATAAAAAAATATTAATACGAAATATACAGTAGATGACATTTTCCTAATGTTCACATACCACTGAAATTGTATTTTACTTTGAGTCTGCACTTAGTGAAGAGCACTGTTACAAAAATCAGTTGTCTTGGGCAACTCCCATCATGAAGGGATCAACAATTCTTTCATTATATGAGTATTTGTTTTTCTTGCTTCTTCATATAACTCCTGCCCTAATTTCTCCCATGTCACACCTTGCTCCTTCTACTAGAGGGCTGTGTGTGTGTGTGTTTTAGATTGTTGGTTTTCATCCAGCCATGGAACTAAACTATTGCCACAATTCTTTTGCCTTGCTCTCAGATTTTGTTCTGTATTGTTTAGTAGCTTCCCCATAATATTCAAAGTTATTTTTATGAGTGGTTTTGTTACTTGCTTTGAATAAAGGCATCTGCTAAATAACTAATTATAATAAGGAGGGCATACTGTATTATCACAAAGCAGTCTTTACTACAAGGAGTTGTTTCATCTGTTCTAAAACTGCTAGATCCTTGGTTTTATATAAAAGAGTGATTAGTGCAGACATTATATGCTGTGGCCGCCAGGAGCAACCATAGCAACATAGCCGGGGAACAAAAGAAACCGATCAATGAGTGTGTTTTAACACATGTAAGCCATCACAAATGATTGTTTGGATTTCATTGAGTCTTCCGGGTATAAAGAGGCCATGTGATTGCTCTGGTCAGCTCTCTTGGTTTCACCAGCTTTAATAGTACTGGTGCTCTTCATTTGACCAACTATCAGTTTATTTTTCATGCTATAATGTCAATCTTAAGATAATGGATGGCTAGTAATAAAACAGCACTTTGAACTTGCTGTCAGCCTGTTTGCTTACAAATCGTGAGGGTTTCTGATAGCTGAGTTCTTTTGTGTGCATTATACGCTGGTCAGGTACGCTGCTGCTACACTGTGAAGCCACCTGAGTGTCTCTCTCCAACTTTTGATTAAATTCATGAAGGTTGTTTGCATGCGTATTGTGCTCAGGTGTATCCTCTGCAGTGCACACACAAGACTAAAGCTTCTAACCTGACATCAGGTAGTGTTCTCCATGACTGGCCAAGTAGCACATTCTGGTTCCCCTTCTTGGTGGCTTTAACTGAAAGGCTTCTGTCAGCACCATGTGGCCTTGCAGGCACTGAACAGCCTTTGAGTGGAGCTTCAAGAGTTATAGATAAGAAAAGAACCAGAGAGCACTGAAGTGATGTTGTAACTAAGGCTTCAATTTGGCAGAAGTGACTTTTTTTTTTCCCTTTTCTAATTGAAATACATTTAATAGCATGGCTAAATATTGGGCATTTGAAAAAGTTGTGAATTTTAATAAATATTAAAAATTAATGTTCCTCCTTGAACAAAAGCTGTACATTTCATTCACTACAGCATATTATAAAAATGGTGTTGCCTTTATACATTAGTTGTTGAAAATGAAGTATTATTCTTTTCTTTCTTATAAAAGTACCCATTACTGACCCAGTGTGTTCCCAATGTTCTCTGTGCTGGCTGTCATAAATGGTGACGGTGCATCTCTGTTCAGTCCATGTGTGACTTACGGTCCCCCTCCGTGCAAAGACCAACTGAAGTACAGACAAACTGTGTTGAGCTGACTGGCAGAGAGAGACTATGAATAAAGTAAATCCTGAAATGTGACAAATCCCACAGTGCGATGACTGACTGTGGAAAGCCAGATTGGTTCCTGCCTTGCTCCCAGTGTTCTCTGATGGGGTCCTGGCATCCTGCATCCCTGTGATGGTTTCTGAAAATGGATGAGTGGGCTACTGCAGCATTTTCTACAGTTATACCAGGAATTCCACGTCTGTTAGCCAAAGTAATTTATGCACAAGTTGTTACAGCAATAGTAATATTAATAGATTTGTGCTTTTCTTTAAGTTTGCTGTAGTTGTAACTGATCTTGAAACTGAAGCAGTCATGTTTATGGAGTTTGTCTTTTAATGTGTAGTCTCCACAATTTTTCTTTTTTTTAATTCTCTTTTGCAGAACGATCCATTTGGAACAAAATCTTCACTGTCAGACGAAGACCAGAGACTTGCAGAAAACCAATCCATTTGTAGACTGACTGATTTCTTACATTTAGCTGATAGTCACAAAAAGCTTGTCATATTTGACTTGTATCGCCCTCCTTCTGGCCATCCCTACAGAGATTCCTGGATTAACAGGACTCTGGAAGTCATCAATGAATCCTCCATTGACCCCAGTCTGGTAGGTTTGTAATTATTTCCTTATACAACTGATCTGAAATTGAGTATTGGGCCCTTTGTGGTGTGTATGCACTGTACACAGAATGTACTAAATGTGTATTTGCATGGACACTTCATGACTTTAGCAGCAAGGCTTTCTATTACACTCACCCTTAATATGCAACACGAGACTCTTTGAGCAAATGGGTTAGTTGGCATGGCTGGGAAAACATGAGGGCATAAGCATGAAAGAAAGTGCCTCGCTCACCAGTGCAGTCACGCCGTCTTGTTTTTATAGACTTGATATTTGTGTCATGTTGTGACAGTAAAAAGTCCTGGCATATGGCCCTCTGCTTTTGCAGTAGAAATGTAGCTTTTCCTTTTCATTGTCAATTCAGTTTGCATAGCTTGGATTAGGCAGCAAAGTGACATTTTTTTAATAAGTGATCCCATGGTGTTCATTCACAAATTAAATGCGGCTGCTGGAATGTAACAGGCTGATCTAATGGCTTCTACTTTACAGATTCTGTGGCTGCCGCAAGAGCAGAGGTCAATGGTTCAAAGTCTTGTACCCGAGTTCCAGCAGACCTCCGGCCAAAAGGATTCAGTCGAGCAGCTAAAGGAGGATCATATTGTCATGCTGAATCTACCCTACAGTGAAATGTCTGCAGAGCAAATTGGGTAATGAGCCAGGCACGAAGGGAGTGTGGACTGTTTTGAAGTAGTGTGTGTGTGTGTGTGTGTGTGTGTGTGTGTTTATACAATTCGACATCTGCTCAAGTAGACCAGTTTGGACATACAGATCGGTGTATTTGGGTCCATGTATGTTTTGTTTTTTTTAAAAGGGCCCATGTTTTCTTTATTTACAACACACAAAGTATTCTGAATAATAACATCTTTTAGATGTTCTTAATAAAATAAGTGCTCAAGATGGGCACAAGTCCAAGTATTTCAAATATAACAAAGTTGACTTTCTCCCAACCTGAAATTCTCATTTAATCCCAATTTGTTTAAGTAAGGTAGCACAATAAATGCCCTCACCATCTACTCGTCCGTTCTAAATTCAACACTGCAGATTTTAGACTTAAATTATATTGCTTGTGTGTGATTGGGGTTTGCTACGTAGGACATACATCAGTTATTGGTGAAGCGGGAATGTCTGAATGCTTAGATCATTCTGTACCTTTGATCAGCTCTCAGCATGTAAAACCAGCCAAATAGAAGCAAATCGAGGATCCACCCTCTCTGCATAAGAATATTGGCTCTTACCCTAAAGAGGACCTTGATGGTCCAGAAGTGAAACACTGCCAGTAAGCAATAAGAGAACTCCCCATGCTACTTTTGACTAATGATAAAGAACTACTGTTTCACGTGATAAATAAATGATCATCTGGGCAGACACAAAAAATGCAAGCCATTTGAGTTCTGTGAAAAAACACAATTTCTTTATGTGATCTGGCCCCTAAAAGTTAGGAAATACAGTAAAATGCAGTTTACATGTCCATTGAGCTGCTCATCTGAATAATTAAGCTAAAATACGGGTAATTCAGAGCCCTTTTAGTTCCTTTGAATATGTTCATTTACTTCTACTGATCTTCTGCTTCCAGCTTTCAAACTTATTTTTCAAAATTCACACTACACACTGTAAAGATGGGTTTTGAAAGTAAATATGTGAACCAAAAGAGACTATATGGTGCAATTGTCATTTTTTTAATGTCTCCTGAAATATCAATTCTTATCTGTTTGGTGTATAAATGAAAAGTCCACTCCTGAAAAAGATTTGTCAGAGTAAAGATTGTATTCATCATGTGTAGACTTGGAGAAGTAATGTGTGAGGCTTTAAATTGCAGATGTAGCATGTGCTCCTTGTGGTTTGGGTGGATTTTGCTAAATCGAACGCGGAGTTATATTATTGTAGTTAATACAACAACAGTCCAAAAGAAGAAAGCAAATGACACCTTTGGTCAGCCCTGTGAGGTTTTACAAGCCTCTTGTTTGTCAAGTGTACCAAGTTCAAGTAAGTCTTACCTGCAAGTCTATCATAGTCTAGTGGCAGGAATACAAAAGACAGACATCAGAAAAAGCCAGCATATATAGAGTTTACCTGTACATGTAACTTACAGCCAGCATAAATACACTTTTTATGTGCATATATAATATGAAGAACATATGGTATTTGCAGGCAGTTCAGTGATGTTATCATATTTGCATAGAAACTGTTTCTGAATTTACTAGTCTGTTTGAATGGCACCATACTTTTTGCAAGAAGGGAGGAGTGACTTATGCAGAGTGGCTGAGGTCTTTAACTGTGCTGCTGTCACATTACACTACGTCTAGTCGCAGGTTATGTCAGACTTGAAAACTGCAGTTGTTGATGTATGCCAGTTTCTATGACTAGAAATTGCTATGACTGTCAAATTACCTGAGTGTGTGATGGCTTTTAAGCACTGTTTCACATTTTATTGCAAGCTCAATCTTTTTCTGACAGCCAATAACCTGCTGTCTGACAGGGTCGGTGGCGTATGAAGGATTTACAGGTGTGGTGACTAGCTGTAAAGCCACAGTCTCGGGCTCTTTCTTTCTGTTTTGTCCATTCAGTCATAATATGTAAAACACAAGACATCTGTTTTCAAGGTGTAAAACACCTGTGTTCTTCATTCCTTGTGGCTGCATCATGCATGTTGTATATCTGGGTGAGTGCGCATTGGTTCTCATCTCTCATGCATATAGAGTTCACCCATACGATTTAAGACATCATTATCTGCTTTGTGGGATGAGCATCAGACTAAGTTGCTGGGTATGTCACACTACACGACTGCCACTCACAACTCACTAAGATTTTGCAAATGCAGACTACACCTGAAAATTGCTGGAGAGTCGGGTAATAAACGCCACATAAGACAGTGCATGCTTGATGCCCACAGAACAGTTATTCTGTGCCACCCTCCGCAGTGCTTTACGATCTTCAGGTGAGCAGGTGCCATACCAGCAGGTTATGCAGCCAGTTAGGATGGACCTCGCTGTGCACCTGTAGAAGTCCATGAACAAGTGGAGAGATCAGAGCTTTTTCTCAGATATCTGAGTAAGGCTGAGGCTTTGTGAGCCTTTTGACGAGAGCTGAAATGTGTTATGTTCGATTCAGTTCTTCAGTGATGGTCACTCCAGCAGATTGTATAGCTGCTTAACCCTCTCAACAGCACAGGCATGAGTATGCTTTGTCTCTCAAAGACTATGACCAGTTTTGTAGTTTTTGCTGATTGTCACACTCTCTCCAGCCTCACCTATGCAATTTCCTGAGATTTATTTAAGAATTGATAGATTAATGTATAAATTGCCAAAGTACTTAATCTGCACATCTTAAACTTGCTTCCTCTGGTTTGAAGTGCCCTTTAAGTGGCTGTTCACGAGTACAAAAACAAGAAGTGTTTATATACTTTTTATTTTCTTTCTTTTCTGCAGTGAATATGCTGCTTCTAACATCACAACTAACCTGTATGTGGTCAACCAGCAATGGCTGTACTCTCTGGCGTGGTGTGCAGGAACACACTCCGTTACCACCAATGCAGTCCAAGGACTCGGAAACCTGCAGCGTCCCCTGTTTCTCATGGTAAGCTGGTTCACTTAAATGACAAGAACATTTTGTTTTCCTGTCCAAAATTCAAGTGGAGTGCATTGGCTAGTTTAGTTTTTTTTTTTTTTTTTTTTTTCTGTTTCTTAGCAAGCAACGGGCTCAACTGCTATGAATAAATTAATTCTGTAGACTATTCACTAAGGTGCCACACAAGTTACATGGAGTGTGGCATGGCAGTCAAGGGACTGGACTTTAAAAACAGAAGACTGTAAGTTCAGGGTCTGCCTCTGCTTTAGTGTGACCTTTGTATCTGTCTGTTAACTTGCATTGTAAGTGCACGTAAATGGCCCTCAAACATGATGATCTTGTAACTCGCCTTGGGGGAGTAGTGTGAGACAAGAATCTACAATTAAATAAATAGGATGATTTTAATTCATGTTTGGTTTAATTAGAAATCAAAAGGGGCTTAGTTATAGATTAGCGGTCTGCATTCCTGTGAAAGTCCTGCAGGACTCGGGTGGGCAGTTACTGTACAGTTGAGGAAGGGCTGGCTGTCAGAGCAGAAGGGAGCCTGAGAAAAAGATTCCCTCAAAAGCAGTCAAATAGAATTGATGAGGTTCTTCTACAGTTGTAATGTGTTACCCACGTTCTAATCAATAGCACATGCAGTTGAAAAAGAAGACACATCTGTGACGTGTTGGCCTCTTTAGGATTCATTTCAAAAATCAGTTAAAAACAATAATGTGTTTGCATAGAAGTTTGCAAAGGTATAATCACGATTGATGTTTTGGATCTCCATTTTTAGTTTTGAGTTGTGCATTGGGACTGGGGACCCATGAGATGTGGATGCCGGACCCTGTCACACTCATGCTGGTGGGAATGGGAGGTGAGGACTGATGAAGGATGAGAAAAGGCATGTGACGTTCAGTAAAACTCCTGCAAGTTTTGTTACTTTGATTGAATGAATAAAATCCACTTTTTTGCTAAAATAGTGTCTTGATTAAATATTAAAATAGTAGTCATAATGCTGTCATTTTTAGGATGCCATTTTCTAAAGCCTACGTATTTAGAAAATGTAGTCTGCAGATGTGTAAAAGGATTGAAACTGGTAAGTAGATAAGGGGGAAATTTCAAGCAGAGTTCCACTGGTTTTAGATGCACGTAGAGAGGAGCTGAACTACCTGAGCTATGTCAGGTATGGCAAAGTTTGAATATACAGTGGGGGAGAACAGGTGGAGGTGGTCTGAGATATGCTGTATTCGTGGAATCAGAAAGGGAATGTGCCGGGAGTGAGCAGGCATGGAAGAAATCCCACGTGCAGGCCTGTTTTAGCTGTCCTCACTGCTTTTGTGCAGCGCTGATGTTCTTTAGACTTATTCGTTGATTCAAAGACCTTTTATATGCTGAAGAAAAGTTTTTTTTTTTTTTTTTTATAAACATTAGTTTAGGTACTGCAAGAATGCATTTATTGCTCTTATGTAACAAGAGCTCAATTAAAAAGTTCTTTTGGTCTTCATTACACATATAAAACATTAGTAGGTTCATCTCAGAGCAGTGAGGCATAATAAGACTATGGTATGCTGGTAGAATGACTTGTTAATGTGAACGCTTTGCAGGTTAGAGACACGTCTCACTTGAGCCACGTTGGACTGCTCTAAAGTGAACTTCTCTTAGTAGGCCCCATTACTGAGATGCATGGCCACTTCACTGGTGCTCGTAAGCGTTATTTGCATCACAAGAAGCCTTTAAGGTCTTGTTAAGAGTAAAGGAGTGATAGACACATTTTTGCAGCACTTATATTAGTGGTACCGTTTTTCTTTATAGAGTATAAAATGTACTTCATAATAATAGTTTTACAAATGAAGGTTTCTGTCACTGGTATCTTGTATCCAATTTGCCCTTTTTTTTCAAAAAAGGACTAAAATAATTAAGTGAAAGCAAACAAAGACACAAGACAGATGGACAAAAGACAAATATGTGTTTCAAAAATGGACCACAGGATAAGACAGCTTTTGGAATGCTTTTGAATTTGTTTATCGTGCAAGATGAAGAGTTCAAATGTTTTATGGTGTATCTATATATTGATTTAGAGCATTTTCCTAACATTTTGGAGTTTAAAAACATGTTTGTGGGGAAGGAACTGTGGATGCCTTTAACCACAAATATGACTAACAGGTTAATCCACAAATGAACAAAACAAAAGCATGATTTGGTTAACTGTTCAGACTTACAGTTTATTTGCATGTTTTAAGAAGATTATTTTAAGAATTTTTGCATAATAAGTTGTTACAGTAAATGTTCATTCCTACCTTTCTTTCTGTGGATATTTATAGATAATTCTAGTGCAGTGCAGAGGTGGTTTACAAGACATATGCTGGGATAGGCAAAGATGGTCACCAAAACATATAAATACCTTAGCAGCAGAGTCTCTTTATACTGTACAGCACACTCCCACCAGAGCCACACTAGGGCCAGTGTGGCACTGCCAATTTGACATCATCTAAGGTGTCTTGCCAGTGCATTTTATCATCTTAGTTTTATTCTGAATTTAAATCTTATACATTTTCTGTACCTGCATAGCTTTCTTGCCCTTTCATTTTTTTTAAGCTGTATTGGGTTTTTTTTTTTTTTTGCAGACTTTCCAGGAGTACAGCATGATGTGGATCCTGACGGACGCCCTGTCTGCGGTCCTTGTCACACTCGTGTTCACCTTTCACTGGTGAGCTTCCTCATTCGGATGGTGTTCTTTCTGTTGGGAGTGAATTTGTCTCAGGGTTTGTAGTGCAACATGGCCAGCACCGTCTAGTGGAGCGTTGCATCTGCTTTAAAAGTTGCAATGGATGCTAAATAAAGACTTTGCATTAATGAAGGAGTTGCAGTGGTGCAGACTCCTTAATGATACCCAAACTGTGTGAGCTCCTGTTCACAAACTGCTCAGCATTTCAGTCAGGCATGCAAGGCTAGAAACGGTGTACCTTCTAAGAATATAAAATGCTGTTGGTTTCAAGAAATATCGTTATTGCGTGTAGAGTTTTGTTTTTGGGTTGGAGCTCCAGGAGGCCATTTGCTGCAGTGTAGTCTTCTGATACTTTGAGTAAACTCTTGAGTGAAGTTCACGTAAGCGTTCACATATTTTATTATTCAGTGTTCTCAGTTCATTAAAACTTAAATGGCTTCTGTTGATAAAGGTTAGTAATTGCTGACTAACATTGCTGGCCCACCTCCAGGGTTGTGGGTACCCCCAAATGCAGTCTCAAAGGCTCACTTGGCCCCAAATCCGTGTTTTCACTATGCTCAGTTGTAACTATATAATGCTATACTATAATGCTGCCCAATTTCTGCAACCCAATTGATATAAAATGTTACGTGAATATAGGATCTTCAATGGACCACAGGTCAGCATCAAACACTCTTTGATGAGTGAAAATCAAACTGTATAGACGACATCAAACAGAAGTCCATAGTATTCACCGTCTTTATTCTGTTTGTTTGTAGTGATGAGTAAGCCAAGCTTTTGGTGTTCTCCACGAAAACATCTCATGAAGTTGTTGGCTTCAATGAGAATCCAAATAATATCAAAATGTTCATTAAAAAAAAAAAAAAAAGTAAGTCACAAATTAGGCATCAAATTGTACGTTGACAATGTGCCAAACACATGTAATTAGGGTAAAATATTGTTAAATAAAATTGTGCACATGAGCTTCTGAGTTGAGGACCTGCCACCGCTCTGTGTTGCCGGTTGTCCTGCCACAACTGCAGTGCTTCTCGGTTATTTATGGGCAGTAAGTCAAGTGACCTTCTGGTTGTTGAAGTATCTCAGATACGCACAAATACGATGGGCACTTTCCATGTGATTGTTTTCTCTCGCTTTTCCTTTATGTTTGATCTCTTAAGTGTACACCTCTCTCGCACTGCTCTCTGCGGTGTTGATATCCCCATGATAGCCAATAAGTGAGCTACTGCAGGGCAGGACTTCTGACCATTGAATGTTATGCCCTGTGTTGCTAGAATGAGGACGGTGCAGAGGACTGGCTAGATTTGTGGCTGTTCCTCCAGTAATGTTACTTCTGTATGGTGCTAATTGTTGCATGTTAAGTGGAAACCATTTAGGTTTCTCACTTCAGGAGTTTGGGCTTCATTCTCTACATTGAGGCCATTTTAGTGCATTTGATGTATTCGATCTCTGTTCATGTGGGTTTTTCATGGTGCTCCTCGTTGGTGCTTGTTAGGGGACGATAAATGGAGTGTGTAGACTGGAGTGGATCAGCGGGTTATCCATAGCTGCCTCCTGCCTTGTGGTTTCTGTTGGGATAGGCCGTCTTCATCCCCCATCTCTGTTGCTTCTCCAATCCCCACAGTTAGTAAAGGGATACATTTAAGAATAAAAGTTTACATCGCTGACAGCAGGCAGCAGAAACTGTCCTGATGGGAAGTGGTTTATCAATGACTTTTGAAATACAGTTTTTTTGCAGTAATGTGTCCTTTACTTATTGTTCACTTAGCAAACGGGTGTCAAACTCCGGTCCTGGAGGGCCGCAGTGGCTACAGGTTTTCATTCTCGCCATCTTCTTCATTAGTGATCAGTTTTTGCTGCTAATTAACTTTTTTGCCTTAGTTTTAATTAACTTGACTCAGTCCACTTGTTTGTTTCTTTTTCCTTAATTAAGAGCCAAATAATGAGATACAAAACAAGGCGCCACATGACCAGCTCACCTGCACCCATCACACAATATCTGAAAATAAAGAAAGGTGATGGAAGTCGACAATTTTGGAAATGTCTGCTGTGGCAGAATGAGAGCAGCAACAAGCCATGGAATTAAATAGCGGGTTTTATTAACAGCAAGGATCAGCTTCTCATTAAGAGATTGGTTGGAGTTTGAAATCCCAGTTTAGCTGGTCATCTGTTGCCTCGTTTCACATCTCATTTCTGATTGGCTGTCATTTAATGAAGAAAGGAATAAATTCAGAGGACTAAATCCTTAAAAACAAGGCTATTAAAATTAAGAAGTTAAATAGCAGTGAAAACTGGTCACTGATTTGGAAAAGCGTTAGAAAGAAAACCTGCAGCCACTGCGGCCCTCCAGGCCCAGAGTTCGACACCCCTGATTAGCACAAAGACTTAGATTGACATTTAATATTTTATAATATTTGTGTGGCCACCTTGGAGACCCTGTACTACTACTATTACTACTTGCTACAGAAATTAGCTCTCCAGTGAATGGTTTTGTTTTGGGGGCTTCTTCCTGTAGGTGGCGGGAAAGGGGACTGCCATGCTGCACTGGCAGGAGTCGGACTCACGAAACTGGGCCGTACAGCAAATTCCGGACTGGTAAGCATTGCAGCTGCTGACTGATTTTAAAGAAGATGTATTCCCAAACGAATATAATAACTGAAGTAGTTTATTCTGTCTTCATTTATTAGTTGCAGCCTTGTCCCCTCTGTATTAAGTGTCACTGTTTGAATGCTTTTAACAATTCCTACCTTTTTTTTTTTTAAATACTAAAGTTGACCCCTTTTGGACATTTCCATAAGCCTCAGTTTAACCATCTTGTCCATCCCTTTGGCTTTTACTTAAGATTGTGAGTGTTCCAGATGTGTCACTTTTCTTTATAACTTCTTTATTTTACTTTTGTTTATAATCTGTCTATTGTTCAGTGTCCTTGAGTGTTTAGAAAGGCGCCTGCAAATAAATAAATTCTATTATTATTATTATTCTTATTACTGTATTCACCCCTTTCCTGGCTCCTGTCTTGCAGAGCTCAGTGATGTGTGGTCGGTGTTCAACGTCAGTGAAGCCCAAAGTACCCCTACCTCTTCCGATTTGCCAACCATATACGAAACCCCAGAAGTTCCAGCGTGATCATGCAAGCTTTTCAAGTTGACTGCATCTGAGCCAGGCAGAAGCTGTCCATCACACTGAAGGATACGGAAGAAGAAGTGCACATGCAGAGTTGATTTCATCCTTTCACTCCCTTGCTCACATGTCACTTTTTTACATCGGCATGCTCCGCAGGACTGTCATTTTCAGCAGCTTCTCGCTGGATTAATGAGCCATGGTTTTGTTTTTTTACTCCTATGGTCACTTGTGTTTATTTATTCTGTGGAGAGCTGTAAGCAGCACGCTGTTCATCTCTGGAGAGCTGTACTCCTTTACTAGAAGGCACTTTCAGCTTCTCTCATTCAGTATTTTATTCCAACCCTAAATGTGCCATACATCTGCTCAGCATTGCAGCAGGCACAACTGTGCGCAGACTGGCTATGCTGACGGCTCTTTCTGCGCTTCTCCATCTCGAGTAATAAGCAGGACTGGAGTTTCTTTACACGCACAAACCACAATTTCATTTTCAAGAAGTTTTCAAGCTGCACTGAACCTCTCGGAGGTCTCGTGCTGTTATATTTTGCACTTTTTTTATCATGAGGTAAGCAGCATGGGTCTAGTGGAAAGGTGGAGAGCTGCTTCAGAAGAAGATTACTGCTTTGCCAAGGTAATGAAT
Organism: Polypterus bichir lapradei; assembly: GCA_026402145.1. Taxonomy (NCBI): domain Eukaryota; kingdom Metazoa; phylum Chordata; class Cladistia; order Polypteriformes; family Polypteridae; genus Polypterus; species Polypterus bichir. Next base: position 107,975,274 of record JANRMT010028174.1, on the reverse strand, counting down.
TTTGGGTAAAGATGGAAGAAGAAAAAAAAAGGAAAAAATGCTTTTTTGAAAGTATGTGCCACAAAGGCGTGTTAGAAAGGGGCAACTTTGCCCTTTTTGATACTCAAGCCCATCTCTCTCTGGCACAGTGCTGTAAGGGCTTGTCTAGCTTATTTGGTACTGTTAGCAGTCAGGCTAGCTTGGCCATTGTCCAGGTAGCCTTGGATATAACTAGGGCTGATTGGCTGTCCTTTGACCTTTACTGTATACATTTATTTTATCCAAATGCTCCATTGAGGGCTTGAGGATGCCAGGCGGGTGATTGCAATGGATTAGTTTGGGAGCCACCCAGAGTAGCACTTGGTGCCAGTAAGCACGGAAATGCTGCAGTTTTATGTGGTGGGGTGTGCTGTACATGAGGATTGACTTTGTTCCAGGAGTCTTGGCAAAGCGTGAGCCACTTTAAATTGTTAGACTAAATGTAAAGCTTAATTATATAAAGATTGCCTAAATTTAAAATAAACAGATTGGTTTTCTAATAAAATGGCTTTGAAATATATTGAAGTTCCTGTGTTTCAAATCATAGCACTAAGGTTGTTTTTAAAGTACAACTTGACATATTAAGAGTGCAAATGTTTTCTCATGCATGTGGGTCTTAATGCCAGCTTTGTTGGTCAACTGTTTCACACAAGTGCGAGATGGGTGTAAATTGTTTCACATTTTAAAGTTCAAACAGAGCCCTGCCTAAGGTGTTTGCCATCAATAGTTATCTGTCCGGCAGACCACCTCCATTATTTTACCACATGTTGTGTAACTTGCTAGAAGACTTTATCATTGAACTTTAAAAGACTGATGGAGTGAGTCTGTTTGAAATCGAGTTCTACCTGCATTCTACAGCAAGTGCGTCAAATCACTAGGTGCTGCCACCATTGTGTGCCATCATTACCCCAACAGGCTGTTCACTCTTTTGCTGCTTTGATTGAACACTGTCATTGGCACAGTGCACATCTATAAGGTTACACATGGCAGGAAGGCAACTTCACAATACTTGGGGCGTAAAGCTAATAATGTAGGAGTTGCC
>JANRMT010028174.1:107928817-107969214 GCA_026402145.1 Polypterus bichir lapradei | reverse complement strand
GTTATTTACAAGTTTCTGACCACTTATAAAATGTGTTCAATGTGCTGTTATCTTGTTAAATAACTTGTTATTTTAATTGTTAATAGCTGCATTTAACTTCAAATTTCTTCCCATTTTCTTATTAAGCCACTAGTTAAAGGTGAGCTGAAAAATCAAATGAACCACCAGCTCTCCTGAGGCCTCATATAAACGGTGAGTACACACAAAAATGTTGCGCACGCCCGTTTCCACGCTCACATCGCGATGTATAAAAACTAAACTTGGCGTAAAGCTACGCGCATTCTCATGCCAGCACCCACCCTTGCGTACGCAGTTTCTGCTCAATTTTGCAAACTGGTGGCACCCAATGTCTAAGCAGTGCTGCTGTTCCTGTGTGGTTTCCCTTTCTTTTTTAGATTCACATCCACAATATGGGCTTTATCAAACACACTGAAATTAACCGCATATCGTGTATACATTGAAGGTACCTGATTTTAATCAATCAGTAACAATATAAGGGTGCACTGAATGGCCAAACTATTCCACTGCCATGGCTGCTTTAGCATTGTTAAAGGACATCGCAAATGAAAGAATCAGAAGAGAACGCATATTCAGAGATCATACTGATTTCTTGGCACATGATGATGACTGGTTTCTATGTAAGTTTAGATTTCCAAGAGCTGTCCTCTTGGAGCCGTGTGCTGAACTGGCGCTGGCTTTACAAAGACAAACTGTGAGGAATTGTGCTCTACCTACTCCTTTGCAACTTCTATCCATCTCGGGTTTTTAGCCACAGGAGCTTTTCAGCGTGAACTGGCTGAGCCATAAGGTATTTCTCAGTCATCACTGAGTCGTGCCATGCTTGTCAAGCAGATATATAAGATTTCTGTACACTGTGATTGAACAGGCAGACATCAAAGCACAATTTTACTGCAACATCCGGTTTTACCCATTGTAATTGGAGTTGTCGACTGCACACACATTGCTATAAAGGCACCTTCACAAAATGAATTTGTTTATGTAAATAGAAAGCATTTCCACTCTATTAATGTCCAAATCAGCTGTCATGCGAAATTGCTCCTCACTAATGTTTTTGCGAGATGGCCTGGCTCAACTCATGATTCATTCATCCTGAGAAATAGTAGTGTGGGGAATGTTGTGATGTGAACTTTTGCATACAAGTTGATAAATATTTTGTATGTCTTTATCTGTAACTTTAACAAAGCAATGGAATATTAGTGTTACATTATTGATAATGACTGCAATGGTTTGATGGTGTAAGAACTCCTTCCCCCCTTTTAGGAATGAGTCTCTTTGTAATTTTACGACAGGGTTGGGGGGACATGCCTCTAACCAGTTTGGCAAGTGTTTCTCTGCTAAAGTCTCTATCTTGACCCCCACACGAAAGCCAGGTTGCCTAACTGCCAAGCTTTACCTTAACATATGGTTTTTGGGGGCAGGTGTGAAAGCGTTCTATTCCCCCATTGGTCTAAGGTATGGCTGTTTGGAATTGGCTTGTATCAAAAGCCTTTAAGTACCACGACGCCCTATTGGCTGTAGGGGTTGGACAGAAAACCTATAAATTTGCTTGTTTTACCTCACCCCCTCTCTCTTACCAAACTGATGAAAGACCATCACACACCATGAACTGAAAAGAACAACACAATGAAGAGCACAGCTCGGCAGCCATTTTGAGACAGGCATGCAGCCTGTTCTGAAGAAAGCTGACCACAAATGATGCCTTGTCTGTGTGCCGCCTGAAACTACACATCACCATTTATCAGGTTCTTTGGTTGCCAGTATTCAAATGTACTTTGCATACTGTTACTATTTATGAATATTATCAATAATACATTATTTAAATTGTAACTTAGATCCTGCTTGTCTTTTACAACACCTAATTGCCTGAGGTTATAGATGTAGAAGGGAAGGGTGGGAGAAGTTACATGGTACAATACCTTATAAACAGTGGGAAGTCTGTGAGATTTGAGGCATTCTGCAAAGGCTACAAATTAATAATACAAAAGGAGAAGGTAGAGTAAAATATATTTCTCTAACAAGACAAAACAGGGAACAAACTTGAAAATGGTGCTGTGCATGATGGCTGGCTTTTCGGTAAGATAAGACATTTAATATTACCCCTTTGGTCAAAATTGTATGTTATCTGTACAATGTAACCATACAACACGCTTACTTAGGACAGTGGGTACCCGCTGAAGACGTGGCTTCTCACCCCGCTCACCAACCCACTGACTGAACAAGAGCAACGTTATAATGACCTCCTCTCTCGGGCTCGGGCACTGGTAGAACGTACTATAGGGCAGCTTAAGGGCTGTTGGCGCTGCCTGGATAAGACTGATGGAGTGCTGCTCTATAGTCCACAGAAAGTGTGTTGCATCATACAAGCATGTAGTGTTCTACATAATATGGCATACAATTGTGGCTTGCCCGTACCTGAAGAGATGCGGTATGATGAACCCGACTCTGAACCACCAAATGATCAGCCACATTGGACAGCGTTACAACGTCGAATGAATGTAATTAACAGAATGGAAAAATGGGTAAGCAGATGCATCATTTAGGTTTTTACAACTTCATTTAATTTGTGGTCAATATCACACAGTACTGTCATAATATTCCATAGTTCGTTGGCTACATCTCTTACTGCATCCACTAATGCATTTTGTGATTCCAAAACAGGCGATCACCTGGCTGTGTGCTGACGGATGCCAACAGTTTCCAAGGCAGGGGTGTGTGAGCAGTCAGCATCTGAAGATGTGGTCGGCACAGAAGCAGCACCATCATTGCCTGGAGCCACTTCCTTAGTATGGGGGTCAGATTTTGTAATATTGTCATGAACTGAGTAAAAAGTAATTATTACTGCATCTGCTGTCTGATTGTTTGTCTTATTACACATGTGAATTATTTACATTAGTATGGATAATGGTAAACAAACTCATAAATTACAACTCACCGTCACCTGCAGTGATGTCACAATCTCCCTCCCCTGTTGACAAAACGGCAGTAACAAGTGTGTCGGCAATAATTGCAGTAACTCGTTGCTCAAACTGCGTAAGCTCCAGGAGTTTGCTACCTCCTCCAGTGGTGCTGACATTCAGACGATGGGCTGCAACTCTCCTTTTCACGGTGACTTTGCTGTCTGACTACTTCTGTTTTATTTCGGGTAGAGTGTGATTTTCTGATCCTGAACTTTTGAGTGTATCTGCCGTGCTATGCCACTCCATTAATTCCCTTTTATTGCTTATTTCACTGCCTAAGCCACCAAACTGTATTTTTACTTGCCTCTACTTCACTTAGCAGGACCACCATTTTGCATTTGCTTTTTTTTGGGGGGGGGGGCTTTCACCATTGTCGTCTTGAAATGCTAAAGGTAAGGAGCTATATATATTAATTTGCATATTCAAAGAGGCTAATTCTGGGAGGAGTCAGGATGTGGCAGCAGGTGCGTGCTTGTGTGTTATATTTCATGCTGAGCGGGATTTATGGAGGGGAATAAAGTGGAATTCGGTGTACGCACAGATTTATGTATCTGGATTTTTTGCGCATACATACATTTCTACTTTTGTCTGTATGGCATGTTTTAGTGTGAATTCTACGCATGGCGTTATGCATGAGGCCCCAGGTAAATTGGTGCCATTTATAACTGTGTCATGCATTAGTATTAGTTGATAAAATGTTTAGAAAAAAATGAGGAGAGGATGATGAAGTGCAGATCTGTGTTGGTCCACAAAACATGCTATCAGAAAAGGAAATTTACATTGTGATTAATATTGGTCTTAGAAGAATGAATGCACAAGTTATATAATTAAATTACCAAGTTTCACTATCAGCAAGGACTGTCGTCTAATTAGGAAACTGATTGGAATGAAAACCTGCAGCCACTGTGGCCCTCCAGGATCATAACTGAAGACCCCATTCCTCAGTTCAGTGCAGAGTGCTTTATTCATCACACCCCCTTGGTGTTACAAGGCCTTGTAAGTTTATTTCAGGAAAAAACAACAACATATATACCATAGCTACGAAAGCACTGGACTTCAACTGTTAAATAAGATGATAGGTTTGTACACCAGATATCAGACATGCCATTGAAATGTGGCCCATTCAGATGAGTTTTAATTACTGAGCACCCCAAACTGCAGAGGTAGACGTGCAGAGTTGCCCATTTCTTTGCCCAACTTTATAGATAGATAGATACTTTATTAATCCCAAGGGGAAATTCATGCACACACAATTCAAGATTTAGGCAGTCTAAGGGATACGGAAGCAGTGGTTGTCAGATTTAGTTTAGATGTTCCAGAGACTTTCATGATATTTTGTATTAACTAGCAGATTGTAAATGATCACTTTATGTAAATCAAAGACTCTTATTATAGCAGCTAATGTCTCCTCACGAGTTTTTAGATTTGCATGCCTAATAATAATAATAAACTCCAGTCATTGGTAATTAAATATGACATAACAGGCTTAACTAAATTTTAATTCCTCACAAACAGTCACTGTTTTGTGTAATGTTAGGGACAGCCTGCTGTTGTACCCTTCTGTTTGTTTAATTGGATGCTGAAATCTTCTCGTCTCAACCACAGTTGTTGTTTTTCCCCTCAAACGGGTGGTGATGATATGGAGAAAATTAAAGGGAAGAGTGCAAATAAAATAATGTCTAGTTTAGTTACATTGAATACAAAAGACACAGAGGGCAATGATTGGTCCAAACTGGGGAAATGTGGTTGGTAATCAAGTGCAGGTGGCTAAAGTCTGCTGCCAATGAGAATTACTTTTTAGACCCCTTTTGAGTTTTCATTTTTACCATAAGTTAGGTAGAAGACTGTCTTATTCATCACACTCCCTTGGTGTTACAAGGCCTTTTAAGTTTATTTTAGAAAACAACAACATATATACCATTGTTACAAAGCACTGGACTCCCACTGTTAAATAAGTTTGTAGGTTTGTACACCAGATCGCAGACATGCCATTGAAATGTGACACTGAAGCAAATGTGAACAATATGAGTGCCAATTAAGGAACAAATCCTTCATGAATGTAACCAGACTTGCTAGACCTCCTTGCGTAATGTTACAAATCCATTTTTGGCTCCTCTAGCTGACCTCAGTCAGACATCAGGTTCAGTCACAATGCAAAACTCCCTTCAGCTGGTTGGGATGGCAGTGTTGGCCAGGGAGCTTTGAACTATTCAGTTTTGTTCTGGACCATCCATTTGCTTCAGCAATCTTCATATCACAGGTAGTCATCTTCACTGGAGGGTGAGGTGGGGCTGCCCTCATCAGTGTCTGTCTCCTCTGAGCTCCATGACACACTCCGGCTCATTTGCCATACCTGTGTGGAGAAGCTACTTGCCCAGCTGCAGGGGTTACCCAGGGGGCGAAGCAGCCGGACTACTTCAAAGGCCCATCGCCAGTAGTCTCTCTCAGTTCACTTTGCGCTAGCCCTGGCGCTGCGTTGCTTGCTCATAGTGGTCAGCATCTGGCTGATGTAGGAGGTCAACAAGTCATCCATTTTGTAGCCCTGTTTATGAGAGCATGAAGTGGTACTGGTTATATCATGGGACAGAGGATGAAGTACAGCAAACATTACAACAGAGAGAGGAGCATCTTATCTATGGAGAACAACATTTCCAAATTACTGAGCTGAAGTGAAATTTCACCAAAACTTGGTATAACTTCATTAGGTACACCTGCTCTTCCACTCAAATGGTAACAGCATCATTTGTGCTGTCAATGCTATCTGAAGCAGACTGGAGTGTACTGTGTGTAGTCTAGTAGAGAAATGGGTATGAATACGTAATGGGGGGCTTTGAATGTAGCACGGTAAGAAGGCTCCATACATGCCACTATGGAACACGTTGCTTCATGTTGACGGGAGGACCAGGACTTTATTAAACATCCTACAGTATGTTCCTCCCATACAGACTGTTGGTTTGGGAATCTGTTTTTATGGTGTATGCTGGGTGTCATCACATGAGGAGAGCAAAGTTTGAAAGCCACAGGGTACCTGAATACTGATGTTCATCAAAGGCATTTCTTCAATGCAGGAGTATGGTGGCCTTAGAAATCATTGCAATATGAATGACCATCTGAAGGATGAGAGGGAATGACCTATTCAGAGTTGAAATCCACCACATGGTGATTTGTAGCAAGTATGGGATACACATGGGCCAGCACCCCTGTGTCAAAATGTCAGCACTTTTTGTGAAACCACGCCCTGTTAAGTTAAGGCTGTTTGCTATTAACGTTGGTGTACCTAATAAAGCAGGTTATTAAAACTGATCTCTGGCCTGACTTTCTTCTGTTCAACCTTACCACTAACAATGGAGTTTGGTGCAAATTATGCATTAGTGTTGGAGGGGGTAACGTTGTATTCTTCTGGAGCACTGAATGACAACTCCTATTCTGGGTTCTTGATGAATCTAAAAAGAAAGTCCCTTGTAGGCACAGTAGTTGTGATTTCTTTTTCTTTAACCTTTATGTCACATCACAGAAATAATTTTAAAAGCAAAGCTGTGGATGATTGCTCAGTCATAATGCACATTTAGGTAAATACAAGCCAGTGGTTCATACGGTACAGTACTGTATTGTTTATATCTGTCTAATATAGTACCATAACAGCTACTGTAAAGCCATTGTCTTTATCATTTATTACAAGTACCTTTGTTTCAGATGTCACTCTGTAATCTTTTTGTAACTTTTAAGAAAAGTGTTCATACCCAAGAAGCAGAGGCTACTTACCAATGAAGTCTCACACAGAAGTTTGCTTCCTCTCACTAGGTTCCCAATTGTAATGTGGAAATAGGTGTTCCCACTGCTCCAATTTGAGATCTTTGTGAATGGATATGTTGTAAGAATGTCCTGAAAGCAAAAAATGATTGATGTGAATACAGTTGTGCTTGAAAGTTTGTGAACCCTTTAGAATTTTCTTTATTTCTGCATAAATATGACCTAAAACATCATCAGATTTTCACTCAAGTCCTAAAACAGATAAAGAGAAACCAGTTAAACAAATGAGACAAAAATATTATACTTGGTCATTTATTTATTGAGGAAAAACATCGAATATTATATATTTGTGAGTGGCAAAAGTATGTGAACCTTTGCTTTCAGTATCTGGTGTGACCCCCCTTTGCAGCAATAACTGCAACTAAACGTTTCCGGTAACTTTTGATCATTCCTGCACACCGGCTTGGAGGAATTTTAGCCCATTCCTCTGTACAGAACAGCTTCAGCTCTGGGATGTTGGTGGGTTTCCTCACATTAACTGCTCACTTCAGGTCCTTCCACAGCATTTCGATTGGATTAAGGTCAGAACTTTGACTTGGCCATTCCAAAACATTAACTTTATTCTTCTTTAACCATTCTTTGGTAGAACGACTTGTGTGCTTAGGGTTGTTGTCTTGCTGCATGACCCACCTTCTCTAGAGATTCAGTTCATGGACAGATGTTCTGACATTTTCCTTTAGAATTCTCTGCTATAATTCAGAATTCATTGTTCCATCAATGAAGGCAAGCCGTCCTGGCCCAGATGGAGCAAAACAGGCCCAAACCATGATACTACCACCACCATGTTTCACAGATGAGATAAGGTTCTTATGCTGGACTGCAGTGTTTTCCTCTCTCCAAACATAACGCTTTTCATTTAAACCAAAAAGTTCTATTTTGGTCTCATCCGTCCACAAAACATTCTTCCAATAGCCTTCTGGTTTGTTCACGTGATCTTTAGCAAACTGCAGACAACAGCAATGTTTTTTTTGGAGAGCAGTGGCTTTCTCCTTGCAACCCTGCCATGCACACCATTGTTGTTCATTGTTCTCCTGATGGTGGACTCATGAACATGAACATTAGCCAATGTGAGAGAGGCCTTCAGTTGCTTAGAAGTTACCCTGGGGTCCTTTGTGACCTCGCCGACTATTACACGCCTTGCTCTTGGAGTGATCTTTGTTGGTTGACCAGTCCTGGGGAGGGTATCAATGGTCTTGAATTGCCTCCATTTGTACACAATCTGTCTGACTGTGGATTGGTGGAGTCCAAACTCTTCAGAGATGGTTTTGTAACCTTTTCCAGCCTGATGAGCATCAACAACTCTTTTTCTGAGGTCCTCAGAAATCTCCTTTGTTTGTGCCATGATACATTTCCACAAACATGTTGTGAAGAGCAGACTTTGATAGATCCCTGTTCTTTAAATAACACAGGGTGCCCACTCACACCTGATTGTCATCCCATTGATTGAAAACACCTGACTCTAATTTCACCTTCAAACTAACTGCTAATCCTAGAGGTTCACATACTTTTGCCACTCACAAATATGTAATATTCGATCATTTTCCTCAATAAATAAATGACCAAGTATAATATTTTTGTCTCATTTATTTAACTGGTTTCTCTTTATCTACTTTTAGGACTTGAGTGAAAATCTGATGATGTTTTAAGTCACATTTATGCAGAAATATAGTAAATTCTAAAGGGTTCACAAACTTTCAAGCACAACTGTAGAACTGTCTATCAGTTTGATTAGGGTTGGTTACACAGCCACTTCAAAGGCCCTGGAGCTCCTTCAAAACACAGTCAGAAAGTAATTCTGCAAACTGGAGGACATTTGGGATGAGTAGTCAAGTGCAAGATATTCATTAATTCACAAAGAACCCAAGAACATTATCCTGATATCTACAGGAACCTCAATTGCATAAATGCACCATCAGTAAAAAATGAAATTCTTGCCAGAACAGCACCAAGAGTGTTAAAACAATCTTCTCTAGGCTGGAATTTTCTGGTGATTATTCACTCCATTATCTCTGGTGAAAATTTACAATTACATTCCATAATATGTACCCCATAGTCAGTATCAGGCATGGTGATTGCACGGTCATTGGATTAGGACCTGGACTAATCATAATATAAGAAACCAGAACTCTCCTCTCTATAAGATTTTTCAGGTTAATGTAAGGCCTGCCGTACGTGAGCTGATGCTCCAAAAAGTCCTAGCTGAAGTTCATAAGTAAACCTGACTGAAATGCTGCGGCACAACCTGAATTGAGCGATTAATGTTCTGAAGACTCAGAAATGTCCAGATGTCTAGAGGAGTTTTGTAAGGAAGGATGGGCTATGAGACCCCCATTACCTGCCAGAAATATTCTGGTTGTAACTACTTAAGATTGCACATCCAGTTATTGAGTCTGAGGGGACTATTACTTTTTCATGAAAGGCATTTCATATTGCATAGCTTTTTCAATAAATTCTGTAAATTATTATTATTTTACTTGTTCACTCACAGCCCCTTTTTTATTACCAGCTGTGAAATTTGCAATAATACAGAAAACCAGAGAAAATGCAAACAGTTTTACATGACACAGTATAATCCACCTTGAAAAAAGGACAAGTGTGTGTCTATCTGTCATTCCAAAAGATAGCGCAACACAAAGAAAAGACATTAATTTGTCATTCAAATACGTGGCATATCTCAAACATCAACACTGCTTTGACCAATCCCATACCAAATGGCACATAGCAGAGATATATGGATTGCATGGTGCACTGCACATGTTAACGCGGAGGTCTGTGTTAATTATTTAGATTTCAGCCTGTTGTAGACAAGTAACCACAGTGCAATCTCATCCATGGTTGATCCTGCTTTCAAGATTTGTCATTCATTGGCCATACACAGAGTAAGTATAGTTGACTTATTTAAATACAAAAACACATATATACAGGTATATATATATATCTATATTGCACAAAATTAGTGGCTGCTTTCTTAATTACACATTTCTTGCAGCCGCAGCTCGTGGTAGTATGGGAAAGAGACTTAAGATGGAGGTGGGTGAGTGAGGGGCACCGTGTAGTTTTATTTCATATGTTGAATATTTCCTGTTTTGAAATATTGACTTATTTTGACCTAGCTGAATAAAATAAACAATTGATCCCAAAAAAGATGTTATATCTTTCTAGTACCAGAATAGTTTACAGTATATTCTTTGATGCATGGATTCCAAAAGGTGCTGGAAACAATCCTTGGAGAGTTTGGTCCATTCTGACTTCAAAGCATCACTCAATTCCTTTAGATTTTTCAACCCACACATCCAAACTGCAAACCTCCCACACCTCCTCATTTTAGAGTTGCTGCATTGGATTGAAAGTATTGTAAGCTGAAGTCACTGTTATGTTTGTAGAACCAGTTTGAAATGATGTGTACTTTGTAACTTTGATGGATAGGCATTTTCTGGTGTGAAGTATCCATTTGAAAAAGGGTAGGCTGTGTCCCTAAAGGGGTGGACATGGTCAACTGTGCTTAGTTATGATGTGGCAATTATATTCAGTTGGTACTGAGAGGACTAATATGTGCCAAGAAAGCATTCTGCTCTGCATAATATGTGCATTCTTGGCACATTTTATACTGCCTTCACCAGCCTGATAGCAAGCCAGGATGGAGCCATAGACTCATGTTGTTTACACTAAATTTTGATCCTGCACCTTGCATGTCATAGCAGAGATCCAGGTTTGTAAAACCAGTTGACATTGTTCTGCAGTCATTTACCTTTAGTCATTTACCTTTGCTGATCATGTTCTTTCTGTAGCCTTATCTTCTTATTCTTAACTGACATGAGTGAAACTCTGCTAGGAGGTCTGACATATTACGCATTCAGAGTTGCCCATTTGCACATGACTGTTGTTAAAACACAATGGCAAAGCCACAAATACTCAAAAAATAGCTCTTTACACGTCTGACTATTGTCATTGAACCTCTCTCATTAAATAGATATTTTCTCTCATAGCACTATCACTCTTTTTTTCATTGTACTGTTCTCCATAAGTCTAGACATTTGAGTATATGGCATGGCTATTCCAGAAAGTACCCAAGTCTGGTAGCAGCCCTTATACAATGGTCAAAGCTGCCAAGAATTGTACACTTTGTCCATTGCAGAATTTGGTGGAACAACAAGTAATCATCTTGATCATGCCTAAATCCTCTCTCTCACTCTCACACACACATTATATATATAAAATTATATACATAATTATATTATATAAATATAATAATAATACATATAATAAATAGAACTAGTTGGTGCTTGATGCGTTGACTTAGCTGGTCATCCCTTAGCTCGGTTCAAATCTCATTTTTGTTTGGCTGCCATTTAAGAAAAAAGAAGCAATTCAGAGGACCGAGTTTTCAAAAACAAGGCAATTAAAATGAAGTGAAAAGAAGCCAACTAACAGCAGAAATTAGTTAGTGATCAAGAAAGTAGTAAGAAGTAAAACCTACAACAACTGCAGATCTCCAGGACTAAAACTGACCACCCCTTATGTGTGTGTGTATCTATAAAGCAGAGTCAATGTATGTTTGTTTGTCCGCCATACAAATCTGCACTGGGCGTCCGTTCACCACCAAACTGGGCATGGGGCTCCTTTGTGACCAGAAGGAGGTCATGAGGTATGTTTGGTTGGGAAAAATGTCTGATGCAAGAGCGGATGAAACATCTCAAGAAAGGGAATCCAGGCTATCTGTCAACAGGCGAAGGGCTGCTGATGCAACACATGGACAAATGCAGCACGATTTAAAAAATATGGCTTTCTCATATAACTGACTGGTTGCATGTCACTGTTATTGGCCAAATGGATCATATCTGTGTTCATTGTAGAGCTCTAAAATGGAAAGGAGAGTCACCGGGATTGTGTTGCTCAAATGGGAAGGTGAAACTGCCATCTCCACTTCGTCCACCTGAACCTCTACACTCTTTGATGTCAGGATCAACACCAATTTCAAAGCATTTCTTGAACAACATCAGGAAGTACAATTCCTGTTTTCAAATGACTTCTTTTGGTGCAACTAAACAAATATGAGAGGATGGGTTCATGCCCACATTCAAAGTGCAAGGTCAAGTTTACCATACAATAGGATTATTACTTCCATTAACTGATGGGACAATTGAGTTCCTTACTGTGGAATTCCACAAACAGATCCATCTACGGGCAACTCTGTTGCTGGCAAGAAACTCAGTGCAATGGACTTTTATGCTTACCGACTAATGAGCAGAGTTTTTGAAGAGAATCACATCTTGAAATGCCGGCAACTTTTCCATCAATATATATTATTGAAGCAACTATCATAACAGGTTGCACAAGACGTGAAAATGTTTTCATACCAAGAATACCGCGGATTCCAAATGATTTACCCTTTGATTTCAAACAGATACAATTTCCTGTTCGTTTGGCTTTTGCTATGTCAATTAATAAGGCTCAAGGGCAATCACTGCAAGTTGCAGTTATCAATTTGGAAAATCCATGCTTTTCACACGGACAACTCTACGGAGCATGTTCTACAGTGGGCAGTCCTCAGAATTTGTTCATTTTCGCACCACGAGGGGAAAAAAAAATATACTGTACCCAAAGGCTCTGGAATAACCACTTACATCACCTATTACAATAAAACGTGAATCAGAAAAATGTTTGTTCTATTTCTATGTTGTGTTTCTTTCATTTGGGAAATTCATTATACATTCCCGGGCAACGCCGGGTACTCCTGCTAGTGTATATATTTCTATACACTGAATTGCAGCTACAGCACATGAACTCAATAAAGTGGGCACTGAGCCTACACATTCCTTGCTCCAGGTATACAGTGATAGCGCACCCTCTACTGGCACATCAACCTTGATAAAACTGAGCCAGAAACCTCTTCTCTACAGTATATAGATAAAATCCAATAGCAGCCCATTGTCTGTCGGTCTGTCTGTCTATCCGCTTTCATGAGAGAATTACTTAATGGATTTAGATCGGGTTTTTTTCTATAATTTCCTTGAACATTCCGGTTGATTTTGCAACTTCTCTCATTGCGCTAAGTATCCTAGTTCGCTTGCAGGAGCGATTTATTTGCGCTAGTCTGAGACAGAGGCTCTGGGTTTAGGGGAGGGCGAAGCATGGCGTCAGGAGTGGCAGGGCCCTCTTCACTCATGCACCAGCATCCGTTCAAATTGCTGTACCTCTGGCCACATTTTGGAGTTTACCTTGCCTCTGCTTAGCTAGCAATACCTGTTTGTTTATTGACTTTGAAAGTTTGTCCTGTTTCACTACTACACAGGCAGAGCCATGGGGGATGGCTAGTATATGATAAAAAATGAGATGTCAAATAAGCACTGATAAGCAGCTGTTAAGCAGCTTGCATTGCAGTTATTATTTTATTAATTTTCCAATTCAGGTTTGTGCAATAGCTACATGCTAGGAAACAACCGTAGATGAGAAGTCAGTTCATCAAAACACGTGCTCATACACACCAATCTTTACTCACACAGGCCCCCTTCTAGATAAGTGAGCGCACACATATTAGGGATGTATGAGGAAATCTGAGTACAAGTTCTACAAGACACAGAGTGAAGGAATATACAGATCCCATTCAGACATGAGCCTTGAACTGCACGCAAGACCCCGGAGCTGGGAGGCAGCATCACCAGCCACTGTGCCACCTTATGGTAAACTACCTGAGATAAAACACATGCTCACACTTTCAGTGTGAACATTGGTTTTTTAACTATAATCACATACAGTGGACCCTTGACTTACGAATTCAATTCGTTTCACGAGGGCTGGTTGTAACTCAAGTTGGTTGTAAGTCAAGACTATTTTTCCCATAAGAAATAATGGAAATACCCATAATGCGTTCCGAACCTCCCACTGCAACACTTACTTAACCTTTTCATAAAAAAGGGTTGTATAATGTGCATAATTTACCAAAACACCAATAATTTTTCTAATGTACTAACCAAAAAGTTATAAAAAGTGCCTAGCCAACCAGAAACAACAATTTCATACTGTGCTCACCATTTAATTTAACATCTTTGGGCTGCAGGAAGGGAGGAGGAGGAGAATGAAATGGAAGGTGGTTATTGTTTAGAAGGAGCCTCCTTATGCAAATCTTTTCTTTGTAAAATTATCGAGATGGTGGATTTCGAAATGCTGTACATACCGTATTTATTTCCCAAAAATTAGCATTAGAAAATCAGGTGCGCGTCATACACGAGGAAACTTCTTCTGCTTGGGCTCACTCGCGCACTCACACTCTCTCTCACTCGCTTGCTCGCCCACTCGCGCTCTCTCTCGCTCGCTCGCCCACTCGCGCTCTCTCTCTCTCTCGCTTGCTCGCGCACTTGCACGACAGTGCTCGCTCTCTCTCTAAACACTTCCTATACAATCACAACGAGCATCGTACACGGGGCAAAACTTTTTTCGCAATTTTTTTTGTAAAAATTAGGGTGCACGTCTTACACGAGGGTGCGTAGTACATAATACGGCATTAGCGGGATCGGTCACATGAACACCACTCTCATATTTCGCTTTCTATACCTTCGTTACCTTCTCTTCCTTCCTTAGCAATTATGCGTCTTACTTGCCATGGTCTTAGTGAATTATATATATAGATAAATCACTGCACTGATCGAAATTATGTCCACAAACATGTATCTGGGCTCCGACTGACGCTTACGAACGCTCTCGGCTGTTTGTTTACAATGCACAAGTGGATACACATGACCACATTCGGGTTGTAACGCAAGATTTTGGTCGTAAATCAAGTTGTTTGTATATCAGGCCGGTCGTATGTCAAGGGTCGACTGTACTTGAATTATTGCTGAGATTATCATTTAGGCCAGACTACTTATTTGTTGCAATACAGCAGTTTTTTAGATTATTGGACACAGTTAGCTAGCTAAGAAAGCAAAATTGCCTATTGTTCAAAATAAGAACAATAAGAAACAAAATAAGAAATCTGCTCTAAATTGAACAGATGACATAAACACCTAGATTTCTAAAACTTTTCTGAGCAGTAATTAAAAAAATCACACTTATTCTTTTTAAATGAAAGACTGGAAAAACAATAGTTTATAATAAATCAAGGGGTTGATCATTGCCACATACAAGTCATATATTTTCAGACTATGCAATGAAAAAGGGCAGCTACTGCAGAACTCCAATAACCAATACAAACATTAACATAATGATTTTCAATTCATTCTTTGACAACTTAAGATGGGGCCAAATTAACTCACCTTGCTCTTTGGATCTATCAGGCTAACTCCATGCTTGTTAATGGCTATCAGTAGTATCTCTGGAAAATTTGGCTCAGTTGTTTGCTGTGAATAAAAAAATCAGGAGAGATATGAATATCTGATAAAGATGTAAGGATTACTGAGTCATACAAAAAAACATGAGCGCAGCAGTCATTCACAGAGTAATTCAGAGAAGTTCAAAAAAGAAAGTATGATACACAACCATGTGGTCCCATAGCCTGGAGAAGAAACTGCACAGTTTTCCATCATATCTACTGGCTAACTGCAGGCACAATAAAAGTACGTGAGACAAGCCTAATACAATAAGACACTGCCATCACACTTGGAGTATTGTACATTATGCATATTGTGCTTTTTGTTTTACAGATTATTGTCACCTGCGGTGGGCTGGTGCCCTGCCCAGGGTTTGTTTCCTGCCTGTGTTGGCTGGCATTGGCTCCAGCAGACCTCCGTGACCCTGTAGTTAGAATATAGCAGGTTGGATAATGGATGGATGGATTATTGTCACTGTGGGTCAATGCAAATTTTCAGTAGAACATTCATCATTTATGTGAGGAAAATTAACATTTATCTTTAAGGCAGGACATATTTATTTCAGTGTTATTTTCAGCTTGCTCAGCTGCTACTTCTCCTTACAGTTCAATCGAGCAGAAGTTAATTTCTCCTTACAGTACGTGCTCTAGACTCAGAGTTATTTTGGGTTGTTGACACTTGGCTAGCACGGAGCACTGCAAAGATTTTAATGTTGACATCTAGTTGGCCCCTGCACATGCAAGATGAATTGAAAATACGTTTCAAGCTTGTTAATTCTCTATTTTAAACTGAACACTTTAAAGCAAATACATACTGTATAGTGTTTGTCCCTCCACTCATATATGTTCCAAACCTGCTGTTTCCATTACAGAGAAATGGCAAGCTTAAGCACACCATGAGAAACTAGTGCAGGAAAGAGCCAAGACATTTTTAGAATCTGCTGATCCTTCATGGACTTGAAACCCTAATCCAACAGTAATGGTTACAACATAGTAATCAGCCTTTGTGTGGGGGAAGCATAAAGGCTTCAGGTATACAGTACATTCAGTTTTATGGTTGATGTTGTAAATTCCCAAGATGACAGCAGTGAATAGTATTAGTGATGTAAATACAGTTCTTTCAAGTTCAAAGTGTTTGTTAAATGATCACTAGCAGAAGCGACCAGCAGTATTTTTTTCTAGGTTTTAGAGTCTGGTAAAAACATTTACACACATAGGCCTATAGTCTACAGTCAAATACAAAGTCCCTGTGGCCAGACATTGTATCTCTACTCCGTAAGGACTATTCTGAGATGAACTGAAACAAAGTCTGACTTACCTTAACTTCAAAGAAGGCAGAGCCGAAGGTAGGCCACTTGAAAATTATTTTTAGGAACATGAGCTTGGCCTCTTCCCTGGACTTTCCTGCTTGTTTGTTAAAATAAGCCACAATGGACTGGAATGACAAAAAAAAAAAATGGAGGTGAATCTGCATTACCATCGTACGCTAATGCAAATGCTTAGTTCTGAGTGAACCCAGCCATTCTTCCAAGATGTGCACTTCCAGTACTCACAGTTCAATTTGGATTGCTCAAATTAAGCATTAGTTCAATCTTTTTTGTCCCACTTTCTTCTACACTCATACATATTTATCAGAGAAAACACCAAAAGCATGTGCTGGGAACAAAACATGCAACCTGCAAATATGCAACAATATGACACTTCACTGCCTGTCACCAATGGCTTCAGTTTAATTGGACCCATTTATTGCCATTTACTGCATAGCTACAGCAGCTATGGGAGGTATTTTCTGCAAAAATGAAAATGAAAATGAAAATTATAAAACAAAAAATGGAATCTCTCTTTTGCAATTTCATTTTTAAAGTCAGCATGCATAAATGCTGCAAAAATTAAAATGACAATGAAATAACCCCATTTGCAATTTCATTTTCAAAGACTGTGTGCAAGAATGCTACAAAATGAAAACTAAAATGAAACAAACCTATTTGCAATTTCATTTTCAGCCTGAACAACAATGAAGCTGCAAAAATGAAAAGTAAAATCTAAATAAACACTGGCACCACCTGCTGCTCATTGAATTTTCATTTTGCATTTTCATTTTCAAGTTCTCAACATATAAATGGTGGGGGTCAATGGACGGGGCTTGGCAATTTCACAGGGCTTTTAGGAGGCCCAGGCCCCTCATGGACCCCATGATCATCAGAGGTGACTGTGTGCAGAAGGTACAGACGTATAATACCTGGGAGTGCAGCTGGATGATAAATTGGACTGGACAGCCAATACTGATGCTCTGTGCAAGAGAGGACAGAGCCGACTATACTTCCTTAGAAGGAAGGCGTCCTTCAACATCTGCAATAAGATGCTGCAGATGTTCTATCAGACAGTTGTGGCAAGCGCCCTCATCTACGCGGTGGTGTGCTGGGGAGGCAGCATAAAGAAGAGGGACACCTCACGCCTGGACAAACTGGTGAGGAAGGCAGGCTCTATTGTAGGCATGGAGCTGGACAGTTTGACATCTGTGGCAGAGCGACAGACGCTGAGCAGGCTCCTGTCAATCATGGAGAATCCAATGCATCCACTGAACAGTATCATCTCCAGACAGAGGAGCAGCTTCAGCAACAGATTGTTGTCACTGTCCTGCTCCACTGACAGACTGAGGAGATTGTTCCTCCCCCACACTATGCGACTCTTCAATTCCACCTGGGGAGGTAAACGTTAACACTACACAAGGTTATAGACTGTTATATCTGCATTTTTATCACTCTTTAATTTAATATTTTATCAGTATGCTGCTGCTGGAGTATGTGAATTTCCTCTTGGGGATTAATAAAGTATCTATCTATCTATCTGTCTATCTATCTATCTATTTATCTATCTATCTATTTTCCTCAATTTTTTTGTCCTTTGTTCCTGTAGAGCCACTTTGATTGATAGAATACTTCCCACTTCGACTGTGTTTAATTCATGTGATTTTGATCTTTTCACCCCCATACTGCAAGCTTCACAGCAAAACTGTCTCACAAAATGCAAAGACCATGCATAATTGTAGTTCTCAAGAGACTGATGTGCAATTTAATTACAATATTTAACATGACAGAATTTAGCCTTTATTACATCATAGTTTACATTTATTTACAATGAAGTTGACATGGGATGCGTTGTATTTTTGTAGCATTATATTGTCCCATTGGCACCGAGTACCGTAATGGCTCTGCGGAGGAGGTGCTGGAGAGCCTCGTGGCTCAAATCTGTAACCTGGAGTGCCATTTGCAGCAGCAGTACAGGGATGGAGACAGATGAGAGACTGACACCTGGGCAGCTCCACCACCGCTTCTTCATCTGCTAATGTCCAGTTTTCTAGGTGTGTGGATAACTGGCGGAGCTTCAGGCTCATGAAGCTGGAGAAGAGTTTGGCAGATCGAGTTTCCACTGACCCTAAGGAAGTTGTGAGAAGCTGGGCGAGTGATAAAAATGCACAAAGGACAAGGCAGATCATAGAGGCGTTATGAAGCGGCTGTGAAGAGAGAGCCTCAAAGCTGAGATCCAGACCTAGAATGCCAGTTCAGTAAATGAAAACAACAAAGAAACCGGAACATCTGCATCTCCACTCCAGGAGGTTAGCCTGCTTGCTTACAGCTGACCAGCATTGAACACACCTACTGCACCAAACAGTAGCACAGCACTTAACATCCCTGCTGTGCCATCTGACAACACGGCACTCCCCAACCCTGCTGATGTACCCTCAATACCAGCTGCATGAGCGAAGCAGGAGAGAAGACCACCCAGCCGTTTCGATGAATATGTGCACTGTTGCAAAGAGCTGGAAGTGGCCATTGACAACAGATTTGGAGGGATGGCTATGCAATGGAACATGGCAAGTTACAGCAACTAGGGATGAGTCAGCAAAAGACTGAGCTGCCATTGTATCATTAATAGCAAAAGCGCCTATAAAAATGGCAACTGCACAGTTGCACAGGCAGGGAACCCAGCCATTGTGGTACTTTGTGATGACGCTACACTACAATACTACAAAAATACAAAGCATCCTGTTTCTACTTTAGTGTAAAGAAATTTAAATTATGACATAATAAAGACTAATTTCAGTCATGTTAAATATTGTAATTAAAAAGCACATTACTTCAGAACTACAATTACAGTCTGCTTGATCTTTGGATTTGTGAGATGGTTTTGCTGTGAATCTTGCAGTACGGGGGGTAAAAAGGTCAAAATCACATGAGTTAAACACAAAGTGAGAAGTATTCTATCAAAGTGGCTGTACAGCTACGAAGAACAAAGAATTGTGGGAAATCACCAAGCCCCACCCATTGAGCCACACTATTTGCATGTTGGGAACGAAGTGGAAAGGCGCTTTATTTTTCATCATTGCTGCTTCATTGCAGTTCAGGCTGAAAATGATATTGCAAATTTTGTATTTCATTTTCATTTTTGCAGCATTTTTGCACACAGACTTTGAAAACAAAATTGCAAAACAGAGATAGCATTTTTGTTTTATAATTTTAATTTTCATACCCATAAAGCAGCAAGAGTGACTTTCAGAATCAAGGAAGAGCAGTATCTGGAGCTTCACTGGTGAATGCCACTGGAGGTTGCTATTGCAAATGTTTCCCTTGCTGCTTTCTGATAATGCATCATGAGTGCTGTCCCAAGGGCCACTCACCCTTTTCCAGTCATCAGGAGATAGCTGCCGAATCAGGTCCTGTGGCACGAGCTCCTTTAGCATTTTAGGAATGCTGGGGAAATGGGACTTGTCATCTTCAAATCTGACTCTGTAAATTAGAGCACCTATCTGGAAAACCTCTTCCCGTGAGCATTTGTGATAGCCACGAAGATATTTTGGAAGCTCCTGAGGACAACGTTATAAAAATAAATGAAGAAGAAGGCAAAAAAACACAGTATTTATCTCCTTAGTATTTTTGACCAGAGACAATAAAATGGTTAGTGTACACACCTGGTAATAGTGAAAAATAGAATCTGCCATGGAGTCTTTGCCAGGAACTGTGTTT
Source organism: Polypterus bichir lapradei (assembly GCA_026402145.1). NCBI lineage: Eukaryota > Metazoa > Chordata > Cladistia > Polypteriformes > Polypteridae > Polypterus > Polypterus bichir. The sequence goes on along the minus strand of JANRMT010028174.1, from coordinate 107,949,097 downwards.
GTCCACAGTTTTTTCATGAAGAAGACTTGATATGTTAAAGAAGGCACTATACCTGTAAAGGATGAAATATCAAAAGCTTATAACTAGCTAAGCATTATATCTGTGTCCGCATTGGTTTTCTCCAAGTACTCTGATTTCCTATGAAACCTCAAAGACTTGTTAGTTTAATTGGGCACTGCAAACTGGCTCACTCTTAGTGAGTGTGGGTATGTGCCCTGCAATGGACGTTCATCTATTTTGAGTCAATTAACGTTGAGCTATAGTATGGAACACCACAACGCTAAAACTTGATTACATAAAATATGAATGGATGAACATTGAACCTGAACATCCTCTAAAGCAGGGCTATTTAATTACGAATTCAGTTTGGCCAGATTTTCAAACTATAAAATTTAGCTGGGACAGACATTTTCAGGGGCCAGTAGGCAGGGGGTAATAACAAATTTTAAACCAACACAAATTAATTTATTGAAAAACAAGTCATTTTTATAAATTGTTTCCCTTTTAAATTTGGTCACATCTGTCACAGGCACATCACAATAACAAAGCTATAACTAAAGAAAATCTGAGGTGCTAGCAATACATTTTTTCCAATTTGAAATCTCAAAGTGCATAAAAACAAAATGGTGCACAGTATTTAACAATAACATTTGTTCCCCTTTTGAAATAAAATAAACATTTTGCTTACATCTGAACCAGGCATATCTCAAAGTGCATAAAATAAAAAAAAAGTGCACAGTATTAGTAATAATATCTGTTGTGAAGGTTGACCGGACACAGACAGGCAGACACGTTAATGTCACCCACAAACACACGTTTATTTTCCATTTCTTACACTTCAGCTCACCAATCCCCAATACCCCTCAGTCCAGGCCACTCCAATGCCTTCTCTTTCTTCTTCTCTTTTCTCTTTCTCTTTTCTCTCTCTTTTCTCTCTCTCTCTCTTTCTTCTTCTGACCACCTCCTTCCTCCTCCAGACGTTGCCACTCTTCCACCCGACTCTTGTCAATGACTGGAGGGAGGCGGCCCCTTTTATAGTAACCCGGATGGGCTCCAGCTGCTTCCCGGCAATCTCCCGCTGACACACCCCCGTGTGGCGGAAGTGCCGGCTGCGCACCCGGAAGCCGTCCGGGTGTCCCCTGTCGTCTTCCCCCCGGCACTTCCTGGTGTGGCGGAAGTGCCGGGCTCCCGGGACAATCAGGCGCTGGGGCGCCGCCTGGCGGTGGCCACGGGTCCCTACAGGGCTGGGCTTCCAAGCCCTCTACCCGCGGTCTCCAGTATAACCAGGACGGACGCCCCCTCTCGGTCTGGAGGAGGCACAAGTCCTCCTCTGGTCCTCCCGGGCGTCCCGGCCGGGCTCCAGCCCCGGCCGGGGACCACACGGGATAAACCGGCATCGGGGCGCCGCCTGGCGGTGGCCACGGTTCCCTACAGGGCTGGGCTTCCAAGCCCTTTACCCGAGGCCCCCAACATAACCAGGACGGACGCCCCCTCGCGGTCTGGGGGAGGCACAAGCCCTCCTCCGGTCCTCCTGGGCGTCCCGGCCGGGCTCCAGCCCCGGCCGGGGACCACACTGTTTACCATTTGAAATAAATTACATATTTTGGTCATATATGGGTGGCACGGTGGCGCAGTGGGTAGCTCTGCTCCCTCGCAGTTAGGAGACCCGGGTTTGCTTCCCAGGTCCTCCCTGTGTGGAGTTTGCATGTTCTCCCCGTGTCTGTGTGGGTTTCCTGCGGGTACTCCGGTTTCCTCCCACAGTCCAAAGGCATGCAAGGTTAGGTGCACTGGCAATCCTAAATTGTCCCTAGTGTGTGTGTGTGTGTGTGTGCCCTGCAGTGGGTTGGCACCCTGCCTGGGGTTTATTCCTGCCTTGCGCCCTGTGCTGGCTGGGATTGGCTACAGCAGACCCCCGTGACCCTGTAGTTAGGATATAGCAGGCTGGATAATGGATGGATGGATGGATGGATGGTCATATATGACTGAGGCACATCACAAAGTGTATTTAACAGAATAATAAAAAACTATCAATGATATCAAAGCTATGAGTGCACAAACCCATAAGAAGTGATAACAGTAACTAACACATATGAATATGTCTGCTGTGCACTGAGGGAACATAAGTTCATTTGAAATCACCAAATGTGTGATTAGCTGTGCCTTTTTTGTAAACATAAAGGTGGTGGTACGCATACATTGTGTTTGGATCAATTCTGAGGTACTATGAAGGTGTATAAAGGCAGAGAGTCCTTGTGCTACATGTTTTGTTTATTTGGTGAAAAAATATAACATTTTACATTTGAAACTGACAAATCAAGTATTATAAAAATAACATTTCTTTACATTTAAATAGCGCTTTACTCACTAATCAAATCAATCTGCCAACTCCACACAGGGAGGACCCGGGACATAAACCAATGATCTCCTTATTGTGAGGCAGCGGCGCTACTATTTAATCACCTGCATACTGTAGGTGCTCTTTACTGCATAATACTGTGCTTGACAGATTAAAATTACAAGCACAGAATTTCCCAAATCGAAGAATATTAACTGTAGGTTAATAACGAGTTCTGCATTCTACAAATAAATTGTTATGTAGTTCCACAAAGCAATTAGTTCTTAATTTGACTGAGTTTTAAAGAAATTTCCAAACTATTTGCATGTGTTCATCAAATGCAGTCTTTCTAATTCGTTCGTATCAATGGCTGATCAATGTCCTCATAAGAGCCATGAATTTGCAGGATCGAAGTGTGTGAGTGGAGGGCCAACCAATCGTATGAAAAGAAGTGTGGAGACAGTGCTTGTCAGTAATGGTGGAGCAATATGATTCATTTGTGAAAACCCACGACTAAGACTAAGACTCAGCACAGAATTGATTACAGAATCATTTATTAAAGTAGTCAATGCCACGACCAGGCGTTGCGGCCAAGATTTGTATTGTCAAAAAAAAAAATCTACCGCCACTTTTAGACACACAACAACAGGCTGCATTGTGGGTTGAATGCTGCTAGGCTACATGGAGTGTTACATTCATGGTCTGTACTGTAGGAATGTATGTAGGAAGTTCTGAAGGCTCGAGAAATGTGTTTTTCTTGGTTTTTCACTGTGTTTCTGGTGAAGGCACAGGCTGCGCCATGAGGAGGTTGCTTCTGAGCCTTATGTGGCCCGCAGGCCACCATACGAACAGACCCGCTCTAAAGAAACAAAGCATTACAGAGATGGGTCTGTATTTTTTCGACACATTTCAGACCTGGCAGATTATTACAAATCAACCAGTCGCTGGGTTTTAACTTATTTTTACTTAGTATGACTATACTTATGAAATACTGGTAAGTAACAACGAACCTGACTGTGAAAGTACCTTACCTTTTAGTTACACACATTATATTTATGATTGTCAAGTTTTTCTGGAACTAATATGGTCTGGAGGTGGAGTACTGGATGGCTTACAGTAGTTCATATTTCCAATTTTATTTTTTTTTATTTAAATATATCAATTTTCTGTTACAGTTTTAATAATGCACACCTATATCTTCCAACCATGTTAGCACTCCTCAAACACTTAACTCCAAAGAGTTGGAATAAAGGGCTCCCAAACCCATTTAAACTATGTTATTAGTGAGCGGCACACAGCATGTTATACGTGTCAAAGAAACAAAGCATCCTCTGCCTGACTTTGTATTTTCCATTTGAAGAAATTTCTGGTACTGTCAGATAAGGCAAAAATAGTGCATATATTGACATAGGACTAATGACCTTTCCAGCCAAGAAAGTTTCATAATTACAGAGTATCTGAGTGGTCAGATCTTGTGTCCATTTTAGAAATAAAATGATATGATTGGTGATTAAACATAGGGCATTGTGTGTGCGGACACAGCTGTCAGGGGTTTTAGATTTGTACATACATACAAAAACAATGGCATACATGCAAGCACTGAGGTTTGCACATTCTGTCTGTACCTATACGGACTTTTTCTTGGCACTCAGTTTTCTTCACATGTTCCATAAACGTGCATTAAGTATCTATAATGTGAATTTCAGAGATGGCTTGATATAAAAGTCAACAAAAGCTTGCTTCTATCTGGAGCAGATGGCAAACAATACACACTATGCTGCTCATTTTTTCAACATTTAAAAATGAGCAATTAACAATAGCAGAAAACTTACTTGATACTTTCATTTTTGAATATTGGAATATTGCAATAGACTGAAAAATTAGTCCACACATAAAATGGATTTATTTTGCTGCATTGCATAAATAAGTGTACAGTATATGTAAAATGAAAGACGTGAATAATCAAAGTAATATATTTTTAGCAAATGCAAAGTACATTTTCCACCAGTCACTCCTCCTAGTGTTACACTCACACGTTTTTACTGTCCTAGGTTAGTAGTCAGAAGTCCTAAGGAGCCTGCTGTACTGTGGTGTAGAGGATTGAGCTCTTGTTGTGTGTAGTTATTTAGCTACACGTTCCTCGTTCTCCTATGTGTCCCAAGAAATACAGTACTTGTCCTCAATGATTAACTGCAACTTTTCTAATATTTGCTTCCTGAGAATATTAAAGCTTTAACATTTTTGGTAATTTGCCTACTATTATTATTTTGTTCTCTTTTTGAAACTTTTAATAAAAATATGATTCCTCCCCATTAATCCAAATTTTATGAAATCTGTTTTGGGAGTAATCTTTGTGAAGGGAATCTTATGTATATTTGCAGGATTTCTTCTGAAAGCATGTCATCTAAACAAGTGGGAGTTTATTCAAGTTCTGTGGTGATCCCACAAAACATTTAAAAGTACCTCAGTTCTGTTTGCCATCTCAAAGCAAAGCAGTCTAAATATATACCAGATAACGGACAATGTATCCTTATTAGACTTAATACCTATATTAGATGGAGGGGTTACATTCTCTTTTAACAGAAGCTTACGAGTTCCTGTCATTTGCTGGGCTTCTCAATTTCTTGTTCCTTAAAGCACATTTTTCCCAGGCTACACATATCTCTCTCTCACTTTTACTGGTGTGCCTGCCTGTTGCTGCTATATGGGCCAGCAGCACCATGATCAAAATGGGAGAGGTTCAGCTTCTCTGAAAGGGTCATTTGTGAAATTTTGGGGAAGTCTATATTATCATTTTTATAGTCACTTTCAATATTTTACATTTTTTTAAATAAATATAATTTCTAAATAAAGGTATCATTTAGTAGGTTTCAATACCGTTTAAGTGACCCTGTGCAAATATTGGGCATCAGGCTGACACAGGGCTGGAACAAAGTCTTTATGTATATGTTATTTATATATTTGGTCTATAGAGAAAGAAGCAAAGCCACCTTTGATATTCTTTATTATCAGTTTTCTCTATTGTTCAACCAATGGCATTGTCAAGAATAAAACACAACTCTTTCCTTGTTAATATAACTTTTGCTAAACAGACAAAAACAAACAAACTATTAATGTTACACCAGAGAATGCTGCTAGCACTAGCTCACCAGACCTTGTTTTAGGAATTGATAACTTGCCATTTGAGTCTACCTGGCAGAAAATGTGTACTGGAAAATGTGAGCTTTGCAGAGGAACAAGCAAATACTACTGTGGTCCCAGACAGCACTAAAGAACTCACTCATTACAAGGTAGCACTTCTGAAAAAAACAATACCCCCATAATGCATTACTGTTCATCAAAACTAGACACATCAGGACCACAAGGACACAGAATTAAATACCAAATCGCATAAAATGATACTAGAAAAATCGGTAAGTACAGTGATAGTATATTGCATAAAAAAAGCAATTGAGATCACAGAGATGAACTAAAAATGGTTTAAAGGAGCTTGAAATGAATAATAATGTGCTTAAAAGAATGCTGGCTACTTTCATACCTGGCCTATACTTTCTTAACTTACATTTTTTTTCTTCAACCTTTTCCCACCCTGCCAAACCACTAAATGCTCTGGTTGAGCTCCGCTGAATGCCACAGGATAATTCACATCGTGTGCAGAACATATACTGTGTGTGCTAATAGTGATCCCTGCAAGTTAGGGTGCTCCTGGCTTAATAATGATATTCTCCCAAGTTTTATGGTTTTCTGTCATTTCAAATCCAAAGTTCAGCTGGTTAAATTATGAAAAAAAACATGTCAGTATTAAAGCAAAAGCATTTTATTTTCCTGGTCATTTTAAAAATTTTTGTGAATTCATACCTTTTTGCTATGATATGGGGCATCCCTAGACACAATAAGTGATATCACCATAGGTGGTTATTTAACAAGTAGGCTGTGTATTAAGTAGCATTCGAACTTTGTGCAAATAAACGAATGAATGCATGGCACAATTCTATCTTTAAAGGTACTCTCCTGCAGTCTCTAGCAATTCTTTGAACCTCACAAATTTCATCAATTAGATTTTATTCAATTTGACAGTTCAATTGTGCAAGAATCTTTGGGGTTTATAAATAATTACAAGCAAATTTACCTTTTATAAAAAAAAACTGTAATTGACACAGAATCTGGGGAAATAAAATTAAATAAACACATCTGTATCAGAAACTCAAATAGAAGGAGTGCATCCAAACAAAAAAAAACTTTAGAATCTGCAATTGAATCAAATGGGTCACCTATTCTGGCGCAGTGGATAGCGCTGCTGCCTCGCAGTTAGGAGACCTGGGTTCGCTTCCCGGTTCCTCCCTGCGTGGAGTTTGCATGTTCTCCCTGTGTCTGTGTGGGTTTCCTCCCACAGTCCGAAGACATGCAGGTCAGGTACATTGGCGGTCCTAAATTGTCCCTTGTGTGTGTGCCCTGCGGTGGGCTGGCACCCTGCCTGTGGTTTGTTTCCTGCCCTGTGCTGGCTGGGATTGGCTCCAGCAGACCCCTGTGTTAGGATATAGCGGGTTGGATAATGGATGGGTCACCTACTCAGAATCTTCTACACAATTAGCAGATTCCACTTTACCATCTTTTACTGGTCTGGCTTTCTTGATCCAGTCTGTGAGGTGCCTGACAAAGTCAAAGAAGAAGTCTCCTTCAGGAACGCTGATCACCTGCAGTACAATAAGAGACCAGTATAGTCATAAGAAACATTCTGGATTTGCCTTTGCCCTTTCAATTTAATATATACACTCTTGCATAATCATCATCATCATTATTTCTTTAATATTGGACAATTTAAGGACTTCCAGCTGTTAATTCATTTCCTGAACTGCCTAATCCCAACTTTCAGGTCATGGTAGCAACGAGTACAAGACAGGAGCAAGCAGTATTCAGTGTTCATTCTCTTCCAAATGTTGTAGTGGAAAAATATTATAAAATATATAATACAAATTATTTTTTAAATATTATTATTATTATTTTTAATCCTATTCTATTGTAAACATTTTATTAGAATACACTGAGGAGAAAAAAAGAAACAATTTGTTTTTGGAGGGAAATTTCAACTGTCATCCTCCCTGCGTGGAGTTTGCATGTTCTCCCCGTGTTTGCGTGGGTTTCCTCCGGGTGCTCCGGTTTCCTCCCACAGTCCAAAGACATGCAGGTTAGGTGCATTGGCAATTCTAAATTGGCCCTAGTGTGTGTTTGTGTGTGTCCTGCAGTGGGTTGGCACCCTGCCCAGGACTGGTTCCTGCCTTGTGCCCTGTGTTGGCTGGGATTGGCTCCAGCGTGACCCTGTGTTTGGATTCAGCGGGTTTGACAATGGATGGATGGATGGAAATGTGAACATCAACAACAGTTGTCTTGCAGTCCTTCTGTATCTTGTGTGACCATTTCTTGTTACCACCACTGCTTGGCCTCTCTTGTGTACAAAACCGATGACCCTCTGAATGTGCAGTTGTGGGATGTTAGCACATTTCATCAATGGGTCTGATTGAGTTGCAGGTGATTGGTTAGACATTGTGATCCATCCATCCCAAAGATACTTTATTGGGTAACGGGAAGGAGAGAAGGCAGGCCAAGGCAGCACCTATACTTCAGCATCTTTAAGACAGTTTTGAACACAGTAGCTGTGTGTAGATTTGCATTGTCTAGCTGTTGGGTCAGGCTGTGTACTATATAGGGTGTTCTGGCAGATGGCCTTGGTCTAAGGCTGGAAACATGGAGCCTGTTTCTCACTGTCTTGTAACTGATGCAGCTGATGTGTCTGTCATCAATTTCAATAGCAGCATTCATAGCAAACCCGAAAGGATTTCACAGATAGACCAGAGTATTGTGTTGGTCCTGCTCTGGTGTTGTCACCCAAGCGCAATCAGGACTCGGACAGTCATCTCTGTTGTTGCCAGCTGAAGCCTCACCTGCGGTCAGGAAATAGCAGAGCACTTTATAGTCTCTGGAAATGCTGGCACATCCTTTGCTTGTTTGCATCATGCAAATGGCCATTTTTTTTCATTCTGAATACCCTCGAGATGTTATGGGATACACAGAAAACTAAGTGTGGCCCTTGTCTTGCTGTGACTTAGGCTTTTAATCAATGGCTTTTAAAAGGTGACCTGATCAGGTTTTGTTTTGCCTAAACCTTATTTGGCATAAATGGACCTCATGACAGTGATAGCGAGAAAGGCTTCACTGTACAAGTTGTACTTCTCTTTCAGAAGACTAAAACATATTGACAACTATTTGTGAAAGCATAAAACCTGTGACTTTAACTTTTTCAACCCCAAAAATATTTTCTTTTTTTCAGCAGTATGTATTCATAGAAAATAAATTGCTTTTGTCTGGGTGCAGTAATGCAAAATATTATTTATAATATATATTATTAATTTACTGCGGTGGGCTGGCGCCCTGTCTGGGGTTTGTTTCCTTCCTTGCGCCCTGTGTTGGATGGGATTGGCTCCAGCAGACCCCCCGTGACCCTGTAGTTAGGATATAGGGGGTTGAATAATGGATGGATGGATTATTAATTTATTTCCTGAGTCTGCTTAGTTCAATTCAGGATTATAAATGCTAATGTTATACATATTGAAATGCTAATTGCTACTGTCAAGAGGTTTTGACAGTAAATGTGTATGTACATGTTGTTTGTATCAGGTTATAGTTATTGTGTTTAAAAAGTGAGTTTGTGACATCACACTGAAGTATATCAAAGGGACAGATAGACGTGTGTAGTCTGTGAAAAGCTTGTATGCACAAAGGCTAAGGGCTTCTACGTTTATACAGTTAAAAAAGATCCAATAAAAAACTATTTAGTAGGCAATTCTGAAATCAAACTGATTCTTGTTTCTTTCTAAAATAAAAAGAAAAATTCAGAGAGGCTAGGTTTGCTTTTAACAAAATAACAATAATTGGAGTAAGTAGATTTAAAACTAAGTTCTTTGCATCCTCGGCCTATCCCTTCAAGCCTTAATAAATGATCTATTTCAAAAAGTTACCTTTGGTGTCTCCTACCTTATCAGAAATCTTCACAAACAAGCTAAAGCCATCTGATGACTTCAGTAGCAATCTCCCTGAAATATTCTGACAGAAGTCCTTGGCTTTGGTACTTGACTCCACTTCAAATGCCTGAGGTAACAAAATGGGAGAAAATGCCATGTTATCGTATTCAAGGTTTTGCTGTTCTTAAACTCCTGCTCAAAAAGACGTAAAGGAGATGACATGCCTTCTATATATAAATTTTCTGATATGATATATTCTAGCCTAGATCAGAATGAGAAAACAGGTCTGTCTAACAATTCGAGTGAAAGAGTTGCACAGTGAGTCAGTGGTAGGTTTTGTACTTGCAACTGTTCCAAGTCTATCTATTTAGCTCCCAGGCTATATGTTCCTGGTAATAAATCCATCAATTCAGTTTATAGTGCCAAGTACACTAAGTAAGTTCTCCTGTTATTCCTCATTTGCTTAAGTGGTAATGACTTAACTTCTTTTCTGTCTCTCTTTGATACCAATTTGTCTTCAGTGATGAGTCTTGTTCATTTTAGACAAGTAGTGAGTTATATCTAATCTGCAGAAAGTGCTCTACTAGAAACAATTGTCAAAAGATTTAAAGTATATCAGTAACAGTCAGTGTTATGGAAACTGTATGTCGGCAAGTATCTGCAGCTGGTGGGTGAATTTTAAATAATTGCCGCTCTTACGTCTTTGTATGGGGGCATGGTAGCGTGGTGAGAGTGGTTCCCGTGTGTGATGCGGGAGCGGACAGCACTGCACTCAGTGCATTCGTGCAGGATCACCCACAACCCCAATTTACGCCGGGAGCTGCTGACTGCTGTAGCTGTCCCACATCCCTGGTTTAAAAGGGAAGCGCGAGTGTTAGGGGGAAAAAGATAACAAGAGAAAAAATGAAGGTTAAATAAAGGAAGAAGAAAGGCAGGTGTGAGAGAGAGCCAGTGACAGGAAAGAGAGCAGACGGACGGGAATGGAGCCCCAGAGAGGAGTGTGTGTGGCCAGGGCTTAGGAGGGGATTGAGGTGGTCTGCGTTTGCTGGTGGACTTCTCCTAAGTCTGCAAGGTCTGGAAAAGGACAATACTAGGAGAAGTCAGTATTAAAGGGGCACAGAGGTTCCGTGCTTTTTAAAGACAGTTTCCTGTGTATGTTTTAACCTCATTTTAATGGATTTTTAACCACCATCAATTCACTTTTTATTAAATTATGTATTGAACTTTGCACTGCACTTTTTGGACACTTTTGTTTGGTTTGACTTTTAATAAAATTACTAGAGCACTTTTTACACCTTCCCCTTGTTTTGTTTGTATCGGACAAACTCATCACAGTCATGACTATCGACGGTCTCGGGTTTAAGAGGCTCCAGAGATCAACTGGCAGTGTGGAGCCGACCCGTGCCATCACACTGTAGCATATTACAGATGATGAAAGCTGGTTATTACTGTGATCAGATAAGGTGAAATTAGAAGGCAGGCCATTACGGTTGTATAACCAATAGCCTGGGAAAATAGATAACATGTTTGTCTGAAACTAGCAGGGTGAAAAAACAATTAAATCAGTCTTTAACTAAAAAAACAAATCCTAATCATAAACCAGTATCTGATAGCAAGAAATTGTAAACATAATTACATAATCACACAGTAAAGTCTTAAGACAGTTATCCACAATCTTAGTCAAGATTCTGTAGCATGACACCAGGTTAAGTAATGTTGTGCTCATGAGGTCATGTGTCTCAATTTCTGGGACACATGAACACAGTAATAGCGATCCAAACTCCTAGCAACATTACAGAGAAATGGAGTCAATCACAACAATCAAAATGGTTTCACATTAAAAAACAAAATAAAATGGCAATTTTGCCCTGGATAAGTGGGTTAAGTTCTTATTGACTTAAACATAATGTAACAAATAAGAAGAAGAATAGAAAAAATGCATTTTAGTATAAAATGTTTCAACAATAATTTACATAAATCTAAAACACTCTTGGGATTGTGACCATTCTAAACGTTATGTCCTCAGGATGATGCAACCTACTGTCATCTGCTTCCCAGGCAACATCGAGAACAGAGTTTTTCAGTATGATATCATGCTGCCACACACTGGTACTTTACTGGAGAACTTGTCTGACAAATCTTGCTGCAATTATTAACCAGCCAGCCAATTCCCTTGATTTCAGTCTAGTTACAAAAGTATGGAGCATTATTGGAGCAAGCATGGAGTGACTTGATATAGAAAAGTGTCTAAACCCTCACTGGCTCAGTGCTATGCTGTAATCCATCCACCCATTATCCAACCCGCTATATCCCAACTACAGGGTCATGGGGGTCTGCTGGAGCCAATCCTAGCCAACACAGGGCGCAAGACAGGAAACAAACCCCGGGCAGGGCGCCAGCCCACCGCAGGGCACGCACACACACACCAAGCACACACTGGGGACAATTTAGGATTGCCAATGCACCTAACCTGCATGTCTTTGGACTGTGGGAGAAAACCCACGCAGACACGGGGAGAACACGCAAACTCCACGCAGGGAGGACCTGGGAAGCAAACCCAGGTCTCCTAACTGCAAGGCACAATTATGGTCAATAGTGGAGATAGCAATTACGAACTTCAGTACAGTAAAATTTTGACAAAACCTCTTCCTGAACCTTTTAAATGTGTTCACTTGGAACCATTATCTTAATTTGCAACAGAGCTGATAGAAATCTGACCACACTTTCACAATTTTGCTTTTTAACTTGTGTTTATCTTTAGAATTATTTTTTAATTACAGTAGAAAACAAATATTAGAATTAGTGAGGCATAACACATGTTCAGATTGCTCTATAGGCAAAATTTACACAACTTTTTTAACTTCAAAATTCTTAACTATAAGCAGTGTATACTTTGTATGTTACTTTTTTATTTTACATTACTTTTACATATGTACATCGTGTATGTCTACACACATCCATCCCTCCAATTCCTAATCCACTTATTCAGGGTTACAGGAAGCCACTGCCAGTTCTGTCAGTACTGGAAGGAACCACACATGAATGGGATTCCAGTCCATCATACAGCACACTCAAATATGAATCCACATTCCCCCATAATAGGATCATTTACAGCAGTTATTTTACTTATCACGCACATATCTGGGATGTGGGAGAAAAACAACAATACCAGGAAAATATGAAAACTCTACATATACACTTAATAAGCTGGGAGTTGAAACAAGGACCATAACAACATTGAAAGTTTGACAGATTAAAAGAGACAATATAGTCCATTAAGATTATTTTCAGTTTAGCTAATGGCTAAATTATTCCTATATTCTGTCCAGATCCCTTTTAAAAATGGCAAAGCTTTCTGCTTACACCTGTCTGACATGTAAGCTTGTTTCAGATTTCCCAACTCCTTCTTCACAAAAAAGTACTTTCATGCATCAGTCTTAAAATGTATTTTCATTGGTGTCCTTGAGAATGTAATTCATTTTTTAACAGCAGGGTCAACTGAATGCCTTTGAGAAGAAGACCTAATTTGGCTTTCATGCAGCTTTCTCTGCTGAAGATGAAATAGATTAATTGAATAACTAGCCTGTCAGTCTACGGCATATCATTTAACATCAAGAAGCACTCAATAGCTCTTTTCTATGCATTTTTAGTGCAGTTATGTCTTTTTTTTAAACCAAGATGACCACAATACCCCAGATGAAGTTTAACCAGCGAGTTACACAATCTTAACATAATGTAAGGTAAAACCATAAATCCTTTTCAAAGCTTGCTTCTTGTATATCAACAGTTCCCATCTGGTATTTATAATTAATATACGTTTATATATGTCAATGTGTGGCAGCTTGCATTTTTAATGTTTTAGTGAGTTCTGATGATTGCCCAGATCATTCAGAATTGTTATTGCTGCCTCCTTAGTATGTGCAGTTTTGCTCATTTGCAATCTAGCATGGATCCCAGAAGTGCGTACTGATAATATTACTCCCATATTAAATGTTGCTTGTAGAGAGATGGTTTCAGTTTTACCTTTTCAATAATGCCTCCATTGATTCTTTTTAGTTATTTTATTTGTTGTAGGAATGTAAAATAATTGACTCTAGTCTGTACTTACTGTCTACTTTTAGAACATTAGAACAATCTAGAAGAGAACAGGCCATTCAGCCCAACGATGTTTGCCAGTCCAATTAATTAACTCCTGTCAATTAACTAACTTGAAATCCAGTTTCGATGCCAATGGCTTCTACTTTCAAAATAATTCTTCAACATGAAACTGAAAAAAAGCCTTTTTTCAAAGTGTTAGTAAATTATGGGGAATGCTTTCCTTATTATTTGTTATTTATTTCCTATATTATTTTCATACTAGCTGACACTCAATAATAAATCATGAACTATTGGTCTAGCATTTAAATCTAAGTGCAGACATTAGCTGTTTCTAATGAATTGCCTTTCTGCACGTGGTCCCTTAATTCTAAAGCTGTTACGGTCCATTCTCTGAAATGGATGCATCAATTTTAGCACCCATTAGGGCAAAAGCAAAAGAATTTTACATCTGCATATTTTTCATTCATTTTATGAAATATTCTGGGTCATTACATTGCTGGCATTGATGGGAGAAGACCTGACTGTCAACCTGACACAGAGAAATGGTTTAACACTAACACTATTGGAACCCTCTATCACATTCGCAAGGGCTCTCTTATGTCTGGGCAGACCAGTGCAATGGAAAATCTGAAGAAATTGACCCGCAAGAAGTGGGTGTTAGAGAGGAGGGCAATGTAGCATCCTTGGTTCGGACTTGACAGGAATATGTTCCGCAGGAGGGCAAAGATTATGAGAAGAGGCAGGGCAACCTAAAGAAGCCAGCCATAAAAAAACAAACATTGGCTTATATTATATATAATTCACAACAGTACTGCCAATGTTCATGATGTTCCATCTTTTAGCAAAATGCTATGTATTTTTAGTTAATTGGATGCATCAGAAGTACTATGCAACTAACAATGTACTTTTCTGTAACTAATATTTGTCATTTTATTTTACCTGGGGATAATATTACTTGTTCACGTAAGATCCTCCAAATATCTGCGAACTCCCCAATCTCACTGAGATTACACAGGTGGTGAAGCAGCTGAAGGTAGGGAAGGCTGAAGGGATCTGGGGTATCCAGGGTGAACTTCTCCACGCTGGTGATATGGTTGTCCTCTTGGCATTGGAAGCAATCTTTTCTTCCATTTGGAAGACGAGTGTCATCCCAACTGACTGGAAAAAAGGACTTATTGTCCCTATCTAGAAAGGGAAGGGTGATCGCTTGGATTGCGACAACTACCAGGGGCTAACACTCATCTTAGTCCCTGGTAAGGTCCTTGCTAGGATTATTCTCAATAGAATCTGTGATCACTTTCTCACCTACCAGCGACCAGAGCAGTCCGGTTTTACATCTAAGAAGTCTACCTTTGACCGCATCTTGGCACTGAGGGTCGATCGTAAATGTGAATATTGGCAGAGTTTCTTTGCGGTCTTTGTCAATATTCATAAAGCATTCGACTCAGCTGATCAGGCTGGCCTGTGGGACATCCTGAGACTTTGTGGAATTCCCCCAAAGTTCCTGGATATCATGACCAGCCTGTACACTGGTATTTTGAGTGCTGTGCAGAGTGGAGGCAGAACCTCTGTGTTTTTCCCAGTTCATTCTGGAGTTTGCCAACAATGCTGTGATCTTCACAGAGTCAATGGAGGCTCTGTTTGGGGCTCTTGAGAGTCTGAGCGAGGAGTCTGGGTATCTGGGTTTGTGAGTGTTCTGGATAAAAAACCAAGAACCAGGCCTTTAATGGCCTTTTAGGCACAGCCATCAGCAGTGTGTCAACCTTGTCGAGAGGTTTACTTACCTTGGCAGTGACATTCATTTCTCTGGTGGCTCTTTCTATGAAGTCAGTAAACGGAATGTGAGAGCATGGGGGTGTCATGAGGTCGCTGGAAAAGTATGAGTGGAGCTCCTGATATCTTTTCAAAAGGATGAAGGTCCAAATCTTTTCTTTAGAGTCCTGGTGCTCCCTGTTCTGCTAAACTGCATGGCTGTGAGACATGGATGCTATCCAGTGACCTGAAACAAAGACTGTCTTTTCAAAGAATCCTTGAGTACCGTTGTTTTGACTTTGTGTCAAACAAGCGGTTGCTCACTGAGTCCCGAATGAGGCACATTACCTGCATTGTGAGGGAGCGTCAGTTACGGCACTATGGCCATGTGGCACAATTCCCTGAGGGTGATCCGGCTCACCAGATCCTCATTCCCGAGGACCCAAGTGGCTGTACCAGGCCAAGGGAATGCAGACGTAAAACCTGGCTGCAACAGTATTTTCTGGAGGGTGGGACTAGACTGTGTGTCTGCCTGGGCGGTTGCCAACTGGGATCCCGAGCTGTTTTGTTATGTGCATGCTCCCCAACATGACCTGACCTGACCTGACACGTTTATTGTTCATGTGAAACTTAATCATGTCCTCAACCTGACCTGACCTGGTCTGATTAAGGCTGCTTATAGTTGAACCTACACACAAACAGTCCTTGGTGATGCTCGTGTGAAAGAAACTGTAGCAGAACTTTGTATTAAAGGACATTACCAATAGCAGTATTCAGTAATGTTGCAAAGGTGATTTAAAGTTAATTAATTGAAAAATCAATTAAACACAGTGCATTTGAATAAATGTCTACTAACAAAAAAAAAGTCCTGTTCTCTACTTATCACATTCTGAAAAACAGCACCTCTATCAGCTACATAAAAAATCACTTTTCATTCTGTTCAAACATGGCGTGGTTCAATCAGTTAATCTGCAGTGAGTTTTATCCATCCATCATCCAACCCGCTATATCCTATCTACAGGGTCAGGGGGGTTTCTGCTGGAGCCAATCTCAGCCAACACAGGGCACAAGGCAGGAAACAAACCCCGGGCAGGGCCCACCGCAGGGCACACACACACAGCAAGCACAATTTAGAATCACCAATGCACCTAACCTGCATGTCTTTGGACTGTGGGAGGAAACCGGAGCACCCGGCGGAAACCCACGCAGACACGGGGAGAACATGCAAACTCCACGCAGGGAGGACCCGGGAAGCGAACCTGGGTCTCCTAACTGTGAGGCAGCAGCACTACCCACTGCACTACTGTGCCACCCTGCAGTGAGTTTTATTTTTATTTTATTATTTTAACTTCAAAAAACAATGATAATAACAACACATTTTATTTATATAGCACCTTACCCATGCTCAGTGCACTTAATAATGCTGAAGTTGATTGGTATTGTGAACTTAATGACTATATGCAGGCGTTCAACCTGCATCACCTTTGCAATCTCTTATATATATTTCTCTTCTGGTTCGTCCTGCTTCCTCTTCAAACCGTAACGTCACTACCCTATATCTAGCCTGACCTTTCACTTTTCGGTGACGTGACACCAATGGGGTCATGAGAGAGGAGCGGGGAACGCGGTAGTCAGAAGGAGGAATAGGAATCGAGAAAAGCGGCATGGGGAAGGGTTTGGAAGAGGAGGAATAGGAATCGAGAAATGCCGTGTGGGCTGCGTGTGGGCGGGACCGGGTTTGAAGAAGAAGCAGGACAAACCAGGAGAGAAATATATATAAGAGATTATTGAGTGCAAACTGATCGCTATCCAAAATTCTGAAACAATCTTCATTCCCAGAATATCTCTCCTTCCTTCTGAAACCAATCTCCCTTTTAAATTTAAACGCACACAATTCCCACTCAGACTCACCTTCTCCATGACTATCAACAAGTCCCAAGGACAAATGTTTGTAAAGATTTGTGTTAATCTACAACAACCAGTCTTCAGCCTCGGTCAGTTGTACGTGGCTTTTTCTAGGGTTAGATCTTTCGACTCATTATCTGTTGTCTCCAGCAAAACACCTATTCACAACTGTGTCTTTCAAGAAGCATTTCTTTCTCCTTGATATCTGAATTCATTTCTCACCGTTTTCCGTTCCTATTCTTACACCGCCGTATGCTATGGTGGGCGTCGACTAGTATTATTGAATACTGCTATTGGCTTTTTCAAAATGCAATGCTATGCAAAAAATTTAGTGTAATCAATCAGTTTATCTCAGATTTATTGTCACATAAGGTGGACAGAGTAAAATGAAATGCACGCTTGGCCAATTGTCACTGTCCCACATAGATTATGTTAAATAAAACATCATAAAAGGTAACAATAAGCAAAACAGCTATGATTCCTTTTGAATATGTTATGTTTCACATGCGATTATGTAATAGTAAAATTTGCTAAACACAGGTGTAGTATTTTGGCTTGGGAGTATTTTTTCCATTCTTTAATGAAAGAAAGGAAGACTGCTCTTTAAGGGTTTTGATGCACTGCATGCACGGGTTTTGATGTCACATTTTGAAGAAACCAGCTCAGATAAAAATAAATAGGGGAAAAATGCCTTTTGTAAATACAACCTGTCGAAGCACAATCCAAGATGAAACGGAAAGACGTAATTTAAGATAAACACTGTAAACCAGCAAGACAATGCAAATGTTTTCCTAAAGTGGTTAAAAAAACACAGCAGTTGCTACCCTTTATGGGAATTGTGGTCAGTGTTTGTTCTTTTATAAACATTTGAGCAAAATATTACATAACATTTTCAAACCTCTTTAACTCAGTTACCAGTAAGAATAGAAGTAGACCGAAGCCTATTCCAGTAGGATCAAGTGCAAGGCAGAAATAATCCCAAGACAGGGCACTGGTCACCTGCAGAAATGCCCAAATTCCACACTGACAATAACCAGGCACAACATTTGAACTTAGGAGGCTTGACTCCTGACGCAGCAATACTAACCACTGCGCTACCATGTTGTCTTCGGTAAAATATTTATTTAATTTGATATTTAGTTCTTATTGTAATTGACTGAAATGATTTTTCTGTATCTGAATGGCTTCTTAAATTATTATTATTTTTGTTTGTTTCCCATGGAGTAGCACTACATAAATTGTTGTTTGATTTGACTTTAACAGTAATACATTTGTCATTTTCTCTTATAAACTTTGAAATGCTTTGGATTCGAATTTAGATTTAAATCTTTTACAGCCATGTTTTCCATTTAGTTGCAAAGATTTTATTTTCCCATTCTGTGTTTTCTAGATGTGCATTCATCCATCTAAGATCTGCTTTATACAGATTATAAACTTTTGTTCTAATAGTCAGTTTTGGGTATTTTCAAACATGATTTCAGCTTTAACAGTTTGTGATCACTTCTCCTTAAAGGATTAATAATTTCTGTTTCTTTAATCCTGTTTTTCATTTTTCAAAAAGATGACATCTAAACAGGCATTAAATGGTGTTGGTCTTAAAATGAACTGGGCGGAAATTTAATTTTCCTCTAGTATTTTTAAAAGGGCTTTCCCCAGTAAATGTTTAAAAAAATTAATCTCCTCCATTAACACTTCAGCTTCTTTATATTTTATTTGATCAAACAATATGCTGTTATTAATACATCAGAGAAAGTAGCAAAATCACCAAATCTCTGTAGGTCCTCCTTAATAACCCAAGTGATTGTGACATGATCCCTTCTGCTGTGAGCCTGAATATTATTTTCATATTGTGCCATGCCTCCTTCTTTCTTATACCTTGTCTCTTTTTCCTGAAGGATGTATAGCTACTGACTTGGTAGCTGTTAGGCAACAGTACTAGCCACTACACCACTGTTCGTCCCCACACACATATGCAATATGTATAGAAAATATACTAGTAATACTAGTACTATTGCTACTACTACTACTAATTTTTATTATTATTGTTTTTGTAATAACATAATAATAATAATAATAATAATAGTAATAATAATAATAATAATAATAATAATAAGAAGAAGAAGAAGAAGAAGAAAGGTATAACATTAGTATTTTTGAGCTTTAACATTCAAAATTAAAAGGATATAAATAATATGCGTCCATTTTCTGTACTTGCTTACTCCAATACAGGTTTGCATAAACTCATAGCATCAAATGAAAAGAATGGTTCCAGGCTGTTATTGGCACGTAACACGCATGATCATGAAATTACAGCACAAGTTTCTTAATTCGACATTTGATTTTGAGTTTGAAAATAATGCATCTGATGCACTTAGCAAGAGATTTACTATTTGTTTAATCAATATTAGTTTATTTAAATTAAATACAAATGTATTCAGATAGGAGTATGTGGAGGACTAGCACCCAGCAAACATATCTAAAAGACACAAATGTTTAATCTTCAAGAAGTGACACAAAGTTTCTAAGGATACATTAAATTAGACTGAAGGCAAATACTAATGTTGTTCTGGCTGAGAAACTACACAAAATCTGAGCTCCACTAGTGTATCATACTATTCATAAACCTGTCATCACTGTTGTGCGCATATGATATGAGTACAGCAATGGAAGCAGGTATACATTTTTACAAATTACTACAATACAATTTGTTTTATTATTAAATCACAACACAACCTGTCCCAGACCACCCATTTTGCGCTATGGTAACTGCTGGTGGTCAGCCATGAACCCGTGACTCTGAATTACAATGGCTCTCCAAAGCAGCTTCTCTATAATAAGCGCAAATTAAGAACTTGCTTTCTAAGCTGTGCCGAGGCTACGTGTAAGCAGTGTAAGCTGAGAGCTCCCTGGTGACATCAGCTCAGCTCTCTCTCATCTTTTCTACATAGCATTATTACTACATAATTGACAGCCTACTGGCACATTTTATTTTTCTGTCATATTTAAGACATTAGTGTTCTTGTATTGTGACTGAAGAAAAACAAAAAAAATATATACTAAACAATATTAAAACAATTTTGATCTCCACTGCATGACCTTTAAGTATGTAAAATATGTAAAAAATGTGCATGGATTTACAAATTCAACTATGTGCACTGTGGCGAGCGGCTGGGG
>JANRMT010028174.1:107876164-107928807 GCA_026402145.1 Polypterus bichir lapradei | reverse complement strand
TCTCTCTCTCTCTGACATTCTCTGCTCCTGACGCGCACTTCTTTGAAGAGGAAGATATGTTTGCATTCTTTTAATTGTGAGAAAGAACTGCCATCTCTGTCTTGTTATAGAGCACAGTTTAAACTTTTGACTAAAGGGTGTTATTTCATGTCTAGAGGGCTCTAATAATGTTAAATAACGTATTTAGAAGGTCGTAAACAGGTTTTCTATGCTCTAACTGCGAAAATATTAGATTTATAAATAAAGAATCCTACTTCGCGGAAATTCATTTATCGCGGTAGAGTCTGGAACGGATTAACCGCGATAAACGAGGGTTTACTGTAATATAGATCCTTACAAAGGTACATTAAAGGTGAATTCATACATGCTTATAACATAAAAAACATCCTACCTCATCAGTGTCATCAGGAAAGTAGACTTTGTGGAATATCTGAGTGGTTTTGTGCTGAATGGCTTCTACTTCTACCAGGTGAGGTGGGTACTTCCTGGCACCATTTCTAAATATTAAAACATTAAATAATAAAAAATAAGAGTTGTAAGAGTATTCTTCAGCTCTAACAACTTCTTAATATACTTGATTTTGAGCATTATTACAAGTTCATACTGTAATATATATCCAGCATTTTAAAGTATTAATTTTGCATTGTTACCACACAGACTAAGATTCAAAAAGTTATTTGAAGAAGATGCAATGCCATGAAAAACAGCTTTTATAATGAATTGGATTATATTTTGAAAATCACAGTATTGCAAGTGGACTTTCAGTAGAGATTTAGCAGAGAAAATCATTTCATAGAAGTCATGTGCAATCATTTTGCGCATCTTTTCTGTATTTTTTCTCTCTGATTGTGCCTTATACATATTTACATGTTAAAAGACATCTGAAAACCATACTACTTAATGATATACTGTATTATTTTGTACACATGCTGATAACCACTGCTCTTTATTTTTTGATACATTTTACAGCGATTGTACAGAAGCTTCAATAGCAGGGTCATATTGTGGTTAGAGCTACTCATTTCTGTGACATTTTGGATAAAATTGCTTCAAGAAAAAGTTGCTCACCTCAGTGCTTTTTGCAGCCGTTGCATGCAGTCAAGGGCAAGGGGATGATGCTTCTTGGATTGTAAGAACCTCTGCACGTGTGGGAGCAGAACATTGCTTGGTGGGAAAAGGCCTGTACATAACCAAAGCAGCTCCCAGCCTTTCTCCTCACTGTACCTGAGTTCAGAGCATAAAGTGAAAAACGCTTTATGATCTTCCATTACAAAGTTACTTTCTTACTTTTAGAAATGAACTATTAGGATCATTTTAGGTATGTCTCTTCTTTTGAGAATTTTTGTAGATATTCAATGTAAAAAGAAAACTAATACACATAATACTTGCTTTATTTAGCAATACCAAGGAAAAACCAGTAATGATGACTTTAAAAACGTCCTCTCCCAAACACAGGCCAATCAAACATTATGTGTGCTGCAACTGATTGAGCTGACATATTTGCAAAGGGAGTCATTATACAGTGCTGTAACAATGAAGTTCAGCATGTGGACCAGAAAAGAGAAAATCTCCCTGTACTTACACTCTTATTCATCACACAATTACACATCACATTTCTTTATGAATGGCATGCACCTTTTGGGGCATTTAATCTGTAAATTTAAGAACAGTTCTATCATGTAGATATTCACAAAGAAACAAAGAATTTGTTTTAATCAGTTTTTATATATTTGATATGAAATGCTCACAATATCTAACAAAGGCAAAAGGAAATCAATGGTTTTCTAATATTTATTTCACAATTGTAAGCAAAGATCCCCAGTAAGCTGCATAGTGATTATTCTGGAAAGTGACCGTTAGCCCGGAATCCACTGAAGTGCCTCTTTGAAAACCTTTATAAATATAGCACATTGATTGAAGTGGTGGCACTAGGGGGTCTTGCTACTTTACAAACATACTAATGCATAAATATCTTGGTAGTAGGGAGATACAAGTCTTTTTAGGAAATGTTTAGGCTGTTGGCATAACCTGAGGTCCTCTTCACTTTCAGAAAGCCTACAACTGGAACAACAGGAAGCAATGTGGATAGAGGAGTGAAAGAGAGGAGTCTGGAAATAAGAAATCAACTAAGGAAGCATTTTTGGAGGGGAAACTGAGAAGTCAAACTTTGCTCCAGAACCTGTAGTAGTTGGGTCTGATAAGCTGGAGGGCTTTATGTAGCATTTTGTATTTATTATATTTTGTGGTATTCTAAATGTATAATACTAATTCGAACAATTATTTTTAATTAAACGTTTTTAAGTCTACATGTCTCCTTTAAATCTCTTGAAATAAAGTATTAACAAATTCTGTGCATGTTAAAAGACACTGCATTCTCACTGTACATCTAGGATGTACATGTAAAATAGCTAAATATGTAACATGTGACTTTATTATCTTTTGATAAACAACTTGACAAAACCTAGAGGTTTGGTTTTATAAAGAAAAAAAAACTTGCTGCATAGACAGAACAGCACTGTAGTAATATGGCATGTTTCTTATTATGGAAGCATAATTTCTTCTTCTTCTGAGGTTATCCAAGGGCAGAAAATTAAAATGTTCTGTAAACATCTGTGGTTTATTGTACATGACAAGATAATGCTCAAAACAAAAATTGAGCAAAAACAAAAATTAAACTGAAATTAAATCTTAAGAAAAGGAATACCTAAGCCACACAAAATTCATAGCCTTAATTCACAGTGGTTAAGATAAGCAAAACAAGGATGCTCAACCTGCCAAACAGTATAATAAACACATTCCTTACAGCTTTACTAACAAGGAGAACTAAACCACTGGCAGTACATATTTGTCTTAACTGTTTTGTTCTTACTTTTGACACAGCATAAAGATGTGGGGAAAGTGTAGTATTAATGTAGTATCAAAAATATACATTGCTTTATGTAAAGGAAAAATATATAAAGGTCAGTTTATTAATTGCGGCATGTCATAGTATCATATAGATACTCTTGATATTGTGACAGACGGCCCGGCTTAATAGAAGGGACTGGGGGAACAAACATGCCCAGAGCACTACCTACTCCAGAGTGCTAGATGACAGCCCCTCCCGGTTGCTGCGGTGCCTCAGATTTGCAGAGAGCTACAAGTGAGTTAGGAGTTCATCACAGCCCTGTTGGGTTCCGTGGGTGGCGACAGGGGGTGCTGCAGGAGCGACAGAGTCCTACTACATAGGGCTTCTATCACACCTGGGAGGACTTCCAAATTATGCTGATGGTCCACCTGAAGTACTCCCAGGTGCAGCATAAAAAGGACTGCTTCACTTCATTCAGTGAGCCAGAGTCGGGAGGATGAGAATGAAGCTTGCTGAAGGAGGAGTAGAGGCAAAAGGAGACAGATAAGAAATACTGTGCTGTGAATATTGTGCTTTTGTGCTGTGCTGGGCATTGCTGGCAAATCTGGGGAATATATGTGCTGCTGGACTTGTGCCTGGTGTCTGTCTTTGTCACGTTTAGGGAGTTGGTGCGCCCCCTGGTGTCCACAATATACAGGGTGGTCTAGATCTAATTATGCAGATCCAGATCGTCTGGATGACTTTGATTTATGCGGGGACGATTCCAGTTTGGTGCAAAGACGATTCTTCATGACGTCAGTACGCACACTTCTCGATGGTCTGGGATTTTTTGGGTGATTTTCTATGTACAGTAATATACTTAATAAGTTATAGCTTAATGAAAATTGCATAATTAGATCTGGACAACCCTATACACACCTTAATTCTTGCCCTGAATGGTAGGTACAAGAGTAAGATATCATTGGAAAAATACAATTATTTTTTAGAGGTGCAAACAAACAGGAGAAATAAGTATGCCAGAAGATGATCAATTACTATGTTGACTTCAATCACATTATTAACAATAGCTCAGAACGACATATACTCTACATTGCAGTTTGTTGTTTATTGGAGTTGGGCATTGATGAAGGATGCTGACAGATTTTATCTTGATGTTCTGATTTCAATATTCTGCTAGTAACAGGTGATAGCAGATAGCAAGTTTGGGCAATTCCAGACAACCTGGCATCCTATAACAGGCATGGAATGCTTTACCCTGTAATGTAATCGTCTACCATTAGATTTACATTAGATTTGTTTCACACCTGATGAAAGCTATACAGTTGAAATGTTTTGTCTTTAACCTTCTTTCCTTTTCAGTGTGAAAATAACCTTTAACCTTTTTTTCCTTATTAGATTTATATTGTTTCTTTTGCATTTTTGGCATCAAAATTGGCACAATTAGATAATGTTTTATACCATTTAATACTCTGTCTATGTGAGAGTTTAGTTTGTATAATTGACTTCTTGCAGGTTCCTTCTCAACATTTTCATTCTACAATGTACAAACTGCTACTACAAAAGTATGATGTAGGGGTGCCTTACTGAAAATTGCTGTTAAAACTGCACAGACCTGAAGACCCCAACTTGTTATTTACAACTAAGAGGTTTAATAACTTTCAAAAAACATAATTATCACTATAAAACCATATAAACGTTTGTTCAGAATGAACTGAAATCTTTGAAAAACAAACATTTATTAAACAAGTGAGGATATTTTCAGTGAAAATTTCTGCACAAAGTATGTGATGTGCCTTTCTGCATTGCTGCAGCACACTCATTACATTTCAGCCTTCATTTCACTTTTTAACACATTCATACACACATGCACTTAGGATAATCAAATTTGTCTCTTCAGTCAGTTGACAATGATTGTACTCTTACTTGACGTGGTTGTCTGTAAGCTGCTTTACAATCTGGCAGAAAATCTCATCCTTCAGTGGTTCTGCTTTTAAGGCACCTTCAAATATTTGGTCAGTGAGTTCATTGACAGAGCGTGTACGCTTGGATGGATAATCACCCATATACTTCATAATGGGTGAGGAGTACTAGTTAAGGAAATAGACAGAAAGAAGCTGAAGACAGGCCTTAAACTACAAGAATGCAGCTGCAACTTACTTTTCTGAACAAGTTACTTTACCTGCATGTGAACCAGCTTCAACCAATACATGAAAATAATTTTAATGTATCTTGATCTTGACATATGCCCTAGATAAAGGCATCTGCTCAGAACTCAATGATAAAAAAAGAGTTGCTCTGTAGGCAGCAAGATATAAATGACTGGCTGTTTCTAGAGATTTAACTTAAGTCCTCCTTATTAAGTACACTTTCCAGTTTCAAAACATGCTAATGAGCGCTTTTTAGGTGTGTTTGAGCATAATGCATGAAGCAACTGTCTGTCTGTCTGTCTGTCTGTCTGTCTATCTGTCCATCTATATATGAGCACAGAACAACTTGTGGCACGTACTGTATATTCTTTTAAGAAATTTGAGACAATTCAATTTTCATTGCGATAGATCGCGTTGCACAAAGTTTTAAAATTTCAAGATTTCCCATTAAAAGGCATTGGCAAATTTGTGATCTGATCTGTCTTAAAATAGAGAAATGTTCTGCGAAAAATTAACTTGGAATTAGTTTAATGTTTCAATTTTACCTTGAAAGCAGTTGCTTGAAATTGCATACTGTATTTTTCTCTTTTACTCGTCTGACAGCCACTTGGAAATGAGTCAAATGCTGGGCAAATGGGACATGGGCAAAATTAGCGTACAAACAGTGCCCAGCTACTGCTGCTTTAGCTAAAGTAATTAATAGAATACAAAAAAGTCACTTTTCTGGAAATAAATGGAAGGGGAAAGCAATTATTTAAGCACATACAAGACTGGATTGATTGAACAATATTATCTGTAGATTACTACTACTAAGAAAACAATATTATCAATATGCAGCTAAATGGTGTTTGAAGTAATTAATGACACTGTGGCGTCAGAAGGTGGGAGGCTGTAATGGCTTAAGCCCCTGATCTTTCAGTCCCAGATAAGCACAAACACTTCTGTCAAGCCCCTGATCATCTTGCCCATCATGTACCTTTCATATTCCTGTTATACAATAAATCAGTTCCTTTCTAAATTGTTATTTATTTATAGAATTTTAACAAATTACTATGTTTTAACTAATATTACTAGTTAGACGGGGAACTTATTTCAGTTCCTTTCATATGATAATATTGATACTGATTATATACTAGTATTGGTCAATTTATATTCATAGATATTTTTCATTGGCTAATTACAAGATAAAACTGTATTAGATATACTTTCAAAAATACTATGTTTAAGAAAATTGAACAATAATTAGTCATAAACCCTCCACTACTAACACACATCAGCTGAAGATATTTTCACGTCACTTCTACTGCATATTAAAGTTATTTAGCCACCACAAGCCTATTTGTGCTCCATTTTTAACTACATCGTAGAGTGTTGTTAAAAAGCACCCTTTTAATGTTGTTTACTAACAGAAGCAATTACATTCTGTTTTCACTATTACTTTTGAATATGACTCATTGTTATGAAACTAAAAAACAAAAATGTAAACTGTCTCTTGGATGAAGTAAATAAAAAATGTGAAATGCTCCAACTTTCATATCAGTTAACTTAGTTGCTGAATGCATCTGAATGTTACGCCATGCTTACCTTGTCTAACTTGTTTGTTCTTACGTTGAGCACTTTACATTTATTCAAATTAAATGTCATATGCCACATATCTGCCCAAGTTATAAATAAACTTGTAATGGTTTTGCTAACTGTAAGCTATCTGCCATTCCACCTAGTTAAGTGCCATCTGTAAACACAGCCATCTTAATAGTTTGTTTTTTATGCAGATTATTTATATAAATTACTGATTACTAAGAGACCCTACCTTTAACATCAAATAACTCAGAAATAAATCTTCACAACATAACCCTTTCATTTCTGTTTTAAAGACAACACTGTACTAATCTTTAAAATGTATCACATGACAACTACTTGTTATAGCTTCATTACTAGCCTCTCTAGAGTTTTCTTATGAAAAGCTTTTTTAAATTTAAGCTTTTAAAATTAAGTAATTTTACAATAATACACTGCTCAAAAAATAAAGGGTACACTTAATCATCATGGTCTAATGCCAAGTCAGTTGAGCTTCAGGGATATCAATCTGTTTAGTTAGGAAGCATAAGAGATTGTGAATCAGCTTCACCTGCTTTGGTTCAAATGAAAGTGACAGCAGGTGCACCGGAGAGGCAACAGTAAGACAACCCCCGAAAAGGAAATGTTTTTGTAGGTGGTGGCCACAGACAATTTCTCTCTCCTTATCTTTCCTGACTGATTCTTCTATAGTTTTGTGTTTTGCCAGTGCCCTTGTCACTACTAGTAGTATGAGATACTAGTACCTGCAGCCAATTCAAGTTGCACAGATAGTCCAGCACCTCCAGGATGGCACATCCATATGCAAGAACGTTTGCTGTGTCTCCCAGCACAGTCTCATGAGCATGGAGAAGATACCAGGAGACAGGCTATTACACAAGGAGAGCAAGACAGGGCCGTAGAAGGGCATCAACTCAGCAGTAGGACCAGTATCTGCAAGAGTCCTACAAAATGAGCTCCAGCTGGCTACTGGTGTGTATGTTCCTGACCCAATTGTTAGAAACAACACTCCATGAGGGTGGCTTGAGAACCCGATGTCCTCTAGTGGGACCTGTGCTCACAGCCCATCACTATGCAGCTCAATTGGCATTTGCCAGAGAACACACAATTGGCATCTCCACAACTGGCAGATGAGAGCAGGTTCACACTGAGCACATGTGTTATGAGAAGGATTTAAGAGTTGTAGTGGACTTGTCATTGTCAACTGCCAGATAGTGTTCAGAGGTCATTAAGAAGTCTAACATAATGTTAGGTTATATAGCACATGTATGTGTAGAGTACAAATTCAACGAGGTTATGCTGAAGCTTTATATTGTACTGGTGAGAGACAAGTGTCTGTGTCCACCACCCACAAAACCACTGTCTTAACTGTTGCCTCTCCAGTGCACCTGTTGTCAATTTCATTTGCAACAAAGCAGGTAAAGCTGATTCACAATTGCTTATGCTTCCTAAAGGGACAGATTGATATCCATGAACTTTAACTAACTTGGTGTTACTGTGATGATTAAATGTTCCTTTAATTTTTTAGCAGCACATTTTTAATTTATAAATATATTTTCAGGTTTGTAGATGTACATAATTATAAATATGACTGATATCTTAAATTACTTTTAAACCGGATGTATCCTAAATGTTCTACTTTACTATTTCAAACAGCCCCTGACTAATTTACCCTTTAAATGCTTCTTAAGTATGCTGGCAATGGGTATTTTTAATACTGGAGGACTGAAAAAGAACAACTGGCTTCCATTTCTTGTCCTTTTTCTATTGCTTACCCTTTAAAATAATAGGACAAATGAAGCTGCACGAGGGACTCTTTAATATGAAATTTTAAATGCCTCAAAAAGCAAGTTGCCATTAATAATAATTTTCCACACCTACTGCATATATTTCATTATAATAAATATGTAATTTTACCAGACCTAACTGTCTATTCTATTTTATTTTCACCTACTTCAGCTCCATTTAAGCCTGTTTAGAAAGGATATCGATGAAAGCCATGCAGGCTTCCTGAGAGAGTTCCTCGTGATTCAGAACCTTCTTTAGTAGTGGCTGTTTGATAGGCTCCCGAGTGCAGCTCCACAGCTTGTCCTTCCCACGACTCTTGGTAATCATCACTCTGCTCAGTGTATGTTTTGGAGGGGGTCTGGAAAAAGAAGGAAAAGGAGTGTGGTGTCACAAAAAATCCAAGCACCAGTTAAAAACATGGACTTGGACAAGTTAGTGATGGCAAGACTTGTTGATCAGCTTTGGATTAATGTTGGATAAAATAATCCAAATGTATTTAGTGAAATCACAGCTTTTAGAATGCTTCCCAAATGGACATCCAAATCAAGAGACAGTTCAGATTGCCAGTTCCCCACTATCAACTCACTGTGTACACATGAAAGTCACTTAAACAGCCTATTCAGAATTTAAAAATTTAAAAAGCAATTCTACTGTAACTCTGTATTTGCCAAACTTCTATTTCTTATAGAAATGTATACTTACATTGATGCATGTTTCACTCTTTTTTCCATAATGGATGCCAAAACCTATCTTAGCAACATCAGGCACAACACAGGAATCAGCAGTGGTGGAGATACAATTGCTAACAACACACACTTAGGTGTGAGTTCATGTTCATTTATTTTAAAACCCACATTCAATTGTACCAGGCTAATTTAGTAGTTGGTAATCAACATACAGTAACCAGCATATCTTTGAAGTGTGTAAAGAAATCTGAGTATTCAGGGGGAAAAATCTCACAGTAAATGGAAAAACATACAAATTTCATATAACCAGTAAGCAGTCAGTAAAGGTATCCCTCTGTAGCTATAAGGAATCAATAATAATCACTATGCTGCCCCAAGATGAAATACTGGTCCAAAACATTCAAAGTGAGATGTGAATTTTAACCTACAAGTATAATAAAGTTTTTTTCTAAATTACTGATCTGATGGACTGGAGGGAGAAACCACTAGAACGACAAAGAATGCAATTGGACTTAGAGATTTCTAATCATTGATCTACATTTCGGAATAATTTTATCTTTCGTTAAAGAAATTCTTCCCTGAGCACTGCACACAAGGCTAATTGATGAAGTTCTTAGAAAGGTTAGATAGGGTTTATACCCTGCAGTGTGGCTAAAGTTGTACACTCCAATGTACAGTATATGCTGGACTAGTTGGAATTCATGTAGTTATGTCACGCAAAATGGGCATTAAGTTGTACTTTTCAAATCATTTTGGGCAAAGCCACCTCTGTCAGTTTTGTATCTGTTTTTGGGCACAAATCATTCATTTTTAACTTTACTCAAATCTCCACAACCTAACCACTAATGGAAATTGTTTTTGCATTAAGAATCATAAATCAATCATTGACTCTTATGTGAATGCTTAATTCTATGCATCAAGTCCAAAAAAGAAAATAATCACTAAACAACAGAAATCATCAGATCAAATCTGAAACATTTTCAGGTCCTGATCCTGTAAAACAACCACGCACTAGCACAATAACATTATGGTGTAATAATAAAGCAACAAGGCAAATGAGTTATTTTACTTTTTATTTCATTGGTGATACACCTTGAAAAAACATTTTACATAAAAATAAAAGCAAATGAGTTACAAAATGGTCAAAAGAGGGTAAGGAGTCAAAGAAAAGAACAGACAAGACAATCCGAGGACTAGCTGAGGATGGCGGCGTGGAACAGGACATCGTTGCTTGAAACTGCAACAGCAAGAATGAATCAGCCACAGTGAAGCAGCAGAAATAAAAATTAACTCAAGATACACCTAGTATAGCAAAGTAGAAAATCATCAGTGTCAAGCATATTAAGAAGAATATTATCTGGGGAAAAAGAGAGGTTGAGAAACAATAGCAGATAAAAAGGACAACTTGAGAAAAACAGACATACATGAAAAGGGCGAAAGTGCTGAAATTTAGGTAGGGGGTAAATGGTACATCTTTAGAAACTGAAACAAAGTTACAAAATATTAATTAATATTACTTATTAAAATGAAAGAAGAGCAATAAGTCTGCACTTCATTTTGATTTATTCTCACTATGTTTATAGCCTTGAATGACAAATCTTTTATTTTTCAAATGAAAGTCAACATATGCAAAAATCAAGTAGATGATGTTTTGGTGTTACATTGTGCTTGTATTGATAAAGAGAAATATGATGGAGTCATGCAATGATATGTATGATGTACCAGTTAAGCTACAGTTAATGAAAAAATACTGAATGGGCAATTACTGTCTGTTCTGGGTTGGAAACAGTGATTAAGGGTTACCCCCAGTGTCAACAGAAATTACTTTCTAAGGCAACTACTTATTTGATCGCAAAGAGTTTGTCCATGAAAGGTTTGGAAAATGCACTTTAGACATTATTTTTATTTTGAAACCATAAATAAAACAGCTCATTTATATTGAATCTCCCCGTCTACTTTTAATGAAAAAAATAAAAATTCCATAATTTGATTGGGATAATGGGATGAGTGTTTCAGATTTCAGAGGGGCTTTTGTGAAAAACATGACTGTCCTCTCTTCTTTCACCTCATTTAAACTTACTTATTCACTTTTCCATTTTCAAGTCTGCCTATCCAGTTTAGGATCACGGGAAAGCCTACTCTACCAGTGTTTGACAAAAGGCAAAAACCAACACCACACCAACTCAGAGTCTCCACAGGGGCGACTCTAGGCTTGTGGCGGCTCTGGGCAGAGAAAGATTCGGTGGCCCCTTCGCCTGCCAGTGTCAATATGGTATCTTATGCACAGCGGATGGCCACCTCCGTTGTGGACACTGCATAGCCGCCTCGTGCTCATGACACAAGCGTTTAACTTATGATAAAGTTCAGGATTGCTCCTTCCTGTGACGCAATGAAAGCCTCCTGAGCCGCCTTTCTCTTTCGTTTTGAATAACCAGATTCGTGTACTCGAAATCTCTTCATTTTGCTTAGAATGGGTATGCGAATGTCTTGTGTCCCCTAACCGACCAGATATTCACTATGACTATTGCACTAATATTAATACTTTATTAAAACTAGGTGAAACATTAACTTGTAAGATGACTCGTCCACTTGCACTAGCTTTGCTTCAGCTGTCAGCTGTGTCGCTATTTTCTCTTTCTGTTTTATATTCAATATATATTGGTGTAGCGGCCCCTGGGATTTGGCGGCCCTGTGCAGGTGCACAGTTTGCAAATGCCTAAGGCAGCCTCTGGTCTCCAGTTAAACTAGCTTACATGCCATTGAAATGTACAATGAAACCACCATACCTGGAGAAAAACCCACTTATACATGTGGAAAATATGTAAATTCCATACAGCCAGTGCCCTGGCAAGGACTTGTGCTCAGCAGCACTAAGCACCACACTTATGTGTTGTTCTATATGTATCCAGTTTCTGGCTTATTTATTGATAAATTGACTGCTAAGTATACAACTGGTGCCACTCCTTTTTTGTTTTAGGACATTATCATTTGTATGATATTCACATAGGACAGCCACAAATACAATCAAATTATTATCATGATAAAGTGGTTACCTGAAATAATCATAAGAGAACTCCTCCAGAGTATACGGCTTAACTCTCTCCTCACTGTCCATCAGTTCCAGCTGGGATGACCTAATGGCATCCTGTCTCTGGTCAGGTGTCATAGTCACTAATGCCTGCAGACCCACAGAACACAAGCAGTGTACATATGAGAGAGTTTCATATATAATAAAAATTAGTCTAACCATTGAGGTATATAGTAATGGAAGTGGACACATTTGTTGATATCCATCCAAAAAAAGAAGAAGAAATCACAATTGCCTCTAAAATAACCTGAAACTGACAAATGTAATTGGCACCCAGCATTATTTATTCCATATTTAACAAAACTCAGACTTTGCTTTTGAATTTTGATTCAACAAATATTTCAAATAATAACACAAATGACAATGGCATGTACAATAATGATGGGACCCTTAGCCTTATATTTTACTGTGCAACCTTTAGAGGCACTCACTGCAAAACAGAGATTCTTATTGCTCTCAGTGAGACTTCTGGCCCACTCTTACTGAGCAAACTGCTCCAGCTGTATCGGGATTGAAGGGCTCCTTCTTCAGACTGTTTGAAAGAATTTAAATTAGAACTCAGGCCACTTCAGAATATTCCAATGTTTTGTTCTTCACCATTCTTGGGTGACTTTAGTTCTGTACTTTGGGTCATTATCCTGTTGGAGGATGCATGACCCATGACTGAGACAGAGCATTCAGACTCTGGGCAGAATGCATTGCTCTAGAATATCTTAATAACCTTGAGATTTCATTGATCCCTGCACAGACTCAAAGTACCCTGTGCCAGGTGTAGCAAAGCAACCGCAAAACATAACTGAGCCTCCTCCATGTTTCCCAGTAGGTATGGTGTTTCTTTCTTTGAGAGTTTCATTTTTTCGTCTGTGGACACAGAAAGAACTATTGTGACTTGCCATAAAGCTCCAGCTTTGTCTCATCTGTCCAAAGGACAGTCTCCCAGAAGCACTGTGGCTTGCCATTATGCCTTTTAACAAATTCCAGTCTAGCTTTTTTATGTTTTTCTTTCAACAGTTGAGTCCTCCTGGATCTTCCTCTATTGTACCAACTGTCATTCAAAAAGTGATTAAAACAAAAAGTCAAACAAATGTGTCCTTGTCTGTAAGCTAAGTGAAGTGAGTATACTGTGTAATGGTTTAATGCACTGTCCAATGCAGACTCCAGCCTTGTGAGTGATAATGCTGTGATAGGCTTTTGGTGAGCCTGTAGTGGAAAATATGGGCTCACAAAATGGTTTGATGGAGAGATGCAGTTAAAAAAATGTACAAAAACGATGGTTATTTTCTGATAGCAATGTTTTACAATGTCCATAGTCGCTGCCTCATAGTCCCCAATATCTGGGTTCCTGCAATAGATAAAGCAGGTCCAGGAAACAGATGGAGTAACTTTCCGGTAAGTATTCATTATTCAGTATTTGCAATTAAAGAATAGTTACAAGACATGGTATAAGATTGCATACATAAGCGTAACACCACAGTTATATATTTAATTTTTGTAATATTATTCTGTTCGAGTTACAATTTTGTTTGAATACTCAGCATTAAGTCAAACTTTTTTAGAATGGGTGCCGGATTTCCCCAAAGGTGCATCTTATCCAATATCCTGTTTATGATTTTAATGGACAGGATATGAAGGCACAGAAGTGGTTTGGAGAGTGTCCATTTATTCTTTTTATAGATAAAGTCTTCTTGGCTTCATACCAAAGTCTCTGACATGCAAAGGAACAGTTCGCAGCTATATATGGTATACTTATAAAGAGAATTAACACCTTTAAACTTGTGGTTGTGATCTTCTGACAGTTTTGAAAACTTTTTATCTGCCAATGGTGAAGAAATGGGAGCTAAGTATGTGAATGAAGCTGTCTGCTTGGTGGCAATTTTACATCTCCATCCTCACATATGGTCATAAGCTCTAAGCAGCAGGAGATCACAAGTACAAGTGGACAAAATAGGGTTGACTCATTTGCTTTAACAGGGTGAAGAGCATCTCAATAAAAAGGGGGATCTTTGAGTAGAAATGTCTCTTAACCAGATTGAGATGAGTCAGTTGAGGAGGTTGGGCATGTATTAAGGATGATCAACATACAAGTCATGGCCCACTAGGAAAAGACTA
The DNA here is from genome assembly GCA_026402145.1 of Polypterus bichir lapradei. NCBI lineage: Eukaryota > Metazoa > Chordata > Cladistia > Polypteriformes > Polypteridae > Polypterus > Polypterus bichir. The sequence continues at coordinate 107,914,566 of JANRMT010028174.1, read as the reverse complement.
AGCGACAGACCCATGACACGCAAAAGGGTTTTGTTTCAAGCGTGTGTCTGGGTATCCCCAAAAAGGTCTGGAGGAAATTGCTGGCGACTGAGAGATCGGACCATCTCAGCTGATGTTCATTGTGCAACTTTGTTTAACAGAGAAAGACAGAGAGAGACTATGGGCAGTTAGCAAGTGATCACATTTGCTGATAGATTGGCTTCACTTGGTACCCAGCCAAATAAACTATTTAATGGTGAGGCCTTAATTAACTTTATTGGCTTTCATTGATAATCAAAAAGGTTGGACTTTATTAAGTTGACTGAGATTTCCATAAGGAGTGAGAGGAAGTGTTGAACAATGCAGCAGCAGGCAAGGAAGCCCAGTGGAGCCTTAAAAGAAAGGGCTTTAGGTCCAACAGAAATAAAAGTGGTTGAGGGACAAGATCAGACACCTAGTCCTTTAGACAAGAGCTATATGCAGGAATATCAAAATCAAAAATTCACATTTAGGGTAAAGTGGAGAAGTGTGTGTTGTTGGAGATGGGTTGTATCATTTTGTTTATTGTTCATATTAACAATTTGGAACTGTTAATAAAACAGAGTAAACATCTTTAAGAAAAATTAGAGGTTTCTGTAAAAGGTACTACTGTACATTTAATATAGCCATTAAAGAACTTACCACAATCTCAGGGGCAGGTTTTGTAACGGTAGGTAACACGTAGACACACTCTGTGGGAAAGTCCCCTTTCTGTTTTGTCCTTTCATTTGTGCCATTGGTCCAGCCAGCATTCATCACCTGTTCTCCAGTGTCCTGGTCCAAAGTAATAAGATCTCCCTTCATAAAACTCAGAAAAGAAGTTTCTTCTCCCCCTAAAAAGAGATATAATTTTCTTATCATTAATGTTTTAATATCAACTCAATTTAACAAATATAACAATTTAGCATATTTAAAACATTTAAAGCTGCCATGGCACCTTTTGATAACCGCGCCACAGAGGGGAGGAGTTAAATGTATGGAAGCACAGTGGAGAAAAAAAAATCTGGGCGCACCTAACATTTTCTAACATTAATTCCACTAACACTTCTTTTAATTACACAAAATTCTTTTTGTAGTTTGGCAGTGTCGTTTTGTTTTTGATGTGTCTGTAAATGACTGTGTTGACAACTTATAAAATATATAATATGGGAAAAAGACTGAATCAGAGAAAAATACTTAATATCAAAAAAAATATTATTCAAATTACAGGCGTATTTTACATTTATTTATTTAACTGACACCATTATCCTAGGCGACTTGAAATTATGATACAATTAGTTACATTTCTTTCAGCTTTCCAATTGGAGCACATGCAGGTCAAGCAACTTACTCATGGTCACAAGGTGTCAGTATAAGGATCTGAACCCACAACCTCAGTGTCTGAACTTAAACGCCTTAACCACTAAACCACACTGCCTGCACTATTTAATATTAAAAGGTAGGAGGAATGCAATCTGCTTATACACTACATTTAAATATATGTGCTGCATTATCATTATGAAGCAGCTGTATTACAGCTTGGAATTGTGGTAGTTTTCATCAAAAGTCAATGTTCATGAATAGCTTTATAAAATGAGATGGTAAAATTGTGAAAAGCAATTTGCTAAGTGAAAAATATGCATGTTGGCAAAATTATTTTCCTGACTGTTTTGTTGTGTAAAATTACAGTGATCTCAATAAGGACATATTTACACCAAACAAAAAAATTCATGCACCTCAATTACCTTGATTCATACTGTCTTGAAGAGCCACTACATACTTTGACCTTTTCCTCAGCCCCTCCAGGAAGGTAACCACAAGGTCACGGATATCTTCAGAGTTGTTGGAAGTAAATGTATATTCATCACCCTTAATGGTTGCAAGCGAAAAGCTTTGCCCTTGAAGTTTGCCTCCTCTGCAATTACAGATAAAGTAATTGAAAGTCTTTCTTTCTTTCTTAAATATTTTGCAGAAATTAAGTGCTTCCCTAGTATTGTACAGGAATTGCCACAGTGGTATTTGGGCAAAATTGGTAGCTATTGGAGAAGATAACAAATAATCCATCCATCCATCCATTATCCAACCCGCTATATCGTAACTACAGGATCACGGGGGTCTGCTGGAGCCAATCCCAGCCAACACAGGGCACAAGGCAGGAAACAAACCCCGGGCAAGGCGCCAGCCCACCGCAGGGTGCACACACACACACACACACACTAGGGCCAATGTAGAATCACCAATGCACCTAACCTACATGTCTTTGGAGTGTGGGAGGAAACTGGAGTACCCGGAGGAAACCCACGCAGACACGGGGAGAACATGCAAACTCCATGCAGTATGGAACAGAGAAGCAAACCCGGGTCTCCTAACTGCGAGGCAGCAGTGCTACCCACTGCGCCACTGTGCCACCTAACAAATAATCAATGAGCATTAATAATAATAATTCTTTGCATTTATATAGTGCTTTTCTCACTACTCAAAGCGCTCAGCAATTGCAGGTTAAGGGCCTTGCTTAAGGGCCCAACAGAGCAGAGTCCCTTAATTAACACATTATTTAATGAATTAAACAGGGGTAAAATTTTAACTGATCAACTAAGTGGCCATGTGGAATTTGCACTTTATTGCAAATTTACCCATCCACATTTGGATTTGACTTTTTCCATTATAGTACTGCTAAAGCCACAAACTATCAGTTCAACAAGCTGCAGACAGGGTGCCAATCCATTACACACTCTGACATGATTTTAAAGTTGCTTAAAACAGGCCAATTTAAAGTCAATTAATATAACCTACACTTCTTTGGGATGTAGGGAAGCAAAATAATTCCTAGGGGAAAACCCAAACACACAGGAAGAATGTGAAAACAACTTTATACAGAGAGAACAGCTTGCAGAGGTGCTTGTAGATTTTGTTTAGAAAATAGGTGAAGTGTTACCATAATTTGAAATATGTCTTGTTCATGGAGTGACATTAAAACACTGCTGAGGCCCAGGCGTCTATTTTATCACTGAATAGGGATCCAAGATATGACCCTTTTGTTATGTTTAATAATTAGGAGATACTTTGTGGGAGCCTTTAAAACTATACGGTAACATCTATATATGTTACTGTTAATTAACACGCAGTAGTATTTACATCTTAGACTATAGTGAAAACATTTGAAGCATTTAGTAACATCTTACAATTTAGATGACTGTATGCAAGAGTCAAAGCCGTCATTTACTTTCAGAGTGGAAGTAAAACAATCAACTTACTGTTGCTTATAGCAAATGAAAAACATCTTTCCAAATTTAAACTAGAGTAATTCAATCTCTGGATTTTTCTTTTACCTGCTGCTGGACACTGCAGTGATTTCTGGGAAAGAAAGTTCCAGAAGAACTTGCTCTTGCTCATCGACAAAATAAACGCCAGTCCAGTTTACAGCAACAATCACATCATTCTTTGGCAGACTGGGACCTGTTAGGACATGGCACAGGTACAATAAAGCAATGTAACACCCAGACAAAGAAAAACAGCACAGTGCAGCGATGGACCAACTCAATCTGTAGGATTAAGGAGCTTTTTAAAGATTAATGTAAACATTATATGAGCATGGAGACATCAAGATTAGGCATGGTGTGGTAAGTATAAGAGAAAACTATGCTGGGAGTGTGCAAAACTGTATTTCTAAATCATTCAAAACAAAATTAAAGTATTACCTCACAAGACACTATAAACAGACAGAAGTGTGAATATTAGAAAAACTCATGATAGCCACTCTTGTTTAAAGGATGGTTTCTGTTATAGATAGATAGATAGATACTTTATTAATCCCAAGGGGAAATTCACATAATCCAGCAGCAGTATACTGATACAAAGAAACAATATTAAATTAAATAGTAATAAAAATGAAATATAGGAGTTGTCCTGTTTAGGCATTAACCCAAACAACTTGAGTCTGTTTTAAGTCACATAAAGCCATAAAAAGGCTGACTCCAGTGGTTAGTTCAGATGATATCTTATGTGATTAGTGATAAATGACTACACTATGTACAGGCATGTAAGGATTTTCTAAATATTTAAAAAAGTTCAAGTAAAAAATATTTCAAACACTACAAAACTAGCCTGAAAAGTACTGGAATAATGAGAACAGACAAGAGTTCAACTAGTTTTGAGGAAGACGAAACAGAGGTAATGTGAAAGGTTAAAGGTTTTTGGAGGCTATTAGAGATGTGTTTTGTGATATTTGATATTGGGTACCTCACCTGTGAATCAGAAATAATTCATGTGCGGGAAGGCCTTGAGGTCAGCAGGTTATTTGTTTCGCCTTTATTTACTCGGTATTTAAAATATTTCAAGTTTGGTCTTTTAGAATTTTTGTACTAAATCCACCATTTTTTCATATGTTTGGCCTCTTTTGGTCATTATTTGGTTTTAGGGGATAATTCAGGAGTGTCCTATGGAGTCCAATACATTTTACACATACACAAAGGCACACACACATATACCCTAGCATTTAAAAGTTTGGAATTGCCTGTAAATGGTCATGTTTATGATAGCTATTGATACGTTTATATCACAGGGCCTTTATATTTACTTAAAAATATATCCAAGACACTACTAATGTTGCAAACACCTATTACTGTTTGAAACTGCTGATTTATAATTTGTAGTATATTTCACATATGACAGAAGAGCCCCATTTTTAGCAGCCATTAATCCAGCGACATAATGGCAAACTCTTTCAACTCATCCTACACTAATTATGTTTAAATGCTAATCTGTTATCTGTTAGAGGAACATTTGTAGTTTTGTTAGCACAGATGAAACCTGTTATTTTCTTAAATAAAGCAAGTAAATTGTCTTTCCTTGGACTGCACGGTACTGCTATTCCTAAAGTTCAATTCTGGCTTCAAACATGGCCAAAACAAAACAGCTTTCTCAAGGAACATGACATTTTATTGGTGTTTTGTAAAATGAAGGTTATTTCATGTGACAAAAGATCATGTAACTGAAGATTACATACAAAGCTGTCTATTACTGTATTGAGAGAAGAGCGTGAACTGGATCTAACCATGATAGAAAAAAAGAGGAAGACCCAGATTGTTGAACTGCATAAGAAGTTAAGGATATCAGAGTCTGTAGTTTGAGAAACAAACACCTTACAGGTCTTCAGCTGGTTGGTTCCTTTAATTGGACACACCAGATACCAGTGTCATCTGTAACAGTGAAAAAATGACTCCAGAGTTTTGGCCTTAGAGACAGAGTTTCAAAGAAAAGACCATATCTGAAACTGACAAAAGACAAAGGTTAAAATAGGCAAAGTTTGGAGTCACTCAGAAATCTACCATCCTTTGCCCATTTCAACCCTTTCATTTTACTGTTTTTGACTTTTTTAATGCTAGGAGTATTTCTCTCTCCATAACCCTCCAGTCATTTATTTTACTATAATGATCTGTACCTACTGGAAGGTTTCTGAATTCTCTTTGTGTTAAAATTTCAGAAATATAATTTTAAGAGCATGGGGCTGTTTGCTTTTCTGTAAATTTTATTTTCCTCTTTATGTTATTAATACACGTGCTTACCCTTCTTTAATCGCGCAATTACTGCTACAATGCAGGGAGAAAAACTCTTTACATTTGGCTTCTGCATTTTCAGCAATATTCCTGTTTGATTATCCTTTTTAACTTTTGTTCTTATACAGTATGTATATATATTTAATAAGCACACCAGTTTGAATGTGAAATGTGAGTTTTACTTACAAAGGTGTAAACTCAATGAACTTTTCAAAAAACCACTTCTTTCCAAGAACACATCTATGATTGTGTACTACGTAGAAAGAGCTTTGTCTAAAAGCTGACAGCAACAGTAACTGAGTCTGAGTGTGCTGACCATAATAATGAACATAACAATATGCTGATAAGCCCCACAGTCAGTGGAGTTAAATAATTATTTTACAATTAAAAAGAATAAAGCATGCTTTGGAGTAAAAATTTAAAAAGTATTATATAGCGTGACAACTACTAGCTCCACTGTATATACTGTGCTACTATTACATTATTATTATTACTTAACTAATCAGACTTCGCAGTTTTTAAAACATTTATACCTGAAAATTTGAAGGCTTCATAAAACCGTGAGAAAAGTAAAGGCCACTTGAATCTGGCAAAATCCACTACTTCTTCTTTAACTTTCTGGGGTTCCATTCTTTTTTGTGTGTATATTCCCTGTAATAATAATGACAACAGCACTATTATGAAAAATTATTAGGAATACAAATAAAAAAAAATCTAAAATGACTTATACAAATTGCTTCTTTGCAACAAGGAGACTGGGATTAAAAACCCGGGTGCTCCCTGTGTGGAGCTTGCATGTTCTCCCAATGTCTGTAGAGGTAACCACCCAGAGTCCAAAGACATGTAGGTTAGATAAACTGGTGGTGTTAAATTGACCCTGGGTATGTGTGTGTTCACCCTGCAATGGGCTGGCACCCTTATTCCTACTTTGCGCCTGTTGCTTACTGCAATGGGCTCCATCTTACCTGCAATCCTGGTCCAGATAAGTGGGTTTAGAAAACAAATGGGTAGATGTAGAAAGATGGATAGAAAATGCCCTTAAGCATCCACAGGTCAGCAGATCACCCCAGAATGTTAGTAATTTTCATCTTCATATTTGGTTGAAAACAACGCAATAATAATGACAAAATAATCATGGGGGCATTTGTATAAGGTATTGCCTACAGGTTATAGTTAGTCTAGTGGTCCAGTGATCAGTAAATATATTTTAAAATCAAATAAAACTTCTCAAAACATGACCTATCCTCAAACCCAATGTTGTTGGCTAGTCTTTAAAAAAAGTCAAGGCCACATATAATAATAACAAAATGACAAAACAGAGCTTCTTGTTTTTGACTGTTAAAACTAAATCTGGATACTGATTTGCAAAATGATTTTCATGTACAAGTATATGCTCCCTTTCACCTTTTTGTGAGCAGCCATTATGAATTGTGCCCATTTTTCCACAGTTTTGGTGGACGAAATCTCTCTGTCTGGGATATAGGAAGGGATTAAGTTAAGTAAACGTTCCAACAAAATATCTGATCCATAGTCAATATAATACTGTTGTGAAGCCAGTTCTGCCAGATCCTCCTCCTGAAAGACCAAATCAAAATATGTTTTAAAAAGGAATGCAAATCTAAAACTATTAATTATCATGATCACAAAAAATATACTGAGGATCAATCAATCTCCCTTAAGTTACTCATATTTTTAAAGTAATGATTTTATACAATCATAATATTCAAATGAAAGACATTGATGCGTGGAAGAAATGTCATGAAAACAGCACAGATTTTTTTTAAGAGAAGTGCATAATGCATGAGCATTTACAACTATCCATCAAAACCTGGTGGGAGCACTTATAAGTACATTTTCATTATGAAGGTTTGTGTAGAAGTCTCTCTTGACTATTCACATCAGGAAGTTGCACTTTTCATTGATTTTATTTGCATACTTGTTCTAGATCTGTCAGATTTGTTGGAAATCTGTAAGCCACTGCAGCAGCTTTAAGAGATACAACACATTTTCTAAAAGAATGATTGAATTACTCAAGGCATTCACTTTTATCTTAATCATGGTAAATGATTCAGTTTTTATTTTTTCTCTAAGCTTTAAGTCATTGTTGTGTAAAAAGAACAATTTTTGATGATGAATTAATTTTTCATTCAGGGACAGAACGTATTATGTAAAAAGTCAACTTTCATTACAATACAGTATTTGCTATTATGTCAAAAGATGTTTTCTAATTTAAAAAAAACATTGTTGCTGCCAATGTCATCCTCACCTTATCACATCTGTATTCCCCGAACTTCACCCCTCTTACAATTTGCTGATAAATAAGGTTTGTTGCCACATTGTCCTCACTGGGATTGTGCCAGGGAGTGAAGATTTCTTTACGGAAGAACAGCCTCCATGGGGCATTACGTTCCTGTGCTCCTTGCTCCTTGGCATACTGTTCACATTGAGACACAGCATCCATCACATGGTCATTTCCACTTCCCAGAGAGGACACCTGATGTTGAAACGATACCATATAAACGAGACACAGATGACATTTCAGTCACAGGGCACACATTCTCTAAGGCAGCAACATCAGCTAACACAAATGTAACAATTATTACTTTTATAATATTATTAATAATACCATACTAGCTGTGCTTCCTGTTTATGATTGGCTGAAATCTAAGTAATCAACATAGACCTCAGTGCATCATCTACTGGAATGTATTCTGTAATTCATATAGTAATAAAATACAATGCATGTGTCATTCCAACAGATGGTGCATCGCAAACGTATGTGGTAATGAAATGCCTTGTCGCAAATATTTGTAACATGCCATCTGTTGAAATGACAAATGCAATATATTTATTTCTACCATTTTGTACGGGATTCGTAAAAGCAGTGTTAATGTTTGTGATGTACCATCTGTTGGAAAGACAGAGACATAGTAACTGGACAGTTATACAGATACACACACAGACACTTGTCCTTAAATTAAGGTGTATAATTATATATAGCTAGAAATTCTAGACATCCCACATGTATATAACTATATACTGTATAACTATATATAAAATATACATATTAGCAGTTACTAGTATGATAAAAAATAATTCACTAACATCAGACAGTTCAGTTATATTTATAAAGCAAACAGAAGATGAACATGGTACTCAGTAAACACCATATTTTTTTGTGAACTGTAGATATCTATTTTAGACCAACTGGTGACACCGTGAGTTAACATTACTATTTTCATAACTTTGTAGTATAAGAAAGGCAAAATAATACTGACGATAAATACATCTAGGACACCAGTATGGATTCTGGAAAGAACCCTGACCCTGCTAATGTGTACATAAACATGTGACATCAGTGGTTAGAAAAATTAATTGGGGATATGATCCTGAACTTGAACAAGTTTAGCAGTTAGGACAGCTAGAAACACAACGTACTCATACAAGACAAACATAAGGCTAGCAAAAAGAAACAAATGGAAATGTTGTATTGACAGTAAATTCAAGACCCACATTTTAAAGCAAAAAAATAATATTTTAATTAGTTTCATAAAATGTTGTCCTATGAAACAATAATAACAGTAATCCAAAAACCTACTACATACAGTAATGCTACATTCTTCCAGACTTGAGAATGTTATGTTATTGTTCATGATGTGAAATTCTGCATCAAACTGTACAATTTAGCCTGTAATGTGTAGCTTTCAAGTCCCATCCATCCAGCCTTTTTATAACTCCTCATTATTCCACTCAGTATTACACATTTGTTAAGAATTACAAGTATCTAGAGCATGGGAAACATAAACTGGTTTAAATTATGCCCAAACCTTTTAAAGTCTTATTTTGATCAGATATTCCTGTAGATTTGTACATTTACTTATTTAAAAAAATGTATGGGGTGCCACAATACTGTACCTTATCAAATAAGGCAATATATAGGGAGAAGCCGAATTTATCAAATAAGCTGATTTTGTCAGACAGTGCATTGCAGAGCTCCTTGGCGGTTGTGGCAGAGTCAGTCAGCAGCGTCTTTGTTGTGCCATCCATGAATGTGACAGGAAGCATGATGGGCTTCTTTGACTTAGTGGCCTATGATAGTTGAAGTTAATAAAAAAGGACAGCAGAACACAGAAATAAGTAAGAGAGGGCAATATTTTGCATGTAACATGAAGAAGTTTAGCATACTTGTAATTTAATTTTGCAAAATAAATCATTTAAAATTTTAGAATAAATTGGTAGCCTTTCCCATAATGTCTTCTGGTTTGTGTCTGCTGCTACCAGGAAAGACTGAGATTTTACTCAGCTCGGGATTCAATAACTATGCTTTTACCAAGTCATCTATTAGCCTAATTCAATGAAAAAGGAACCTTGGTGTATATATGTAGTAGCTGAATGGAAAATTGAATTACTTCATTTTGATATTGAAAATTTTCATATTTCAAATGTCTGAAAATATGAGATACACCATCTGTGTATAGAACTTGCATTAGAAATCTTTACAGACTCAACACATGAATCAGTACACAAAGAAACAAATTTAATTACCTCTTTTCTACAGATACAAGTGTTTCAGGAGCGAGGTTGTTTATGTGGAAAGGAACAATAAAAAAATATTTAAGGATGTTACCTGTAGCTCTAACCAGCTTGGTGGCTGAGTTCTTGTCCCATTAGCAAATGTTCTCCTCAGCCTCTCTTCACAATAAGGGGCATAACCTGGAGGCCCACCACTTATAAAGTTTCTCAAATACTGAAAGAGAAAAGGAGGTTGGCCAAGCATGTAAATTGTTTCTTTAATTATTCAGAAAGTTTCTTTGTTTGTTATACATGTCATGTAATGTTAAAAATTGTCAAAAACCCTGTATTATAATCTCATTCTTAAATAAAGTATTGTAAGGGACAGCAGGCAAACCAACATGGCCGGGATGTGCATGAAATGAAAGGTTGAGGGAAGGAAACTTCTTTAGTGACCTCCCCACTGTCCACAAGTGGCATAGTCACAGGTTGGCAAGGACCTGTTTTATAAATATTTTTGTGGACAAACCCTGACACGACAGCACTGCAGTATGAGTGGGCCTGCCAGAAACCCATGCCGGTTCAAAATGGGGAAGAGAAAGACTAGGCAGACCAACAATGCAGTGAGGAACCTGACACTCAACATCGTTGGTACTGGAGCCAAAACAGGGGGCAGACGTGCCTGCTGGAAGAAAGGCGCTCCGGACAACAACATCCAGGAAGAGGTACATACCGCACTGTGGATCATGATATCTCAGGACTGTATAAAGTGTTTCCCGTGCTCGTACCTCTTAGAGGAAAAATGTCCAGAGACCCAGTGAGAAGCGAATCATGTACCAGGAAATGATGGTAACTCTGAAAGGCGTCCGAGCACTAAGAACTTCACTCAACTGTTTGCCAGAGAGGGACACGTGGCCTGCCCAGAGGGATTGTGGAATGTAGGAGGCCGGCGGTGGCTTGCAGACTGCCTGGTACTTAGGCTAAAGGACTCGAGCTCCCAGAAGGGGAAAGAGGAGGTGAATGATGGTCAAGCTGCTCCCAATGAAGGTAAGGAGCCTTTAATGCTAGATGGCAACTCCCCTAGGTTGCAGCGGTGCTCCAGATTCCCACTGGGCCTCATGGGACTTGGAATTCTTTACCATAGCCCTGCTGGGTGCCGTCAGGGGGTGATGCAAGGACTCAGGAGCCCTATGGCATGGTGTATCCATCTCACCTGGAAGTAGTTACAGACCATGTGGTTGGAAGAGCAGAAGCACTTCTGGAATGGCCAAAATAAAAGAAGCCTCATGCCTCACAGAGGCGAGCCAGAGTCAGGAGGAGGTGGGCAAAACTTGTGAGGAGTTGTGGAGGAGGCAGCAACTCAGAGAAAACGAAGAGAAGATAAAGTGTTGTCTAATTGTGCTTGTGCATAATTGTGGCTGTGGTGGGAAACACTTTCGGGAAGAGTTTCTCGTAATAAAAGACTCTTTGACCTTTTCACTTGTGTTTGTGCCTGTTGTGTTAGGTGATTGGAGAGCTGGACCACCACAGTGGTATACACAATACAGGTACAGACTAATTTAAAAACTATTAAAATCTGTTCAACAAAGGATTGCTTTAGGACCGAAACAGATATGCCTTATTTTTTAATGTACTGTACAAGTATGCTATACTACACTATGATGTTTACTATATAAACAATAAACTGCTTAATTTAATTCATGATTGTAAAAGGTAGGATCCTAAACTTACACATACACATCCATACATAGCCAATTTGGAATTACCTATTAATCTAACCAGCAGATCTTTGGGGATCTGGGAGGAAAAGTGGAGTACTCAGAAGAACAATAATAATAATAATAGTAATAATAATGAATTACATTTATATTGCATGTTTCTTGTTACTCAAAGCACTGTCAGAGATGGCTGGGGTGGCAACCTGGCCGGGACGCCTAGGAAGACCTGAGGAGAGCTTACGCCTTCCCCTGACCATGTGGGAGAGACCGCCCTGGTTCCTTTGGGGACCACGGGTACAGAGCTGAGAAGCTCAACCCTGTAGGGTGTCCGTGGTCACCCCCAGGGGACGCCCCCATGCCTTTGGAACCCTGGATCTCGGCACTTCCGCCACACTCGGAAGGGCCGGGGGGAAGAAGACTGGGGAGACCCGGAGTGCTTCCGGGGATGCAGCCGGCACTTCCGCCACACTGGGGCGTGTCGGTGGGAGGTTGCCGGAACACACCTGGAGCACATTCGGGTGCGCTTAAAAGGGGACGCCTCCCTTCATTCAGAGCTGGAGTCAGGTGAGGAGAGGACAAAGCAGGAGAAGAGAGAGTGGGGGCGGCCTGAAGAGAAAGGCAGAGTGTGTGAGAGGCCTGGACTTTGGGGAAGTCTTGGGGTTGTGTGGCACTTGGACATTGTAAATGTTGTAAATAAACGTGTGGTGGTGATTAACAACATGTCTGCCTGTCTGTGTCCGGGGCTCGTTCCACAGCACTTAGACAGAGCGAAACCACTTCCATTAACACCAATGTATAGTACCTGGATGATGCGATGGCAACCATTATTGCACTGGTACATTCATCACACATTAACTATTAGGTGGTGAAGTGGTGAGAGAGAAAGCCAGTTAGAGACGGGGGGTGATTAGAGAGACAGAATGAACAGAGCCATGATGGGAAATTTGCCAGGACATCATGATAAACCCTACTCTTTACGAAGGATGCCCAGGGATCTTTAATGACCACAGAGAGTCAGAACCTCAGTTTTACTTCTCATCCAAAGAACGGTGCCATATTTACAGCATAGTGTCCCCGTACACTACAATAGGGCATTGGGTTCCACATTCAGACCATAGGGTAAGTGCCCCCCACTGGCCTCAACAACATGGGTCTATGGAGAGAACATGTAAACACCTCAAAGCCAATTACTAGGCCTTGAAGAATGAAGGATGCAAGATCCACAAGACAAAAGTACTATTTACTGTACTGCAGTACTGCCCTGTTACTAATTAACTGCATTATAAAGAAAATATTTTGTTACTGAACTAATCCATTAATTATCCTACGGTTGCATTTGGTAGGTAGCATAGCTGACCAGGAATAGACAAGGTTAAAGGGTCTGAAAAGAGTAACACAGATAAGAAGATTAAAAGAACCCATCCAATGGCTAAACTAAAATATAAATCAGCAGGCTGCTCCATACCTTTTTACAGCCTCAACAACTAGTGGTACTGAACAAAAAATGTATTTTATTTGGCATCCATACTACCCAGAGTATGTAATTTTATGCAATTATCCTACATAATTTCAACATGAACACAGTTAGGTGAAGTAACTGCATTTTGCAAGCCAATGCTTCAGCCATAAAACTACACTTACAGTCAAGGGAAACTCCTAAAGAATGCTGTTCATTTCAACAGCTATGATTATTAAACAATAAAGGGCCTTTTTAAATTAAATAAAACCATCTACCTTGACAAACTTCTCTGAGGGGGAGAAGCAGCCAACACACAAGGAAATGAGAATCCAACCTCTTGCATGGCTACTTTTTGATGGGTTTTGGGTTAGTTGCTTGCAGATTTGACAGTAGATTTCATCTCTGATAACAGAAAGGAGGATCATTTGAACAAAGGGATGCACTAGGAATCAACATTAAGGAATTACAAGAGTTGGAAAAAAAAATGTCTATTTAATTAGCACGATTTAAGGTAAATAAGTTACTGGATAAACTGCCACTTACCTGTACTATTAAAGCCCCAAAATACCAGTATATTTAACCTGTTCATATAACCTTTTGTTAAATATACAATAGTAAAAATAATGTTATTAACATACTATAAGCTTCATGTCTATGGCTATGGTCTATGGTAACTATTTCATTTCTGGTTTACTTTAATTACAATATACAGTACATATAAACTAAATGAAACCCTTTTGAGCATATTTAGCTGTTCCTATCCTACATGTGTTAGCACAGCTGAGGAAAGTTAACCAATATAGTGGCGCAGCACTTAGCCCTGTTACCATGCTAAATTTACAGCCAGTTTACTCTCTGTGTAGTGTGTGCTTATGTGAGTCACTGACCAGGTTCTCCAGTTTCTATCCTATGATTCATATAAATACAGGTTAGTCTGATGGGGATTTTTAAACTCGCCTTCTATAAATGAATGTGTGTCTGATGTACTTGGGAATAGCATTATTCCTGCTGCCATTTCAGTATTTTAATAAAGAAGTTTAAAAAAACATGCAAGTGAATTTAGTAACATTTTCATGACCATTTGGACCATATTCTTTAATACTGTATGTACCACAATGCAGGATTCACAAGTTTGCTTTGGCTTCATTATATTGATTTAATGCTAAACATTACCAAAAACAACTCCTACCTTAATGCTGGTCTCAAGATACCATTCCCAATAATAAAATGGAGCTTCTCTAGGTTAGATGTTGGACGGTCCTCAAGCATGCTATTACCTTGCAAGGTGCATTCTCCATCATTTAACCTCTTGGTCACCTGCCCATAACACAAAATGCTCTTTATTATACATTACTCTATGTGATTAAAAGTCCTACCATCAATACATTTTATTTTAGTAGAAAAATGGAGCGATTCTACTGTCAAATCAAGGTCTACATAAAATTGGCAATTTAAGTTTCATTTTATTGTTTTCATCCTGTAGTTGTGTTTGTTGGAGTAATGAGAATGTATATGCCTTCTCCATATACTGTAAGACCTAAAGTGTATAGGGCTGTCTGAACCTTTGTCATGAGATGAAGTCTTCCTGTATGGGAGTTGGCCAGTCAGCTTATTAATATAACTAGGTTTTTATCTTCTAACACTTCTGTGACATAAGGAAGTCAGTCTGGTCATAGTACAGGTGGAAGGTGTTCATTCTCCAGTTTTTCCCTACATCTGAGGTCGTTGGACAATGATTGCTCAGTTGTTTCCCAGTGGCAGCAGCTTCTCATTTAAAAAGTAAGCATTCAAAAATAATATAAAAACAACTGCTCCTAATTTGCAAACATACAAATATTGTAGGTGTAATGTACTTTGTGGCTTCCACTACAATTATTAAATGGGAATTTTAAGAAACCATACTTGTTGTAAGCCAGCGCTTCCCGATTCATTTTACCCTCGCACCCCCTGTGACGGACGAGGCCGATTTCGCACCCCCTTGGTTTGAGAAGAAGTATGAAAAAATATGAGGTTAACGCAGAAAAACAGATCACCAATTGAAGCTTTATGAATAAAGGATACTTTATTCTCCATCAATAATTGTTTTGGTAAAGTCATACTCAGTGTAATCCTCCTTCCATTTTCAAATTTTTTCGCGACTAGCCATGATTAAATGAACGGTAAAAAAGTAAGAGCAAAGCGACGGTGACTTATTGAGGCAGGCAGGCGAGAGCTCAATAGCATGCGGGCTCGATGTAGTGCGCGTCAAGTCGATCTAAAATGTGCGGTCAGATTCGAAAAAATATATCTTTTCAAGTTCTATTTGGATATAAGTAGGTTCTATTTAGTCGACAGAAATATCTTTGGTAGGGATGTAAGTTGAATTTGGTCTTTAAATTTCTATGGTGAAGAAAAATTTATGCAATGATGACTAAATTTAACTTACATTCCTACCAAAGATATTTCTGTCGACTAAATAAAACTTACTTATATTTAAAATTTAAATAGAACTTGAACAGATACGATAGTTCATAATACCTACGCAGCAATAAGTGCACGTAAGAGTGGGAGTCATCCGTTTTAAGAAGCAGCGTATTGCACTGATACGAAATAGCCTGCCTATTTAATTATTTAGGAATGGATAGATAAATTAAGATTTTGTACAAATAATGTTTTTCATTTTTCTTTCTCGATGGATTCTCGCACCCCAGCAACAGTTGCTCGCACCCGGCACCCCCAATCGGGAAGCGCTTTTGTAAGCCGAAAATGTTTGAGTATCCATGATATTGTTTACATTTATTTAATTGAAAAATCTTGTTCAATAAAGTGGATTCTGAAAGTATTCAGACCTCTTCACCTTTTTCACAGGTTGCTATGTTTATTTTTTAATTAAAACCATTTTCATACACTTTGATTTTTTTTTCTTTCCTGTGTTAGGGTTAATTCCACAAGATAAGAAAAAGTGATAGCAAGCAGTGTTTTTGAAGTACCCACGCTGAGAGAGGACTATGGGTAGATCAGTAAGTTAAAAGTAAATCTGAATACATGTCATACAATAGTACAAATCTGACTTCAAATGTCATTTACTGCTATTTTCTCTTTGCTTGTTTCATTTTCAGTCAACTTCATTCAGACAACAGGAAAATGTCTATAGAGTTTTTATTTTCCTTTCCTTTTTATTTCTTCTTTTGCTAATAGTTGTGAGCATTAAGAACTTAACAGCTGTCAGTGTGGCTTGTGTGGATATAGTCTTTAAACCACAAGGTATCCGTTCAATTGCTTTCTCTGGCTCATTGAGTAACTTGGACTAAATCTCTAGTTTTTAAAAAGTATGTATATACAGTAAATAACTGCAATGTATCCTGATCTGTAAGTTACTTTGGTGTCTTTAATTTGTGTTTTGGCCCTCCTTTACATAAGATACAGATATGCTGTTCTTAGCATCCTAGCGTTTGATTTTTTCTGGAAAATAAACAACATCTTTGTAAACATATTGAAGTTTGGGAAAGGAAACAAGAGAGTGTTAGGACTTTTTCTAATTTAAAATGTATTTGTTATGATTATGTTTTTCTTAGCATCTT
Source organism: Polypterus bichir lapradei (assembly GCA_026402145.1). Lineage (NCBI taxonomy): Eukaryota > Metazoa > Chordata > Cladistia > Polypteriformes > Polypteridae > Polypterus > Polypterus bichir. The sequence continues at coordinate 107,897,765 of JANRMT010028174.1, read as the reverse complement.
GGTTTTGATCTTTTGGTTTCTTTGATTTTGCTGAGTAATGAATCCATCACCTCTTCCCTGACTATGCTCATGTCTGCTCCATTTAACATCTAGCCTTTCCCAAGTAACACATTCATTTTCTTTTTTTTCCAAGTGCATTTTTACTATTTGTGCATTTACCATTTTGTAGCACTTAGGTAAATACATAAAAATATACAGTAAGTGTATATTGTATGTTACAAATGTTTTCATGTTTTAATGTTATCATATTGCTAATATATTTGAATATGAAGATCTTTGTAAGGCTCCAAGCCACCCTACTGTGAAGGGTGCAAGAATTACATTAGATTAGAAATTTATTGAATTAAACATAAATCTTGTGTGCAACAGCTATTTGTTCTAAAAGTTTTCTGTACCTCCTATACTCCTGTACTCACCTCTTCTGTTAATTTTGACTTCTTCTTCAGAGTGAGGGATACCAGCTTATGTCGCATGCTGTTCTTCTTGTTACCATCAAGATGGGAGTTCTGTAGGCACATTGCATGGTTAATGCCATTTAACAGACAACTGACTTGAGACAAAATACTGTATAAATACTATGCTACAGTAATCTAATACAAAAAGTATTCTGTGAAATTTAGCTAGATTATAATTCCTCTTTAAAACATTATTTATACTTGGGTTGCAGTTTTCAGTCTGCAAAAAAAGGTAAAGTCCTTTCCTTGTGAGGCACTGAAGTATGTGTTTGGGATGTGTCCTAGTATTACAGTTTGTTATATAAGACATTATCCTATCTATATACTGTATTTCCTATACACTTTAATTCCATTACAGCATCACCGGGAACATCAGTCTATCGTAGAAGCATTGGGACAAGTCCTGGATGGGACAGGACCATCAGTTCATTACAAAGAGTAGCCACTCACAACTATACTATTAAAATGACTAATTAACCTAAACCGCATGAACTTTGGATGTGGGGGGAAACCAGAATATCCGCAGAAAACCAAAACAGATAACACAGAGAGCATGCCAACCTTACAGACAGTTGTTGGACTCATGGAACAGTGAGTCTGCAGTGGTAAACTCTGCTGCCTCATATTCTCAATGAATGGACACATTTGATTAAATATTTTGTTGTACACAAGATTTGGAAGAGTGCACACAAGCTTGCTTTCTCATTCTATAAAAAAATGTCCACATTTGATAAGAAGTATGAAGTCTACTGTCTCACAGCATTCAAAGAAGATCCACATCTGTCAGCATCTGTCTTACTGTACAGCTACCTTTTTCAGTTTGTTTTTTTTTAAATATCAGAATTTCTTAACAGATTGTGAGTTTGAATTCACATTAAGTTCACAAAGAAAATATGGTTTTTATGGTCGCTAAAGTTTAGGCCTAATATTTTAAAACACATTTTCAGTACAAATAGCTTTTGTTGGATTTGGATACTACAACATGGGCTTTCACCAGAGAGGATGCATCACCTCACCCGCCGTTAAAAGCTACCTCGCCTTCCACCTGCAAGGCCTGCAGCTCTCGCTTGTATGTCCTCTTCCCCAGGGTCTCGTAGATCTTCGTCATAACAGGGATCTTCTCACTGCCGTCACTCATGGCTGTGTGATATTTGGGCTCAGGAAGATCTCCCATAAACCTTAAAACAGTTATCCACACAGCAAGGGCGGCCTGGAGAAGAAAAGATTTGGGTTTTGACTGTCTTTTTAATTATTACACTGTGATACACTATTATGACTGCTGTTCAGATTTGAAAAGGAATAGTGTGCTTGGTGAGTCACAACAGGAGTAGCCCTCTCCTAAACTGTATAAAATCATTATTAGAATATATTTACTTTATCAAAAGTGAATTATAAGGTAATTATTTATTTTAACTGTTCACATATATTTTCCCCAACAGGTGAAGTGACTTGCTTAACCTTGTGGTTTAAAGTTCACTGCTTTAGCTCCCACAGCAATTAAATGGGTCCATGCAGCAGATGTGGGGTAAAAGCAGCTGGAGAGGGAAAACACATATAGAGAAAGGAAGATATCTCCGTAACAGAATGTGACAGACAGAGGGATTCCATTAAATGAATAATGTGTGCTTGTGGGAGTGGTATGCCATTTAGTATGACAGTATGTAGTATAGCAGCCACATAGTTCAAACAGAGAATTTAGGGATAGCTAATGGCATTATGAGGGAGTGTGCTACACATATTGTATTATTTAATTTTTTCATTGATTTTTAGAATCTGCCTAATCTAGGTCAGAATTCCAGGAAGTCGGAGTCTATCTTACAGCCTCAGATGCAAAAAGAGTAACCTGTTGCCTTAAGTGCGGTTTGCCACTAGAACTTTGTCATCCAATCACATAATGTAATTTTTTGTAAGTACATTAAAAAAGTATATTATTTTTCTGTCAAAATGGTTAATACTGTACTTTACTTAGGTAACATAATCCAATGTTTATTTCTACTTACAATTTACTGCAAAGGTTTATTTTGTTACATATATAGACTTTATAAAAGGATGTGCCCATAATAACGTGTTCCAAATGTCATGAAAACTGGTATAATGGATAAGTGAAATGTAAGTAAGAAACATGTTCAAAACCAGAGTAAAGGAGATATTATTGGTTCAGAATGGTGCTACACATAGGGTTCTTTCATACTGAGTGAGACCTCCACGGCTGATGGTTAATGATACAAGTGACTATTTAGTGTATAGCATGGAGCTATTTGAGCTGCAACTCATTTTGTATACAGTCAGACAAGGCAATTGGTAATACAGCAAGTCATTAACTCTTGGTTTAAGGTATTACTAAGAAATCCCAGAAAGAATTTACATTTCTAAAAATGGTATTGTGAGCACAACATGATCCAACTCTGTCTGGTCAGCAATATAAGGCACAATATAAGACAACCTTACTGTTTTGTGGCACACTGTTTCAAATTCAATATTTAGAGCCTTACCAACTGGTCGCCCTCATCTTCATGATATAGTAGGGGCTGTTTTAGGGGCCTCCTGATGTAGGTGTGTGTGGTGGTACCCTGAAAGTAGGTGGCTGCAAATTTGGCAAACTTATACTCGGAGAGATCCTCTTCTTCTTCTTCGGGCAGAGGCAATGATTCATCTAAATCATCTTCTTCCAAATGCTTCTGTGTGCGCTCAAGGTCCTGAGAAAAAAGTGCACCATTGTGTAACATTGTTTTTTTATTTTGCAAATATTGAAATAGCCTACTCATTAACTAGATATCTTCAGTTTGCTATACAGCTCTTTGACGAGCACCTTTTGACAACATTCCAATTCTTTATTCTTTAGTTAAAAGCTACAAGCAATATAAGCAGCTAAACAGCAGTTGGTCATTTTCATAACTTGCTAAACTGTATTCCAGTACTAAAGGTACTCCACAATTGCAAAATTGATCAAAATTATTTAATTGTTCCTTTAAATCAAGGAGTAATTCATGCTTGTAATAAGAACAGCCCCAGGTTAGTCTTAAAGATGAGTTTACCTCAGCACACATAGTACCCAAAGCTTGACTATCAACTTAGGACATTTAGGAGAGGCTAACCATCAGTATTTGTTGAGAAATGGTTAGTAGTTTTTGAGGAAAATAGTGTTTAATTTACTCTGCACAATGCAGTGTCGGCAAACCTTCTTCAGTAGAAGTAGGTATATTATATCAATATACTCGTAATATACAACTGAAATGTTTATTAAATAGTGTCTGGTGAGAGTTATAAATAACACAAGACTTCCAAGTGTGAGGAACTTAAAGACTTGGGTGCGACTGCTGATTCTAATGTGATGTGGGAGACCTTCCGTGACATTACCCTAAAAGTTGCTGAGGGTTGTGTTGGTGTTACCAGTGTGCCTAGAAGTAGGTGTTTCATCTCACAAGGCATCCTGGATATCATCGGGAGGAGTCGCAGCACTTGGCCTGATGGTAACTCCAGTCTGTACCGGGAACTGAGAAGGATGGCTGCGAGGGCAATAAGGGCAGATAAGGAGGCATTTGTTAGAGGAATCTGTGAGCAGGCGACACACCCTCTATGGTCTAGTGACCCATATCTTGCTTACAGAGGAATCAAAGCATTATGCACATCTGAACCTGCTCCTCAGAGTGTCGCAGTCAGGACGGCTGATGGAATGGTCGTTTACAGATGACGCCTAATTCGTGACCCACTGGGCTGGCTACTTTGAGCAGCTGTTTAAAATTGATCCTCTAGCTTGGACGTTGGACATCTCTGGGTCCACAGTTGTTGAGGCTGATCCTCCAATTAGCTGTGAACCACCCAGTCCCACGGAGATTGCACATGTGGTGAACCAGCTGAAGGCAGGGAAGGCTGAAGGGATCTGTAGTATCCAGGGTGAACTTCTCCAGGCTGGTGGTAAGACTGTCTTCCTGGCATTGCAAGCAATATTGCCTCTATCTGGGAGATGGGTGTCATCCCAACTGACTGAAAAACAGGACTTGTCGTCCGTATCTGGAAAGGGAAGGGTGATTGCCCGGATTGCAGCAAATACATGGAGATAACACTGCTCTCAGTGCTGGGTAAGGTCCTTGCTAGGGTCATTCTTAATAGGATCTGTGATTACTTGCTCACCTATCAGTGACTGGAGTAGTCTGGTTTTATGCCTAAGAAGTGTACTATCGACCACACCCTGGCACTGAAGGTTCTTATGAAGCGCAGATGTGAATATCAGCAGAGTTTCTTTGCAGCCTTTTTCGTAGTGTGTTTGACTCAGTTAATCAAGCTGTTCTGTGGGACATCCTGAGACTTAGTGGGATTCCCACAAAGTTGCTGGATATCATAGCCAGCATGTATGCAAGTACTGTGAGTGCTGTGCAGAGTGGAGGCAGAGCCACTGTGTTTTTCCCAGTTGATTCCGGGGTTCCTCAGGGGTGTGTTCTTGCTCCTACTCTGTTCAATGTTTGCATGGACTGGGTGTTGGGCAGAATTGTGGTGTCCAGCAGCTGTGAGGCATCTGTTGGTGAAGAAAGATTCACTGATCTTTACTTTTCCGATGATGCTGTGATCTTCATGGAGTCAATGGAGGCTCTGATTAGGACTCTTGACAGACTGAGCATTTGGGCTTGCACAAATCTTGGATAAAAACCAAGATCCAGGCCTTTAATGGCCTCTTGGACACAGCCGTCAGCAGTGTGTCTGACTTTGGAGAGAGTGTCAACCTCATCAAGAGGTTTACTTACCATGGCAGTGACATCCATGTCTCTGTTGACTCTTCCTGTGAAGTTAGTAGACAAATTGAGAGAGCACGGGGAGTGTCATTGAGGTTGCTGGAAAAGTGTGTGGTGCTCCTAGTATCTTTGCAAATTGACAAAGGTCCATGTCTTTAGAGTCCTGGTGCGTCCTGTTTTGTTATATGGTTGCGAGACATGGACACTAACCAGTGACCCGAGACAAAGACTGGACTCCTTTGGTACTGTGTCTCTTCGGAGAATCCTTGGGTACTGCTGGTTTGACTTTGTGTCAAACGAGCAGTTGCTCACAGAGTCCCGATTGAGGCACATTACCTGCATTGTGAGGTAACATCAGTTACGGCACTATGGCCATGTACCACGATTCCCTGAGGGTGATCTGGCTGACAGGATCTTCATTGCTGAAGACCTGAGTGGCTAGACATGGATGTGGCAGACATATGGTCATTTCCAGGAGGTGGTACTGGACTGTTTGTCTACCTGTGGGTTTGCCAACCAGGATCCCGAGTTGATTTGATATGTGGTGGGTACGGCAACATGCTGTACCAGTACATGCTCCCCAATATGACCTGACCTGACAAGTTTATTGTGCATGTGAAACTTAATAATGTCACTGTCTGTTACCTCAAACCCAGAAGGTGCCTGGCCTTCCTGGCCTGGAAAACAGTTGGTAGTTCCAAGGAAGCCAAACATCTTGTCAACCATTTCTGAGTCATTGACAGGTTCATTGCGTGACTTCTCCATTTGCTCCAGAAGTTCCTTTTTTCGTCTTGCCTCTTCACGCTCCTTCTTTTCTCTTTCTGCATCCTCACGAGCTAGCTGAGCAAGACGTTCCTACAGCAAGGAGAGACAGACAGAGTTTTCAGGCAGTCAAACTCATTTAGACTCAGGTTGTGGTACTCTATCTATTTAAGATAAATCCATGGGAGTTTAGCTATTTTCATGACAATAAGTTAATAATGGATGATACTGGTAGATAAGGTTAAAGTGCATTAAGTCCTTACTTGTCACTCTCATTATAGGACTAGTTTAAGACATACCTTTTAAAAAAATCAGTTTATTTCACAGCTGTTTGTTACAAAATTTCGGAGATATTAATATGTGAAAGAGCTGTGCAGTAATTATAAAAAAAAAAGTCAGACTGTCACTGACAAAGCAGATTGTTATTATATGACAATTCCTGTTTCTTTAGCCCCATGACTGATGGGAATGCAACACTTTTCACACAAATCAGTAGCTACTAAGTATAAAACAGGACATTTTCCTCTGCAAAGTTCTAACTGCAGACTTATTTTTCTGAAATGGTCTATACATATAGATCTCAACACAGAATTTCCATAGCTAATATTTTACCAGTCATTTGCAGCTGACATGTAGTCTCACTCTCTTTGTAATAAGTTGACATTTAATTCTGTCACTCCTAATTTCTCTTCTGTTATATTCATCTGAAAACCTTTAACATTTTTTACCTGATGTTTCTTCTCTGCTTCTGCTTTTGCTTTCTTCGCACTCATTTGGTTCCTTAACTTTTCTTCTTCAGCTAAACGCATTTTTTCTGCCTCAAGTCGCCGACGGTACTAGAAAAAAAAGATAATTTAATTACAGTGATATGTGAACACAATAATTCCCAAGACATTTTTTGTAAAAATATATTTTAACGGTTACAATAATTTCTGGGTTCATAGGCAGAACAAAATAAAGTTCCAGCTAATCTAGTCTAATCTAATTTAATCCAAGGCAGTGGTTTGTGCTGCTCCCTAACATTTGCAAAGTACTTTTGTCTACTTATTCCTATCATAATGTATAGCGGTTTTCTCCCACACTGCAAAAATGTGGTGGTTATGTTGACTGGGGACCCCAATATTGCCAGTATATGTGAGGTGACTATGCCTACAATGGATTACCAATGATGACATTGGAATAAAAGGTTTCAAACAGAAAGATGAATGAATCAAAATGAAATAAAAAAAATATCTTCTTCACTCAGTGGATTTATTTTATTATGCACAGAGATAAATCTTTTTTTAAATTTTGCACAGAGAAATTAAATATGGATAGGTTGATTTAAAGTGACAAGCTCTGTTTATCTATATTACTAGCCAGAATCTCACAATACTGCGTTTGTTGAACTGCATCTGGAGTCATTGACTTTGTCCTATTGCTCGTAATAAAATTTTGCGGCTGGACTTCTACTATCTTGTATGATTGCCTGACTTGTGTATCTTGGAAGTGTTTTCTCTTTCATGACCATTCTGGATTATGAATGAAGTTAATTTCAGATGAAGATGAACAATTACATTTTATAGCTTCATGAGTCTAACTAACATGAGATTGGTGAAGCAGGATGTTACAGGTTGTTCTATCTCATCCAAATGAATGTTCTGCGAACACAGGAGAGACCACTAAAATAGGTAATTAAGAACTCCAGATGCTGCAGGTACTGTCATCTTCTTAATGCAGGTGGCGAATAGAAATATGAGCAATAGGACAAAAGAAAGTGGTAGGACCACATAACTCCCCAAATGTTAATGGAGAAAGAATCTGGATTGCCCTTTCTCATTATGCACTCTTTAGAACACAAAAGAGCAGGAGAAAAGAAAATAATTTCAATTAGCTGTCTTCTCTTTAAGCGAGTGCATTGCCTGAGAGTTTTCTACAGGAACTCCAGAGGCAAGTTTAGAACTGTGTAAATAAGGGTGTCAGTATGTCTGGCTTTAAAAGATTTCTGTAGACTGATGTTTCTTGGGTTTGCTGAGGACTACTTAGTAGTTGCAAGGCTTTGAACTCTATAACCTATAACCTTAATTTGATTTAATATACTTTTAAATTTTAGAATCACATATTCTGGTAAGAAATAATGGTTTATACATTTTTCCAGTAGAAGTGACTTGATGTTTCCTTTGGGTTAGCTTACCTCTCCCTTGAGCCGCTTGTACAATCTCCTTGAAATCATTCCCCTGACATAAGCCTGTATTGTAATAACAGCCCATAGTCGGTGCCGGAAGGCCCGTCTGACCAAGTAGCCTCGACAACGAGCTTGAAACTCAATAATTCTTTTTCGGGCTACATGATATGTTCTGTGTAGCTTCCGGGACCTATACAAGGCTTGGAGTCTGGAGAATCCAGTCCTCATCTGGGAAAACAAGAACAAAATAAACATGTTTATCACACAAAGAGAAGTTTTGCCAATAATTACTTTCCTCTGCTTTGAGTTATGACTTGGATTAATTTTAATTTGAGTCAGAAAATCAAATCTTTCTGTTCATATACTGTAGATCTTTTCCAGTGATTGTTTTATCATGAATAAATATTACTTTTCTCCCCTTAAAAAAACAAAAATTAAAAACAATTCCTCATAATGATACCCTGTTCACACAGTATTAAAGTGTTCTCAAAATGGAGGGAGTGATGCCTACCGCACTGTAGTTTTTTCGGCAATAATAGCCTCGCCAGTATTTCTGAATTAGCATCACAGATTTTCGAATTTTAACAAAATTTGATCTGAAAAACAAAGAAAACACCGCAAATGAATTATATATTCTTTTTCAAAAATGCAAGTCTTTACCTACAATTGAAACATTTCTTTTAATAAAGCAGACCACCTGTAGGCTATAAATAATATACTGGTAATCTACAAAGTCATAATTATGCACATCCATTGATTTATATTTTTAGCAAGTCCTACCTGTCTTTAAAGCCACGGACAACTTTCTGTATAAGAATGACCCTGTCAGTGATTGCCTTGTCCCTCTCAATCTCCAGTAACATGTCATGATGATCCTGTAAAAAAACAATTGCTGAACTGTAATCACTGTATCACAGTGTCTTAAATATTAACTACAGAGGCATAAATTAATAATAACTTCTCAAAAAAATGTAATAATTAATTTTTGACTGTGGGAGAGGGGTGAAGAATCAGGTATACATAACTAACACAGCATCTTTGGAGAAGGTCTAAAACCCAATCACTTTTTCAAAAAATACAAATCTAAACTTGCAGTAAATTAAACATTTTCATTACATGCCCCTGAAACTGCTTCCAGTTCTAATTGTAATGATGACCATTAGTGCACCTAATCCAGGAAACTGGCAGAGAAATCATTATTGCCAAGCATACAATTCACTCAAGAGTGTTTCTTTCAGTAGCTCCTTTCTTTAATTTATTGTACAGTCAGTCAGTCATTCTCTAATATGCTTAGTCCTGAACACGGTCACAGGGGTCTATTGGAGCCTATCTCAGCTAGCATAGGGCACAAGGCAGGGAACAAATCCTAAACAGGAAGCCAGTCCATCGCATGAGAAACACACACACACACCAAGCATGTACTATGGCCAATTTAGAATCGCCAGTTCACCTAACCTGTATGTCTTTGGATTATGGGAACATGAATATGAATCCCTATTAACAGAGCAACTGATACTATACAATCCGCATTCTGGGTTTGGGTGAAACTGCAGATACGTTGCCAGTAACAAAGAATAATTTTAACTTTGTCTATATTTATTTCAGGATGTGAAAGAAACCCTGTTCTGATACCACAAAGGTGACAAAGATTTTTTTAAATAAACGACTAGAAGTAGAGCCATAAGTCAGAAAAACAAGCAAAGATTCATCAAAAGGAAGTCAATTAAATTTATTTTTTTCAAGCCAACATTAAAAACCCAAAATTGTAGTCAAAAATGCATAGATCAAAAATCTTTAACCAGGAGCTCTAACTAAACAGGCAACTGACCATGGAAGTGAAACCCAAAGTTTTCTGGGTCAGTTCCCTAGCAATATCATAAAAAAAACTCCACAAAAGGGTGGCAGAACAGCATTCAAAGTGGCTGAAAATAGTTTTAAATGTTCTAGAAATTGCAGAATTGAGCTCTGCAACTTCTAAGACCTATACTTACACAAAAAGGAAAGTGAAAATAGGCCTCGAATGTGCAAAGAAAAGCAAAAAATAATACCAATCATAACAAACCACCAGAACTTATAGCGTTGTAATGCAGAAACACTGAAAATGTAAGTCCATTGTGCCTTTGCAAATGCTATTCATTTTTCATTTAGTCATTGCACTTACTGCTGCGTTAAATGTCTTGTACTTTACCTAAGATTTTATTCTATTTGATTGTTAACTTTGCAGTGTCTTGCCAAAACCTCATATGCATTGTATATACAGTATCTTCACTTTAGCCTCCTCTGGTAAATAATAAATCAATAATAACTGGTGTGACAATATGCACCAAGTCCCTATAGTAAATAAAATTATTGCATAGCTGCTAGTAGTGAATAAGTTTCTTTAAATGAATATATTCTAATAGATTATTCCTAAAATGAATACCAAAAGTTGTTTATTTTTTGCTCATCCTTTTTTTTTTTTTTGACATGCTGATAATTTGTATAATAGTAATTCTCTTTGCCCGCAAAAAACAATATATATCTTAATAAAATAGGCCTTATGGAGCCACGACAACTGGAAAAACCAGCTTAATAGAATAATTATGTGATGAAAAATTTCTCCAGGGAACAATAGTGTTTTGACTGTTCTTCTTCCACAAGCCTAATTTAAGTGCAGGTTCCTGTTAGTGCAGCAATCTGTCAAAACAACAGAATTCTCTACAAATACTGTGATACTACAGGACTTATTGCAAAAGCTTATTTTTTTTAACTGCGGCTCCCACAACATCATCCCAACCCCCAATCCCCTTCCTGTGAATAACTTTCCTGGCAGTTAGTATCTTGTAAGCCATTCATCTGCCAGGGACATTTTTATTGAAATGCAAAAGAGAGATAGGGATAACTAAAGATTCGACTGTTTATAATGAATGAAGGCCTTAAAAACTCAAATGACAAACCTAATCAAACAAGAACGAAACAAGCCAATTGTAAAATCACATTTTAGTACAGCAAGAGTTCGACTTCAAATAATTGCTTTGTTATTTCAATCTTAAAAGAATAATTGTTATCATATTTACATCACATAACTCACTGTTTTGAAATTTTCTGCAATTTATTTTTTTGCTCTGAAGCAGTGGAAATCTGCAGAATTAGTCATTCTCAGTTAATAGTACCTTTAAGAAGATTTTGGTTTTGCCAATTTGCCAGTCATCATCTTTTCCTAATACTGCTTCTGCTATCCGTTGACAAGTTCCTCGAAGGTCCTCCTGTAATTAAAGTAAAAAGGAGACTAGAATCAGTAGTTTTACAGGAGTGTTACAGTGACTGTTGTTAGAACCTTTATAACCTGCAGAATTAACAAAACTTGGGTACCTATACTTTTAGGTATGATTGATAAATTAGTAAGCAAAGTATGAATGGTAAAAATAAGAATACCTGAGTGCATCATTTGATATGTATTACTTTAAATACTGCGATACCAAACTTGCGATACTGAACTTTCAAGTCCATTCCATCATCTGAGAATATAGGAATGTCCTTATCACACTGATTGCAATGAAATAATGGCCCAACTTGCTCAGAAAAATGGAATTGTATGTTCTTATACTGTCAACTTTTATTACAATAAAAATTTGAAAGGTTTTGGTGTTTGTGATAGCTCTGTGCACAATGCACAAGGAATGATCATACAGTCAGAAACACATTAAGCAAAGATGACAGTCTGATCATTCTAAAGGTCATTGGTATGTTGGTAGAGGCGTCTAGCGTTGTTTTTTACCACACAACATTTTGTGTATTGTGAATGTTGTAGCGGATGAACTGGCATCCCAACTGGGATGGAGAGTAACATATTATCTGGCCAGGAGGTGATAATGGATGGATCACATTGACTCAAGTGCACCTTAGCCAATATGTCTCCTATTCCATTTCCCAGTTTAAATAATACATGGATTGGGGGAAGCTGTAGACAGAGAGCTGTTTATCTCACAAGACGGGTGGTGATGCTCCACTGGCATGGCCCCAGTTTCGACATCCACAGGATTGCATAGAACTCCTAGTTTAGGAGGGCAGCCCTATTGGAGTCCCTGAGTGCAGACACGTGGCACTGGCAGGAGAAGACTTCCCTTCTTCATGGAGGGTCAGCCTGACTCGAAAGTGCTTCCTGTATGCAATGCTGTGGAACCTGACGTACTTCCAGGTCTAACATAAAAGAAGCTGCCTCGTCTCACTTGAGTAGATGGAGCTGAGAGAAAGTGGACAAGGCTTGCATGGGAGGAGTGAAAGGAGTAAGGCATAAGAATTATATTGGCTTGAATTGTGGGCTGGAAGGAACCTCGTTGTAAATAAAAATCACTGTTTTGAACCCAGGACTGTGTTGGTGCCATTATGTCTTGAGCCTGGGGTTCAGTGACATCCCTAAAGGTCACAGTATGTATGTAATAAATGTGCTAAACATGACGTAGAAGAACACAGAGAGGGTCTGACTATGGATTACAGTGAAGACTTACATGCCTTTTTGAACACAGTCAATAAGTTTTGCCAGGGTCAATGTGGATCATGGAAATAAAACAAATCCCAAGCAGTGAGTAACCACTGTTATATAAATTATGTAAATTCTTTACCAAGTCTTTAAATAAGTTTCAAAAATATATGATAATAAAAGAATTTCATACATAAAAATTAAGAAACACAAATTAGATTACATATTTTATAATTAAGGCAGATCAACAACTGCTACAATTTAGAGATTATTGTTTCAAACCCTTACTTGCTCACTTTGTATTTTATTTCTCTGGAAAGGGTCCTGGCAGCAAGATACACCAGGCCATGCTATCATCAGCAACTGTTTCCACTAGCTCTTTTTGATCCAGAAAACCAGCGGTTTCTCTCCAGGGTCTTCCCATATTGCTGAGCTTCAACCTATTAGAAAGTAAGTAGCCCTGCACAGGCACCTCATTTTGACTGTTTGTGCTTGCAATCTCACTCATTTGGTCACAGCTCAAGAGTTTGTGTCAACAGGGGTGGATGGGGATGCATTTGTACCTGTAAAAACTTCTTTCAAAGACTTAACCTTTGCTTCAGCCCAGAGTGTGGTACAATATCTGAAAAACAGCTGCCTCTGAATTGATTCTAATGTTAATATAAGATCAACACTACCACCTTATTTGTGAAGAAGATGCCAGTTTATCTGAACCCCTGTAACTGGAGTAACTACTCACCCTTATCCTTAGGGAATAAGCAACTCTTTTCCTCAGATTAGCATGTGTTGAATATCATCCCAGCCTCATCACGTTCAGCTGATACTTTCATTTACCCCAGAGATTACAGTTTCATGAAGGCGAAACTTGATACTGTGCAATCATTTGCTTTGACCTGATATCCTGTCCATAAAGATTATGAGCAGGAGAGAATATGTGTCCCCAGTGTTCAGAGTTCAACACCCATAATAAACTGACTCAATTTAATGGCAAGTGTGCAAATGCAACACTCTCTCTGTAAATGCTGAGATTGAATCATGCGCAGTGGTGTTCCTCCAGAACAGCTCTACTCTTAAACCATCTTTTACAGCATATCACGGGGGTGTACATTTGCCAATATTCCACTTTAGGGAAGACACTCTATCCTAGTATGATCAGGAGCAAGGCAGGCATCAATTGTGGATGTCCAATGAGTTAAATGCAAGGAACATACCCTCACATCCACACTCACTGAGCTAAAGGGCACTTGGTGATCTTGTGTTGGATTAAACAATGACTTGGAAAAGCACTGATAATTAAAAAACAAAAACAAAAAAAAAAAAAAAACAATTATTTCTCTGGAAAAATATTACATGTTTATAATTGTCACAGGTGCAGAATCATCCATTTGTGTCTATAACTATTCATGTTGCACTTCTGTGAATTTGTTTTATTTTTCAGCTGTTATGGTTCATAACCATAAAATCCTAACCCACTATTGGAAAGCGTGGGCCAGAGAGCCCTAAAGAATACTGTGACACCGAAGTTGACAATTTTAACTTTCTCGTACAAATGTTGGTAAACCATAACACACAATATGCTCAGCCCTCTCAAGCATCAAACAACAGCTTAAATCAAAAGTAACATCACCAAAAGAGATACTGCACATTTACTGAACATTTCTTTTCTTTTAAATAGTCTTATTTGTTTAATAAATATGACTGGAAATAAGAAAAAAACAGAAGATATTTTAAATCTCAAAGCAGAGTGTTTCCTAAAATGCTCAATTTCAGGGCGTTTGTGTTGTGTGTATGTTTGGCTAGCATGCTCATTTATTCTCTCTGTCCATTGTTTGACCTATCAGTTTGCCCAGTTACAATCAAATTTCTTTTGATTTAGAATTTAATTTCATTATAGCTTACCTGCTTGTAGGCTGGTTTAACACCAGGCATAAGAACACGGTAGCGATCTACAAATTCCACAAAAGTATAACGTATAGGGTAGCCAGCTCTTCGTATTCGAATGGTTTCCATCATTCCCGAGTATCTCAGCTGACGCACACATAGCTCACGGTCAAACAACTGTCAGGAGAAATGGGTAAAATCATGGCAAAAATATTTATTAGCTGATACAATCTTTGCTTTCTTATTCTTTGTTTTACAAAAGTTATTCTGTTATCCATTTATCTATTTTCCTTAACTGTCTACCCTTAGCAACAAGTGCCTAATTTGCAGTAATGTGAAAGAATCTCTTCCCAGATGAAACTCTAGTTCTTTTTTCACTTGTCTTAAATCATCTCAGTGCACATTTTAGCTAAATATTCTAAAGGAACCTTAAATGCAAAAGTCATTGTTACATAACTAATACTGTATGCAATAAACTAGCTTCAGTTCCATTTTTCTCCTTTTCTGAATCTTTGTTCTTGATTTGCAGTATGTGAAAAATTCTAAACTTAGTGAAAAATGCTCAGGAGTGTTAAATTTAGAGAACTCAAGTCAAACTAGAAAGCCTTCTGTCCCATAGGTAAAGACAATGTTCACATGATTTCTTTTATTAATTAAAATGCAAAGAATACAAAGGAATGTAAACAAAAGCATTACAATGGCCCATCTGACTAGAATAATTAAGTAGTCTTATCCCTAAGGTTCAGTGATGGACCTTGCAATGGAGCAAACTATTTCTTACTTAACTGATTGTCATTCTCTTCATTGTGGGAGAGCTAATGTGTTAAATATTCCCACATACTGCAGACACTTTTTAATCAAATTCAAAGTGTAAGCCATAAAATAATATCTGCAGTAGATTTCAATTTGACATTTGTTGTTTCTGGAAAGCAGGAAGTCCAGTTTTATGGCAAGAATGGAATCTGTCAAGCACTTCAGGACATAAACTATGTGTAAGTTAAACATAGTCTTACTATCTTATCAAAAAGGAAATGGAAACTGGAAAACAACAGTAAATCACAGTTAAAAGTACAAAATGATGGCTTTTTGTCCTACGCCTTGTTAGCTGCAGTAATAAACAAAAATTAACTGTATTTATTGACATTTTAAAGAAAGTACTATACACATTGTTTTTTACAATGTTTTTACAACGTTTACATTGCTTGTTAATGCTACAGTTGCTTTTGTTTATCTAAGAAACCTCACACTGTTCCATTTCATTCAAACTAGTGTGGTGCTACACAACTGCACTCGGGTCCTAATTTGGTGTCACGTTGTGTGGTGGGTGCAGCAAAGCGATGTATCAGTGCATTCTCCCAACCTCTTTCTCTCTCATATACATCTATTTATCTATCTGATGCTGTTATCCTGAGACACACAATTCTTAAGGTTATACTCTACTACCTACAGCTAGAGCTACAGTATTTGGTTGTATTTATAACTCACTAGTGGCAAGTGATACAACATTTTCCTTTTCAATGTATGTCGAATACTTGACAGTATTGCCTTTTAATCTTAATTTGAATCAGACTTGCAGTATTTGGAAAATGTGCACTCATTTCAAAATAAACTTGCTATAAATAAAAAAAGTCATTTAGAAAAGTCTTCAAGGATTTCAAAATGTCATCTCTGTATAAATATAGAATATACTATAGAGATCTTAGAATTGAATGCTATAACTCAAAGAGATAAATGTGAGCACTTAAATGAAGCTATGCAAGCAGTATTATTGTTAAACAAACCATAAACTATTACAGGATGGGCTGTAGATACAGTATGACATTGTTCCAGGGTATGTCCAGTAATACAGCAAAATTATTATCAAATGTATAGCATAATTTAAAAATGTGAAGAATTTTTGTAATTTAACAAATTGCCTGTTCTAAAAATTACAACAGAAAACAAGTTTAACAAAGATGACATAACATCCATCCATCCATTATCCAACCCGCTATATCCTAACTACAGGGTCACGGGGGTCTGCTGGAGCCAATTCCAGCCAACACAGGGCGCAAGGCAGAAAACAAACCCCGGGACAGGGCGAAAGCCCACCGCAGAGATGACATTACACTTAAGTCACAATTTGGAAGAAAGAAAAAAATTGGTTCTTTTGTGAGCCATGGAAAAATTAATGTCAGTCCTACATTTAAACCTTTGAACTTAGGCCCAGTCTTTTTGGGAACACAAAAGAAATAACTTTGCCTAAAGATGACACAAACCTACCAGAGAATACAATATTACATGCAAAACACTGTTATTTGAACTTTATAAGGACATGTAACATGAGGTACTTCCTTATTTTTTACTCTCTTGAGCTGGCAACATTTCATTTGCAAAAATAAACATATTTTTTGACTTAAATCCTTTTGGTATTATCTGGCTGTTTTTACTGCCAGATAATGTATGAATTATAGTTCAAAATGAATCTTTTTATAATTGTATAAAGCAAAAGACATTAAAATGTTTGGAAATTAGTTCTTTATGAGATGACAAATTTAAAAAACATCACTACATTACATAGAAATAAAACTTTTATAAGAATGTATATGTTTGTGCTTCAGAGTGCTAAAGATTTCAAACCATACAGAAGACCTGATTATAAATAAGAAAAAAAGCTGAGATACCGGTGACTATCAAAATTCCATACCCCAAAATTTTTAACAAAATTTTAAAAGTAAATCAATTATATGTCTTAATGGCACAGTGATTGCCAATACTGCCTCAAAGGTTTCTTGTCTTTCACCCTCATCACTGGCCCCATGACACCAAACTGGACAAAGCAGAAACAGAAAATGGATGGATAGATGTATCAGATAGAAATTGAGGTTCCAAAACAATTCAGAACAAGATTCTCTGATAGAGGAACATTTAAAGGATAGAGTGTTAGATTATCTACGCCGTTTGACACAGCATAAATACTCAGCTCATTACACATCAATTTCATAAAAAGTATATTTTCTGACAAAAATTAATCATTTTACACCTAAACAGAATTCACAAAATACAACATTTGACTTAATGCTATGATTAATCATTTTTCCAGTCCAATAAACAGATTCTCGTTTGTAAACATAGTGTTAAAAAAAAAAAAGTATGTAATTCTCACTTCACTTACCATTGGTTTCTTGTACTCATTAGGCTTGATGCATCGGACAAAAAAAGGCTGACAGACACTGAGAGTTCTCATGAGCAGCTCCAGTGAGCGTTTAAACTGACTGCTGAGTGTTGGCGAACGTTTCCTTGTTTCCGCGCCCTACAAGCAGGAAGCAATGGATACACATTTATCTCAGGAAGCTGGGGACACCTAACAAAAACATTTTCTCTAATGCTCCTCTACAAAAAACAGACAAAGCTCACACTTCTGGGCAGCTGGCATTTTACACATTAAAAAAGAAATTCGGAAAGTTATTCTGGTTGAAGTGTAAACCAAATATAGAAAATAAACAAAAAGGGTAAAAAAAGTAACACTGAAAAATAAATACAAAGGGGCCATTTACTAGAGTTAAAACTAATCATTCAAGTATATTTTTATTGAACACCTTCAATATTATTCTACATACAGTATTTGTTGTCTGCACTTCAGTCAAATTGTACCATGCTTTTTTTTTTAATTATTGCTGAAATTATGGTTTCTATCTTTTTCAAGGAAACCACCTTTGTCTTAGAGAAACATCATACGTCAAACTTTGTGATCCTGGTGTTGTTTTGAACACTTCAGTAATCAGTGGCTGAGTCCCACTTTTATGTAAACTCATTTTTAAGCACATGTCTGGTTTTTGCTCTGTTGCCTGTAGCCAGAATTATCTATTAGCATGCTGTATGCTTGATTTATTAACAAATTAGTAAAGGTTTACAGAAAATAAAGGATTCACTCTGCTCATGTGCTTATTAAGTGACCACTCTCTTTTTTGTACTTCTTTTGAAGAGAGACATGGCGGCACAGTAATTTACATTACTTTCTTAGGAATTTATAGACCTCAGTTCAACCACTCAGTCGCTGTATGTGTAAAGTCTGCACATTTTCCCAGTGGTATCTCAAGATACTCTATTTTTCTTTGACATTCTAAAAATATACATGTTAAGTCAACTTGTGACTCTAAAGTGGTCCTGTGTGTGTTTATGTGTATTAGTTTCCATTGTGTCACATTCACGGTGGGCTCACAAAGCTGGTAAGATGGTTGAATTGACTGTTAAAGCTAATCAATTCATTTATCTATATAAACTCATTTTTCTACTTATTTGATTTGTTTGGATTTTACAGTATATTGTGATTATGAATTTTGTACTCCTTAGACACAACATTGCAGCGGTGTAAAAGGATGTAAAAGTAAAGGGCAAAATATTAAAACATTCTATATACTCACAATTTATTGATTAAAAATAAGGTGAAAAACATATGAAACCCAAATAGCTGTAGCAGTACTGGATGGGAGTGTGTTTGCCTGCCAGCTGTCATCCCAGTTCCTGGTTGATATAGCCAGGACTGTATCGCTTCCTTGTTCTGAATCAAATAATTCTGAGTAAGGTGTGGACTGTAATACACTTATACATGGAAACTGTGGACAAAAAATTAAAAAAAAAAAATGGAATGCAATGTTGTATAGTAAGTTACCCACTAGAGACCTGTGTTAAAATAAGTACCTAGAACAGCAAGAATATGATTTTGGTGTATCAAGAATACAAACATGAATATTGTGAAGTTAACAATAGGTGTCCTTGAAGAAAATACCCCAGCAGGAAGGAAAGGTGGATACAGGTGGTAATAAAGTAATAAACACATCTTTTAGTTTACTCAAAACAATTAAGTAATTAAGGGAAATGCACCCCATACCATAACAGAACCATCTGAGTTCTAATAGCTTTGATTTAAATGCTTACAAAAATCATACATCAGACATCTCTTATTTGTCTTCTTTGTAAAAGGGAACATGGTGTTGTCTCCTTTTCTTTCTACTCAATAATTAGATTAAGGTATATGAGTAAAACTTTTTATGTTTTCTATATGGTTCTGCAATTTGACAGAAAGATTTTTTAGCAAAAATAAAAAAGTTAGTTGTCTTTCAACTAGAAAACATGAAGGGGTAACTATGGTTTAATTTGAATAATACTAAATCACGCAGTAACAAGGCCAGGGTGTCACAATGATCTTCTCAGGTTTTGCTGATAATATAATCAAATTTAAACAAAAGATATTGTTTTTTTTATAAATATTTGCTTATGTCAATCAGCAATCTGTAATTGTCTGCACATTTCTTCCCATGGCCTGGGTCAAAATTATAATGTTTTCAAATTGCAAAAACTAAAAAGACCATATATATATATATATATATATATATATATTGTCACAGATGGCTGCGGGGGGTGACCAGACCATGTGGGAGCGACCGCCTTGGTGCCTATGGGGACCACGGGTGCAGAGCTTTGAATCTCAACCCTGTAGGGGCCAGTGGTCATCGCCAGGGGGCACCCCAATGCCTTGGGCACCCTGGACCTCAGCACTTCCACCACACCTGGAAGTCCTGAGGGGAAAAGGATTAAGAACACCCGGTGTGCTTGCGGGTGCACAGCTGACACTTCCGCGCACACTGGGGAGTGCCGGTGGAAGATTGTCAGGAGGCACCTGGAGCACAGCTGGATGATTATAAAAGGGACCGTCTCCCTCCGTTCGTTGGCTGGAGTTGGGAGTTCAACAGACGAGGTCTTAGAGGAGGCAAGGAGGCGGCCTGAAGAGAAAGAGGCATAGTGTATTGTTGGCCTGGTGGCCTGGACTTTTGGTGACTTTGGGGTTGTGTGTTACTTTGTACATAGAAGAATATGGAAAATAAACATGTGTTGTGTCTGGGACGGCTACCACTATATATATATATATATATATATATATATATATATATATATATATATATATATATATATATATATATACTGTATATATATGTATATATATGTGTGGAGTATGTATACAACAAGGTGGCATGCCTTGTCACTTCCTCTCTCTAAAGACCAGATGATTGACAGACCAACCATCATTGATGTCACTTCCACTGTCCCCCTGGACCTGCCTCTTCCTGTCTGGCCGGTATTTAGCCAGAAGCATAGCCATCTTGTACAAACTTGTCTTAGACTTGTGTCCTGAGGGGCATTAATTTTTGCTGAGAAGCCTTGTGCATATATATATATATATATATATATATATATATATATATTGTGAACTTGAACCCGGACACAGGCAGACGGACATCGTTGGTTCCACCACACACTTGTTTATTTACAAACTATTTACACAAATAGTGCTCACATGCACAAACCCCAGTGCCTCTTGCACCGATTCCCCCAACTGTCCAGGCCTCACAAGTCCAATGCCTTTCTCCTGGCTGCCTCCTGTCCTCTCTCTCAGCTCCGTCCTCTTCCACCCGACTCTCGCCAATGACTCGAGGGAGGCGGCCCCTTTTATAGGAACCCGGATGGGCTCCAGCTGCTTCCCGGCAATCTCCCGTGGACACACCCCCGTGTGGCGGAGGTGCCGGCTGCGTACCCGGAAGTGCCGGGCTCCCGGGATAATCAGGCACTGGGGCGCCGCCTGGCGGTGACCACGGGTCCCTACAGGGATGGGCTTCCAAGCCCTCTACCCGAGGCCTCCAGCATAACCAGGACGGACACCCCCTCTTGGTCTGGAGGAGGCACAAGCCCTCCTCTGGTCCTCCTGGGTGTCCCGGCCGGGCTCCAGCCTCGGCCGGGGACCACACGGGATATACCGGCATCGGGGCCACGGGTCCCTACAGGGCTGGGCTTCCAAGCCCTTTACCTGAGGCCCCCAACATAACCAGGACGGACACCCCCTCGCGGTCTGGAGGAGGCACAAGCCCTCCTCTGGTCCTCCTGGGCGTCCCGGCCGCGCTCCAGCCTCGGCCGGGGACCACACGGGATATACTGGCATCGGGGCCACGGGTCCCTACAGGGCTGGGCTTCCAAGCCCTTTACCTGAGGCCCCCAACATAACCAGGACGGACGCCCCCTCGCGGTCTGGAGGAGGTACAAGCCCTCCTCTGGTCCTCCTGGGCGTCCCGGCCGGGGCCACAATATATATATATATATATATATATATATATATATATAT
>JANRMT010028174.1:107863360-107875764 GCA_026402145.1 Polypterus bichir lapradei | reverse complement strand
CCTTCAAGGATCAGATATATCACATATAATACATGAGTTATATAAGGCAGTGGACATGTGTCTCACAGCCTGAGAATCCGTTTACCCAGCACACAACCCTTTTGTACATGTAACAGTCTGAGTTTTAAAAATGGTACTTTAGTGAACAACTTTGACACAGTGTATTATTTATCTTCTCCTTAAATCACATTACGTTTGAACTGGCACTTCACTTAAAATCTCTCAGTACACAGATCTTCAAGTCTGGCTTGTGATTATGTATCAGTTTATCTAAAAGTCTTTATTATAATTAATGCAATGTTTGAAGTAAATAAAAATGAATCTCTGAAGAGGATATACAATTCAATACAATGCAGCATAGCTGCATACATCAGTTTTCTGAATCCATATGTAGTAATCACTATTTTCACTATTTCTGCCTTAAACATAAAAACTCCTGTTTCATTTTGTCACTTTCAAAATTTAGCTACATTATACAGTATATGCAGGAAAACAGGAGAAGATCACTCTAAAATAAAAGATATACCTATGCTTCTTTTAGAGCTAATGAGGACAACCACATAAAAAAGACTCTAGTAAGGTGGCATAAACATCAGTTAATGGTTTACCTTCTGAGGAGGTGTGGGGGGTTGTCCCGCCACAGTGACCCCATAGCCGCAAAGAAACTGAGACAGAAGAGCAGATAGAAAGACAGAAAAAAGAGAGCTGTAATTAGCAAAGTGAGTTAGCATGATCAGAGCAGAATAAGAGGGAACACATTTTAGAGGCAGTGCTGAGAAGATCAGGCATGTCAAATGAACATGTGGACATGCGATCTGTTGGCAGTAGCAGCACATGACTTATCTCCAGACATTTTCTGTATATTAAGAACCAAATTAATTGAACCCACGAAGCAGTTATCAAGAAACAAGGCATATATGGAGATAACATGGCAAAATTATGATCCATTTATAATTTTACACTATTTTTGCCAAAGAAGGTACTTTTTTTAAGGAGCACACTAGAGTGTCTCTTATCAGGATATAATTCAACCTTCTTTTTCTACAGTTGAATTTTAAGTAAAGAAGACTCTGTTCTTTTATTCTAAAGCAAGTACATTTAGAACTGTGCATATTTCATGTTCCAAACAAACCAAAGCTGCAGTAAATTGATTATTAAAACTTAATTGAAAGAAGAAGAAAAAAAAACTCCCAGCTAGAGATTATCCACAGAACAGAGCTATAATATTTACAGCTATTATATGATGAATTTTATTGACAGAAGTTTTAGGGAAGGAAAGAATTTAAAAAGTAACAAATAACAAACAATACAAACATTTGCAGTGATGCCAAGCAGACAATGTTAGAATATTCAGGAGATGTCATTTTGGACGTGTCAATGTCTCGGGAACCACTTAGTACTGTACAGTGTAGTATGACTTAGATGGAGTATGTCACTTTTAGGACATCTAAACTGCAATGGAAAAGCCCTGTAGCTGTTATTTAGTCAGGTTAACCATCTCAACTGTAGTGCAACACAGGTAAGGAAACATCCATCCATCCATTATCCAACTCGCTATATCCTAACCACAGGGTCACGGGAGTCTGCTGATTGCAGTCCTGCAATCAGACCTATCCACCCAGATACTGTAAAGGGAGGAAAAGAAATTGACATCATAAAGCTATATAGTTAATAATCTCCATAAGCTGTGGAGAAAACAGTATCCACTCATATCACATTTAGATGGGCAGCTATTAAAAAGTACTTGAAATATGCCAACAAGAAGAGCCAGTACAAGCATAAGGTTAATAAAGCAGTCTAGTTGTGCATCAGCCAAAATAGTCAGCTCTGGAATTAGGGAAAATAACAGAAAATACATTTCAGGTATAATACATCAAGCTAGAACAGCTGAAGTATAGGAGAAAAGAACCAAAATGCAACTTCTGTCAGTTACAGTTTAACTAGTGTGGCCATCTCAAACATTCGAGTATTGATACACTTCAGTTACATAATTGGTAATACTACACTTCATAGATTAGCTAACTGGGGTGTAGGAGGAGTGAAGGTGTGAAACATCTCTCAGTACATATAGTCCTGTGCGTATGCATGTTTAAGACACTGTGGAAGAATAAAAAATTCTTCTAGTTATACTTTGATTAAAATAGCTAGGTCAACAACTAGCTAGGAGGAAAAAGGAGAAAAAGCACATCACAAATGCAACTCATTGTGTCCATCAGGCAAAACATTTACATTGGGAATAAAATGAGAATGACCAACTCATCTAACCTACTGATGAAGCACTGCAGAGAAAAGGTCTCAAAACAATATTATAGAATGGTCAAATATTGGAAGAAAACATTATCAGTAGTGTAGATGTCAACCTGAAGGACATTTTCCAAACAATCACAATCAAATTCACTTATTTTTTGTGCCTTGCACCCAGTGTTTACTAGGATATGTTCCCTGCAAGTTTGCTCTGGATAAGTGGATTTGGAAAATGGATAGATTATCTACTGAATGTTCTCGATTTTCTGTCTTTAGTTTTTATACTAAAAGTTCAAATGTTTGTAAAATTTTGCTAACACAGCCAAAACTTCTTAATCCTGACACAATTTTACATCAGTTGTAGTTGTGTTCTTTAATGCATTCTGCTGATCTGCTTCTTTACTGCAGAATTAATTTATAACATCTTTTCAATCTGGTTAGAGCAGTGATGAAAAGGCTGTTTACCGACCCCCTCTCAAAAATTAAGTATGATAGAAGTGTTTTATAGAAAAAGTATTCCATATTAACAAAGTCTTCAAAATAAGCAAAACATGCGACACAATTGCTGCAAATGAATACAAATAATTGCAAAAAGCTGAATTAGCGTAAAGCTTTAAAACCATTTACCGTAAGAGGACATAATCACAAGGGATGAGAATTAACAAAGTTTGTTAATGTACAATAAAATTTATGTGAAAATATGGAGTAAAACTACTTTACCATAGCAACATCAGCTTGGAAGATCTGTTTAATGAACTTGTTCTTGGATGAGTGGACAAGCTGTATAATGTCTCCATGTAAGGTGTCTCTGTTTTTTTCTAAAAATCCTGAAAAAAGAAGGAAATATAATGTACACAACATTTAAGCTCTGAGTGTGAGAATTATTTTTGTTAAAATATAAAGGAAACTCTATATTTAGAAACTCGCCTCTGGTCTCATAATAAACAACTCCAGCAAAATGGTTGATTCCAAACTGGGTTTCGTAAGTATTCTTTGGTGGGATGTAGTTGGTATTGAGCTTGTGTTGGGAGTTCAGCTTGTTTAACATTGTAGTGTCAGTACCCTGTGGCAGAATCACAAAAAAAGTTTAAGAAAGTAAGTAGAGATCAGATTAATGAATGAAAAATATGCACACTAGAAGTATCAGAGTCTTTGATTAGTGGAATAACTATTATAACACTAAAATGAAGTTGCTTTCATCTGTGACTTCATCTTAGATGCAATATAGCATCTAATAATCTGCCCAAGGTGATACTATGGGTACTCTAGGAGAAGAATATAGCACAAACACAGGTGCAAGGGACTGCATATAAGAAGACCGCATCTTCACAAGAACACAAAATTAATAAACATAACTAGAGTGACTGGGTTTCTGTAATATCCATGATGCCATTTATACTGGTCTATTCAACTCTCCCTGCCAGTCACAGCAGTAATGTAGACCTTTGTGTCAACTTTGCCTGACACAAACATGCATGAAACATCATAATCAACAAACATTAGCATCATGTGACAATACTACCTACGTGATTAAAAAGATTATCTGATATACCACATCTTAAATGTTAAACAGTAGTTTGTGTGGCTGAGGGACTGTGTGGCAGAAATGGTGGAATGTAACACTGGAGCACCTCAGGGAACAGTCCTCTCTCCCTGTTTACCCTCTACACAACAGACGCCCAGCACAACACCAGCACATGCCATCTACATAAATTTTCAGATGACTCCTCCATCATCAGCTGACTTAACAATGGAGATGAATCAGTGTACAGGAAAGTTGCGGAGGACTTTGTTTTTTTGGTGCAGGGACAACAACTTGCAGCTCAACATTATCAAGACACAAGAGCTGATGGTGGACTTGCCAAGGAACCTTTGAGACCAGTTACCATTCAGGTGGAGGACGTGGAAGTAATGCAGAGCTACAAGAAGCTGAGGGTTCACATAAACAACAACATGAACTGGTCTGACAACACAATGGCACTTGGACCAGAGAAGAATGTACTTCATAAGGAGACTCTTTTGCTAAGGAGGGTCTTTTGCTGTGTGCAGCAAGCTGCTGGAAATATTCAGTCAGTCCAGAGTAAGCCAGTGTGTTGTTCTAAACTGCAGTCTCCTGGGTAAGCAACTTGAGCTGAAAAGAAGCACAATGCCTGAACAAAATTAGCAGGTATTTTTTACTAATTTATTGAGTTGCTGTATTAATAATCCTTTAAGTCTGTATCCCTATGTTTTATGTTTCTGCTGTTGTATGCATCTGAATTTCCCCATGGAATTAACACAATTTGTCTAATCTAGTTTAATTAAATTTAAAATAACTCCTTGGTATTAGAGGAGTGGAATGTATGCTGAAGGCTCACTACTTTAGTCTAACATACCCCGACTATAGCTGCTGATTAGCTGTGCATACTGCATCTCGGTTTGTTAGTCATATGTACAAAAATATAAGTAATGCAACATTTATCAACCGTTACTATCTCTCCTCTACTCTGTTTCTCTACTAGGTATCTTGATGTGGCACTTTGTGCCACTGCTCTATTGCTAAGATGCTCTCCTGCCTATGGAAAAGTCATCTCAGATAAAAGAGCATTGGAATCATTGGATGGAATGCTTCTCTCATTAGATTGCATAGCCAGCACAGATTCTATTGTAAAATGACCAGGAGGAGCTAAGTGGCTAGTTGGCTGAGGTCTCCAGGACAATGATCGTGTCAGACTTTGTCCTTAACTTTCTCTCTTAACATTGTTATCTCCACTGTTGTTAAGTGGCTATAGTTCAACAATTAATGGACAGATATTGTTAGTATTCATTTATGTTAATCAGTTTCTTCTTTGTTGTTTATGTGTTTTAGAAAATCAGTATTTTTATGAGTAATAATTCTGTATTTATTAATATAATCCATACTTGCATTTTACCTTAGAATGTGTTTACAGCACTCTGCACCTGCACTCAGTGAAGAGCGCTATACAAAAATAAGTTGCATTATATGCCATAAACATGTCAAGAAAAAAAATCAGGTTCAGAATATATAACATACTCATAATATTTATTCATTAATTTTACAATCCCCCTTATTTCAACACAGGAGTATACTCACATACAATTTCTAAAATTTTACAAATCTTCAGTAAACAGGAAGACCAGTATTAAACTTAAATGTTTTCAAATTTAGAATTTCATTCAACCCCAATGATAATAAAAAGGGCAGCAAATAGAGTAGAATATATGTGTACAATAAGAGCAGAAAATACAGAAAATAGAAAAAGATTAGACTTGTGCAGAGCGAAGATGCTGGATATATTGGGAGAAGGATGCTAGGGATGGAGTTGCCAGGGAAAAGGAAAAGAGGAAGGCCTAAGAGGAGGTTTATGGACGTGGTGAGAGAGAAGATGCAGGTGGTCGGTGTGACAGAGCAAGTAAGATGCAGAGGACAGGGAGATATGGAAACAGATGAAGAAGCAGCTTAAAATTAAATTCAAGCATGGTAAGAACAAAAACAACCAATTGAGAAAAAAACTGAATATTACACAGTAAGTGCAGTAATGCCCATGTGAACAGCAAAGGTTAACTTTATACTGGAAATAAGAAAAGCTTTTAAGTACTGTAAGTATAGTAATAAAAGACAGGAGAATAGTTCAGTCTCACTATCTCGACATTACCTTCGGAAATCTGCTTTCCTCATCAATAAGAGAGATAATGTTCATGGGCTTGATGGCAATCATATCTAGTGCATCCTGGTTATCTGTGAACTCAATGTGCTGCCAGTTGATATTTTCAAGGTTGTACTCCTCCTGCTCTAGTTTGAAGACATGCCGTACAAAGAACTGCTGCAGGTTTTCATTGGCAAAGTTGATGCAGAGTTGTTCAAAGCTAGACATACACAAAACACAGAAAATTCATTGTTCCTTTGTCTAATGTTCTACAGATCATGGCTGCATTTCGAATCTGGATATTACCACTACTCTATTTTTTTACAGACTGTCATAATTCTAATTAGTTATTTACAGAAAAATGCCAAAATAAGCACCTCATTTCCCAAAATGTGTTTATCTAATTTATTTTTTAGAGTCAAGAGAAAGACAATCTGTAGGGTCTAATAAATGACAAGCCACAGAGGCTCAGATTATGCACAAAAGTGTTGCTTAATACATCAAAATGTACATTTAAACATTACACATAACTGCAAAAATTTACTGCAGCAAACAGTGTCACTTATTTAGTAATGTTGATCTGAAAAAGTGTAGCCAACAAACACGTTGTACACTCTTGTGAAAACCAATGGTTAATGAAGAGATGTGATAACATGAAAATTGAGAAAAACACATTATTTAAAGACTGCATATGGTTGTAAGAAAAACACAGTGCATTGTAGTAAAAATGCCTCCTGGATTACTGTATGTCCAATGCTAATCTCTGCTGACTTTCTGATACTAAGAACAGAATAGGTTACAACATCTGTGGAAACGAATCCATTGGCTGTTGATGAAGAAATTTTTGTGCTATCAGTTCTGTATTGTACATTACATGCACTATTGAAATAAAACTTCATTATATTTTAACAACTCATCCTTGCTTTTCACTTACTGTGTTTCATAAAGTACAGCAGCAGAGCATATCTAATTTTCTTTGGGAAGCACTATGACTTATTTTTTGAGATATTTTCATCTCTATCTTTCAGTATACCAGATTTAGAAAATCAAACTGAAGAATAAGTTATTTATCCTTCTGTGCTTTTAGGATGGTAGAGTGGGTAAACTTGCAAAATTACAGTGCTTGGACCTTGGTATTATTTTCTGCTGGAGTGACTTCTTATGAAAGTATTATGTGATGATGTCTATGGTGGCGTTTGGTCTATCTTGAACTGGATGCATTATCAAATAAAAATGATCAGATTTTTTTTTTTGCTGTCTTCTGTCCAAATTGAATTG
This sequence comes from Polypterus bichir lapradei, assembly GCA_026402145.1. Classification (NCBI taxonomy): domain Eukaryota; kingdom Metazoa; phylum Chordata; class Cladistia; order Polypteriformes; family Polypteridae; genus Polypterus; species Polypterus bichir. Next base: position 107,868,595 of record JANRMT010028174.1, on the reverse strand, counting down.
ACATCATTTATCATTTGCTCACTGAATGAGTGCTTCTAGACCTATACAATTCATATTTGGGTTTGAATAACCCTGTATTCTTCATATAAATCAACCAATTAAGGGAATACTTAATCATCACAGTCTAATACCAAGTCAGTTAAGCTTCTGGGATATCAGTGTGTACAGTTAAGAAGCATAAGCGATTGTGAATCAACTTCACCTGCTCTGCCCGAAATGAAAGTGACAACAGGTGCACTGAAGAGGCAACAGCAAGACAACCCCCAAAAAGGGAATGGTTTTGCAGTGGTGACTGTGGACTATTGCTCTCTTCTTATCCTTTCTGACTGATTCTTCTCTAGTTTTGTGTTTTGCTAGTGTCCTTGTTACTACTAGTAGCATGAGGCAGTACCTGCAGCCCATTCAGGCTGCACAGGTAGTCCAGCTCCTCCAGAATGGCATGTCCATACTTGCTGTTGTAAGAAGGTTTGATGTGTCTCTCAGCACAGTCTCAAGAGCATAGAGGAGATACCAGGTGATGGGCTGTTACAAGAGGAGAGCTGGACAGGGCTGTAGAAAGGCATCAGCTCAACAGCAGGACCGGTATCTGCTCTTTTGTGCAAGAAGAAACTGGAGAAGCACGGCCAACATGACCGGTTTGTTAGTGGGTCAGTGATGGTCTGGAGAGGTATATCCTTGGAAGGACACACATCCCCACGTGCTAGGAAACGGTACTCTGATTGCTGTTAGGTAAGAGAATGAAATCCTCAAAGAACCTTATACTGGTGCAGTTTGCAATGGGTTCCTCCTGGTGCTGGCCAATCCCTGGCCTGATATGGCCAGAGTGTGTAAGCAGTTCTTGGATGATGTAGGCATTAATGCCATTGACTGGCCCACACAGTCCCCACACCTGAATCCAATTGAGAACCACTGGAACGTTATGCATCGGTGCATCTGATAGCGCCATGTAGCAGCACAGACTGTTCAGGAGCTCAGTGATGCTCTGATCCAGGACTGAGAGGAGTTCCCCTGGGACACCATCTGCATGCCCAGATGTTGTTGGTTGTACATACAGGCACATGGGGGGTCATACACAATACTAAGTCATATTATGAGTTGCTGTGATTAAACTATGCATGTTGGATCAGTCTTTGATTTCCATTTTTAACTCGGATTTTCGGTGTGATGTTGAATCCAGTCCTCAATGGGTTGGTGATTTTGGTTTCCCTTGACTGTTGTTACATCATTTTGTCCTCTATAAATTACACAGTATTACTCAGTAAAGATCTTCTACTTCAATAGTATGTTCATCGAGATCCAATGTGTGATTTAAGTATTCCCTTAATTTTTTTGAGCAGTGCACTGGGATGGAGAGGAAAAGACATAAAGAGATTGGAAAGGAGGCTGTAACAATGTGTGTATATTTAACACAGCCAACGGGATCAGTATACCCTGTTGTTTTATGGAGTTCCCTGAAAGCATAGTAACAAAGGGGCGCTACCACACATAAGGGAGAGATATGCAGCATGGGTACAAACATGCAATGCTCTTTCATGAAGCTAGGGCACAGGTGGTCCAGAATGCACCAGGGAATACTTTGTCCTCTGGTTAATAGCTGGTATGGGTGTTAAATGAACTTTCTAAAACCACAAGGTCCCAATCCGGGGAACCCATGTAATGCAGTTGCAGCCCTGTGTTCTTTTATGAAGGGGTGAGATCAGGGACATTAGCTGTGTCTGTCCCTTTACATGTTTACTGGGGTTAAGGGATGCAAGGAGATCTGGAACTGGAACTGGCACTGGAAGCTTTAGGGCTAAGGTCACAGTTCTTTCTGAAGCCACATCTGCACCACTACCACACTTAGTGGGGAGTCTGGAGAGAGGAGTTTAACAAATGCTCTATAGGCGTAAAAAGTGTGAAGTAAGAACAGAGTGAGGGGGTGAAAGAGAAAGGAAGGGGGAGGGAGAGAAAGAAAAGAGCGGGAAAATGTTTATTAGTACCACACTTTTATCAGTGGGCAAGTAGACAAACTGGGTTACAAATATGTTAGAATGGCTCAGTGAGGCAGCAGGATTTTTTTTCAGTTTATCAATTCAATATTTTATTTTAAGCCTCTTGTTTACCCCTTCTTTATGATTATTTTTGCATAATAAAACCCTCAACTATTGTAGTTTATTAGATTCTGTTTCTCATTTTGGGTTTGTGTACACTTCAAGAACACCCCTGACTATCACAATGTATGTATAGTTTTGTTTTCTATTTATATTTCAACATTATGTTTTTGTTTAGGTTACACATCTTTGTGTTTAGTATTAAATCCATATACACTAGAATCATAAGTAGAAGTGAAATTTAAAATGTAAATTGAACTGAATTTACTTGTTCAGATGTTAGATGTTAGTTTTTCTGGCAAAATATTTTTCTAAAGACATTGTGCACGGATAACCCCTGACCCTAAGTTTGTTCCAGGGTTCTTGAGTGACTATAAAGGGCATCCTACCCAGAGTTAGTTCCTTCCATGTTCCTGTTGCAGCTGATATAAGCAACAGTTTCCCTGAAAACATACCAGAAAAAATGGGTTTGGAATATGGGTGAATGGATGTATTTTTTTCTGCAGTTAATGTTGTTATTTTTATTATAATTACAATGCAATCCAAGGCGGAATATCCAAGGATTTTATAAAAACCTTTAAGTCTAATTCAGAGTCACACGGAAGTGTAGTAAATCCTGATAAAACTGTGGACAATTCCATTCTTATTCCTACTGGACCAATTTATATTTCTCTTGAATGTGGAACATGACTGGGCTACTATGTGAAAAACTGACAGGACATGAGAAAATGATTTAGACACCATAGAAATTTTAACAGGACCTTCATGTATGCCCTCATCACTGTACAGTTGTCTATGAGGCAGCATACTATGCACGCCACCCTACATATCAGAAGAAAACCACTAAATATAATTTAATTTGGAATATCCTTCTAAACTTTAAAGGGAATTAATTAAGGGTGAAAGAAAAATCTTGCAATCCTCACGTTTAACTGTATTTTTGCACAAAATGAATGCGTCAAAAGCTGATACAAATACAGTACTATTGAGAAAAGCTCTCTAATTTTATTCTGCTCTTCTGTCCTTTCTGTAGTGATGTCTGTGTTAAATGTTTGTGTGTATGGATTGCTTATTAAAGATAATTTATTGTTCAGCAAATTCTCCACAAAGTTTATTTAATTGGTAAATGTTTTATTTGAGGAGAATGTTTTCCCTACGGTGTGTAATTCTAATATATGAGACTCTTTCTGTGGGACTGAAACATTACATACTGTGAATGACCCCAGCTCTCTAAGACAGTGAAAAGTATGTTTGTAGGCCAATCATGCTAAAGGCTGTGGACTCAGAAACTTACAGGCACCTAACATACTGTAACATTTTCAGATGCAATTAATCCAATTCATTGTCAGTTATTTTCAGAGCCTACCCAAGCAGTACTGGACACAAGGCGAGAAATAGCCCTTAGCAGGGCACTAGTCCATCGCAGAGTCAATCTTTTAATAATACTGTTATCATTCATTTTCCATATAGTTGGTTTTCCTTGTTTTTTGAACAATTCCATTACTGTTCAGATGCTCAGTAGTCATGTATAATAATTACAAGGGTGCAATAACAGCCTATTCCTAACATACTGTATCTATTAAAGGTAAAACATGCTCAATAATTTTAATTTGAAAGATTATAATAACATTACAAAGTAAGGTTCTTTACCTGTTGATAGTAAAGTTCTCAAAGCCAAATATATCTAACAAGCCAATCGACCTCCTCACAGATTTTGGTGCACTGGAAGGAGGTTTGTAAATGGCAGCATTGATCTTTTCTACAATCCACACAAATAGTCTTCCATAGATTCCCTGGAAAAATAACAAGGTAATTATGTAAGTCAATGATCAGAACATTTGAAAAAAACGTGAAGAGAATAGGTCATTCAGCCGAACAAGCTTATCCATCCTATTAATCTAGACTGTCCAAAATATCAAGTTGAAATCTAAAGGTCCCTGAAGTCCTGCTCTCCACCACACTACTTGGTAATTTATCCCATGTGTCTGTGGGGCTTTGCATAAAGAAAAACATTCTAAAAATTGCATGAAATCCACCTCTGACATGTTTCCAACCATGTGCATATGTTCTTGTTGTGACTGAGTATATATTGCTTCTTTTTCCATATCTGAAAAATTGCTTCTCAAAATCAAAGTTCCAAGGCAGTACACAAAACAGTTGTGGAAACAAAATGCAATTATTATTCTGTTAGCATTAAAAAAAAAAAAAAACTTATGTAAAATTAAGCTGTTAAACATTAATGAAAGAGTATCATCCTCAGATTTTGGTATTGACCAAAAGATTGCATAGTATTGCAGGAAATTACATGAAGTTCAGCCAATGCTTTCAGTAAGATATTTTATCAAAGACAGCATTTAGACAAATGGGCTGCTCCTGATGGAGGTTAAATGGCCATGAGGTCAGTTTTCACGTTCTTATTTGTAAGTTACACAGGTGGCAATCAGCTGTCTATTTACTGAATTATTGTTGTTCTGTATTCTTATCTTCCCATATGTGCCAAGAGTGATCTGAACTTTTTTGGAGAGGACTGGTTTAGACTCTGCCATCTCTATATATATAAAATCCAACGTCTGTCTGTCTGTCCGCTTTCACGAGAGAACTACTTAACGGATTTACATTGGGTTTTTTTCTAATCATAGTACCATAGAATCAGAATTCACTTGCAGGAGCGATACATTTGTGCTAATCCGAGACAGAGGCTGTGGGCCGAGGGGAGCGGGCAGCTGGGTAGGGCCCTCCTCACTATCCATTTTCACTAATACACAGGTGGAGCTGCGGGGGAGGGTCAGCTCTATAATAATAATATACAATACTAGCAGAATACCCGCGCTTCGCAGCGAAGAAGTAGTGTGTTAAAGAAGTTATGAAAAAGAAAAGGAAAAATTTTAAAAATAACGTAACATGATTGTTAATGTAATTGTTTTGTCATTGATATGAGTGTTGTTGTCATATCTATATATATATATATATCTATCTATATATATATATATATCTATATATATATATATATATAGCAAAATACCTGCGCTTGGCAGCGGAGAAGTAAAAAGAAAAGGAAACATTTTAATAATAACGTAACATGATTGACAATGTAATTATTTTGTCATTGTCATGAGTGTTGCTGGCATATATATATATATATATA
>JANRMT010028174.1:107846992-107858605 GCA_026402145.1 Polypterus bichir lapradei | reverse complement strand
GTAACGGAAGTCCAATGATCCCCAGTAAGAGCCACAAAGTCCGCTTTCTGTAATGCATCTAATTTTGATTGCTTTTCACTGTGCACAAAACCATGCTTTTATCAAGGCTTCGCTCGGGTAGTTTTTTGAAATTAAATTTTCCTCCGATCAGTCGTAGGAACGCGCTTCATTCCGACTGTAACATTTGTGTAGCTGTGATGTGTGCATCATTGTAATCGATGTACCAGGAAATCATGCATTGACAAAAGTTCCCCTTTGCTTGGAATTGAAAGTGTGATTAAATGCGTTATTTTTTGTTATGGAGTACATGCATCGAAGCTTCTCAGCTGTGCTTGTGCTAAGAATAGGAAAGATTTTAAAAATAACGTAACATGATTCTGCGTTAACCGCATATTTTGTCATACGTCTCAAACCAAAGAGATGCGAGGTTAAAATGAACCAAGAAGCGCGCGTACATACTCAGTACATCCCCTCTCGGGAATCGAACCTCGGACGTAGGCGATAGAGGTAAAGCCTCTACAATTGCGCCACGGTGTGTGGCTTATCTACAGTATTTGAGAGTATGTAGATCGAGGTATATATATATATATATTCGCAGCGGAGACGTAGTATGTTAAGGAAGCTATGAAAAAGAAAAGGGAACATTTTAGAAATAACGTAACATGATTGTCAATATACAGTAATTTTTTGTGAGTGTTATTGAGTGTTGCTGTGATCAAGGATTCGATTATCATTATTTGTTTCAATCAGGGTCGTATTTGTACGATGTGTTGTGTTCAAGTTACATTCTGTGTTTGTCAGTCGTTGTAAAGATTAAATTCTGTAATTACAGCCACATTAGCTCCACAAATGAGACACACGGGTTTACCGGCAATGTCAGTAAACATATACTCAGCCTCCCATCAGTTTTTAAAGGCTCTATTTTCAGAATCAACTTTTCTCTTCGGCATCGTGTGGGCTAGCTTCGCAATTACTTGCAGCATCATAAGCTAGACTTGATTAACGCGGTAAGTGTTTGGCAAAGCAGCTGAAGCGCTGCATTATGGGATCTGTAGTTTATTGTGTTACCAGCGCTTCATATACCCGGGCCATTAATAACCATAATACAGTATATAAAATGATCTCGCGGGCCGAATATAATTACACGCCGGGCCGGATGTGGCCTGCGGGCCTTGAGTTTGACACATATGGACTAAATAGAACTTGAAAAGATATATTTTTTCGTACATCGAGCCCGCGTGCTATTGTGGTTTTGCCTGCGTGTCTCAATAAGTCATCCTCCCCTCGCTCTTACTTTTTTACCGTTCATCTAATGAATACACTGAGTATGGCTTTACCAAAACAATCATTGATGGCGAATAAAGTATCCATTATTCGAGTATGTAGATCGGGGTATATATATACATATATATATACCCGCGTATCGCAGCAGAGACGTAGTGTGTTAAAGAAGCTATGAAAAAGAAAAGGGAACATTTTAAAAATAACGTAACATGACTGTCAATATACAGTAATTGTTTTGTGAGTTTTACTGAGTGTTGCTGTCATCAAGGATTTGATTATCATTATTTCTTTCAATCAGGTTCGTATTTGTAGGATGTGTTGTGTTCAAGTTACATTCCGTGTTTGTCAATCATTGTAAAGATGACAGGTTTCATTCATCGATTCGTTTCTTACTGCATCAATAAACAGCTCGTCTTCTTCTTTATCTGAGACCTGACACACTACATGCACGGGTTTTTTTTTTACACTGTCTTCCTTTAGCGGGACATTGACTTTTTCCACCGTGTGCTTTGTTTCCACAGTAGCTGCATTTATGAATATGCTTGTATGTATCAGGTGCTTCATATTTTTTTGCTGCCTTTTCAATTGTGTAATTCAGTTTTTGTTCAGCGCTCTTTGGAACTGTTGCTTTTTGTCTGTGCACTGCGTCAGTTCACGTGAGCCGCTCGGCGTACATGCATCGAAGTTTCCCAGCTGTGCTGGTGCCATGTCGTGCTATGTCCATGGCTGTATCTAATGTTACCGAAGTCCCGGCACTTAAAACTTTCTCTCGCAGTTTCGCTGAGTTTGTGCCAAACACCACCCTGACCATCTCATCTTCCTCTGCATAAGCACAGTCCTTCACCCGTGAATATTTACCCGTGGCAGTTTGCTATTGGATTGCTGCTGACGGACGGCCTTATATGGGCAGGCACTAAATTACAAACGCCAGCGGCAGCCTGTCTATGAACTTAATTTAAAGTTTAGGTTTACATCGTGCTTTGTTTCCGAAGTAGCAGAACTCATGAATATGGTTGTATATGTCACTCGCTCGCTTCTTATTGTTTCGCTGCCTTCTCAATTATATAATGCATGTTTTTTTCAGCGCTTTTTGGAGCTCTTCCTGATTTCTACGCACTGCGTTGACAGTCAGTTCACGTGATTACGTGGGAGGTGTGATGATGTCACACGAAACTCCACCCCCCACGACTTTCGAGCTCAACTCCATTACAGTAAATGGAGAAAAATAGCTTCCAGTTATGACCATTACGCGTAGAATTTCAAAATGAAACCTGCCCAACTTTTGTAAGTAAGCTGTAAGGAATGAGCCTGCCAAATTTCAGCCTTCTACCCACACGGGAACTTGGAGAATTAGTGATGAGTCAGTCAGTGAGTCAGTGAGTGAGTGAGTGAGTGAGTGAGTCAGTGAGGGCTTTGCCTTTTATTAGTATAGATTTTCTCAGAAATTGAAACAGACTTAAAAAATAAATTAATAAACATCATTCATCTAGTGTAGTAATAACCTTATTTAAACCTGTGAACAACAGACTGGGAATATGATGGCTGCCCTGATGCATTTACAGCACAGAGTACTAGTTAAGAGTTGTAGAAATGAGCAGACCGTCAATGAATAATGTAAAGGATACAAGTAAACTCAGTTTCTCTTTTTGTCTCTTTACAGATGCAACACAAATGTAATACAGGAGATCTGAATTTTTTTTTTATTATGCCTTATTGTTTTAGACATTGTATGTCAAGCCAGCAGCCACCTAACATTCAGGTAACTAAAATGAACATTACTAACACTTAACAGGACTTTTAAATTAGTGATTTTAAAGTTGTTATAATAACAAAAGGAAAATTATAAATATGGGAGTTACTTTATAATGTCTTTAATGTCAAATAAATCCAGCTTTTGTTTGTTGTTGTGGATGTTTAACAGGTTTGGTATAAAGCAACAGCTGCCCAGAGATCTCAGGTTTAAGAAATGGAAACATATGCTTTGACTTTATCTTTTTCGTAACTGGATATAATTTCTGCCTTGCTCCTGATGCTGCCAGGTTAGTTTGTGCTGCATTAGGACAGATTCAATCATTAACAAATGGATTTATATAAAACATTATTTGTTAAAAAAGGTAATGAGGCAGGCAACACTACTCTTAGATTCTGATGTCAATACACCTGTGATTTGTGCCAATTTTAAATCAACTCTGATTTTTTTTATAATCTAGTTGTATGCAGTAGTCATCAGCAACATACTACACATCTGTTTGACTTCATGTATGAATGAATGCATTAATAAACTTATGTGACTACATAGCTTAAAATAAAACACTTCAATAAATACATTTTCAGTATGTTCTGCAATGCACAGAAATGATTACATATTAGATATTTAGCTTGCATTATATTTGGCGCTCACGCCAACCCTGACCTTGGAGGTAACATTAATCATGATAAAAAAAACACAGAGCCCCATGAAAATCACAATTCCTTGTAGTTTGTACACATTTTTACAGGGCTCTGATTTTTTCATTAAATGCATGTAAAATCTTGGTCTTAAAATGGACAAAGCAGTGCTTCAGAAGAACGGTTGGATTCACATACATGATTTGTTTGTACGGTTTGGTTCAAAATGAATACTGATGATGCCGAAATATATTGCCACAAAACATGTTATAACCTGAATAAAAATCTTACATATATATATATACACAAGGGAGTACCCAAAAATAACCAAAATCTGGGCCTAGTTAGTTGTACCTAATCTAGACTTAGTTTCAAATTTTGCCACTATAGATATGGCATAATTACAGTAGTACAGCACGGTGGCGCAGTGGTAGCGCTGCTGCCTCGCAGTTAGGAGACCCAGGTTCGTTGTGTGGAGTTTGCATGTTCTCCCTGTGTCTGCGTGGGTTTCCTCCGGGCGCTCCGGTTTCCTCCCACAGTCCAAAGACATGCAGGTTAGGTGGATTGGCGATCCTAAATTGTCCCTAGTGTGTGCTTGATGTGTGGGTGTGTGTGTGTGTGTGTGTGTGCCCTGCGGTGGGCTGGCGCCCTGCCCGGGGTTTGTTTCCTGCCTTGCGCCCTGTGTTGGCTGGGATTGGGTCCAGCAGACCCCCGTGACCCTGTAGTTAGGATATAGCGGGTTGGATAATGGATGGATAATTACAGTATTCTGTGCCAGTCTGCCAAGTGGTGTTACTCTGTATTGTTTGTATGGCATTCTGTGTCAGTTTTTCTTGGTGCTAATTAAATGTGTTCTGTGATTTTTGTGATCGGTGATCATTAAGAATAGCGAGTCTGCTTTAAATTTTGTTTTTTTTCTTAGGGAAATCAGCTGCTAAAATTGTAGTGATGCTTGAAACTGCTTTTAAAGAGGAAGCTTTAAGTAAAACCCAGGTCTACGAGTGGTTTTTGCATTTCCAAACAAGGGGAAATGTCACTTGAAGACCAATCAAGATCTGGCTGACCTTCCACAATTAGGAATGAAGAAAATCTTGAAAAAGTTCACAATGCAATTTACAAAGATCGTTGTCAGACTATTGAAGAGATTTCTGAATTGACTTGTGTGTCTTGGAGCTCTTTCCACCTTCCCTATTTGCCTGATCTTGCTCCGTGTCACTTTGTCTTGTTTCAGCATATCAAAAAAAAAAACTCAAAGGAAAGCGTTTTTGTACTCTGTGGAGGAAGTCAAAGAAAAATTGTTGCAGGCATTAGACAACATTTCTCTTCAGCAATTCCAAAAATGTGTCCACCAGTGGGAAAACCGTTGGGACAAGTGCATTCATTCACATGGAGAGTACTTTGAAGGAGACTAAAGTTTCAGTATGTAAAAATTATTAAAACTTTTTTTTTGTTTGTATATACTGGATCCAGTTTCCCAAGCTTGTGGCCAGGTGCTGCTATCCATTAGTTAGTAGGTCCCACAGTCTTTGCCAGTTTAGACCTGCCAGAGGAGTTGCTCAGGATATGCACTTTATTCTGGGTGCTTTCTCTTTATCATCCTGGTGGAATATTACATATTTCCAAGTCTACGGCTCTCTTGTTTCTCAACAGATGGCCCTTCGTGTTACCCATTGAATGCTGCACATCTAGAAGCCCCTGTTTAATTACACTGGTATGGGAACATCTTCACATACTACCAGTCTGGTACTTCCTCTCTCCTTTTGAGGTCTAATGCAGCATTTTCCCTTTCCCTGTGTAATACGTGTGTTGCCCTACTTATTATCCTCTATGTAGCTATGTACAAGGGATGCATCAAAATTATCTGAGGCGTGGACAAATTTTACAGAAAGAACTGACATTTCATTTACCCGTTTACTTCATACTGTATAGATAGTGTTAACAAACCGAACATTTGAAACACTATTCAACTCATTATTAATACACAACACACAAAGTTCATGCATAGTATGTATTGTTTATGAGCCCAAAATAACTTTTGAGAAAAAATGGATGTTCAAATATAAAAGTTATTAAGGTAGTAAGCTTTTCTCTATCCCGGGCCATATTTATAAATGGCTCACTGTCTACTGTTGTTTTTTGCACTGGCTTTTAGCTATAGATAATACTAGTCATTAATACCAAAGTGATAGGTCTCCTTGGGAAGTAATATAATACATTTTTTCACTGTTATCTGTAGATTCAGTGCTCAATGCATCATTATAAAATTATAAAATACCATCTCTGACAAAAGCTTTCAAAACTTAAAGAAAAGCATTCAAGAACATCCCATGAAATTTGATTTTAAATACTTAAAAACTCTAAATGTTAGAAAATATTTATATTTGTGATAGGAGGCAACCATATAGGATACAGAAAGTACAAAAATATGTGGTGTGTTTATTACAAAAATAACTACAAGGTGCAATAAACACAGGGAGTGACTCAAAGCTCAAAATAAATATAAAACAATAAATCTGATGCCATTGTGGACCTAACTCACAGGTCTTGTACCTTATCTGTCTGGTGACTTGCCAGTTGAGTGTTTGACCCACTTCTCTTTCTCCACTAGATTCTGCACTAAAATTGTCCCTGGCTGTAGGATGGTTTAAAACCACATTTCTGGGGTCAGGAGACCATTCACTTGCTCCATGGACAAGAGATTAAAACAATAACGGCATTTAGTTATATAGCACATTTTCATACAAAAAATGTTGCTCAAAGTGCTTTACATAATGAAGAATAGAAGAATAAAAGACAGTAAGAAAATAAAATAAGTCAACATTAATTAACATAGAATAAGAGTAAGGTCCGTTGGCCAGGGACGACAGAAAAAACAAAAAAAAAACTCCAGACGGCTGGAGAAAAAAATAAAATCTGCAGGGATTCCAGACTATGAGACCGCCCAGTCCCCTCTGGGCATTCTACCTCACATAAATGAAACAGTCCTCTGAAAATTCTCTATAGCAGTTGCTAACTGGTGGCCCTATACCTTCATTTGACCATGAAGGGATAGGTCAAAGGGAATTTCCTTGTTGCCTCTTCTGTCAAAGGGGCAACCTTATTCCCTGTGTTCCCTTCTGCAACTATGTGCCATTTTACAAGCAGCAGGTGTTGAAACATCTTTTATTCCTCCCTGGAGATTCATTGTTAGCAAGAGGGCAGCACCCGGTATTCCTGGGATGTGCTGGTAAAACATTCCCTTCTGTCTAGAGGGAGAACTTAGTGCTTCCATGCAGGCTCCTTGTCTCCAATGCTGGTGTTCCTGCCTGTGGCCTTTTGTGGAATGAACCAAACATAAAGAACTCATCATCATCCTATAGCAGCCTGTATATTTTCACACTGCCATGTGTAAGTCTTCTTCTGTTTACAGCACAGCTTTTTTCTTCTCTCTGGAGGTAGTCTGTGTTACATAACTCTGCCCTGTGCAAACCAGGTCCTGCATTTGTTCCTGGTAGCTTATTGACAGGAAGGTACCTCTTTACTCTCAGGTTATACTGTAAAAGAAGAAGAATTTACCTTTACAAAAGCATCCCTGACATCTAGTGCCTGCTCCATACTGAGTGGAGTGGAAACGGTTTCTCCTCGAGTGATTAGAGTCCGGCTAGTAAGGCAGTTCATCACATCTTGTGGATCAACCTGTAAGAATGCACATAACTAAATACAATAATATAATTGCCTTTTACTGGAGATTAAAATTTAGTTACCTTGGTTTAAACCCGACATAAAAAAAGGAAAGAAGCCATTGCTATTGTGTAAAGTCTGACATTGAAGAGGCATAGCCTGCTTAAGTGTTTCTGCCCATACTTGTGCCAAGACTGGTCTTTAAAAAGGCAGCTTACATTGTATTCCAGAAGTATCACTCAATAAATATTAAAAAATCCTTCAGTAAGCAATGTAGCCAAAAAAAAACCCACAAAAATATCTTAAAAGATGAGATAATTGTAAAATAGAACAAACAGAAATGGCAAATGATAAGAAAAATGTCTCCATGAAATGACATAAGAAAGTAGAACAAGTTGATAAACACAAATAAAAATAGAGACTAGGCATTGTCTAAAGAAAATATGTGCTTTGATTCTCAATTCAACATATTTTTTAAAGTAATTATGTTGTTGCATGTATTAGTATTTATTTACTGTAAAACACAATTCTGGGAAATAGTTAAACATTGAATTAAAATATATGCAGTCTAGTCCCCATTATTTTTAATCGGCTTGGCCAATGCACAAAAGCTTTTATGAAACTCTGGAAAGTTTCATATGCACATATTACTAGTTAAAGTACAAAATAAAGAGTAATCTGATCAAAGAAATAAGGTAATCTGCCAGAATATGTTACTTTATAATGTAAAACCTGAATGCATTAATCTTCTATCAGGGTTCTTTTATAGTGCAGCAAAACATGATGAATTTTAAGGACATTTTGGCCCAATGGAGAAACCTCAAAGGAGCATTTCAGCTTAAAAAATATTATTTTAGGAGAAATACTTAAAAGTATAATCTGAAGAGGTAATATTAACATCCCTACTGCTCCCCACTTGCTGATTTGTATTGAATGCAGCACTAAATGCAGATATTAGCCCCTTTTACTGACCTCTAGTAAAACAGCAGCTGCTGCCAGGGATGAAGATCGCACTACTTCACAGGCATCTAAGTTATCGTACATTCGGGCTAAAAAAAAAAAAAAGAAGTTCTCTGACACTACATGTTAACAGATGCAATTTAAAAACAAAACATTTTTTCATTTTGTGGACCATCTTACATTTGAAAGCATTACATTTATAACTGAAGAAACGTAAAATGTTCCTGAAAACAGATGTCATACCCTGAAGACAGATTGAATGCCATACAGCATTTAGTAAGAGTTTAAGTGTGGAGTCTCCTTGGTTCACTTACTATTGGTACACATACCATACACAAGTACTAAACAGCCTGTCTATGAAGGAATAATGTTTTCATCATTTAACTATATTCTTGGCTATTGGTCTCAGTAGTAGTCAAAGAACTGTAAATCACAGGTTGTGATCCTGCAGTCAGACAGATATTTCAGTTACCAGTGTAACCTGGGCTTAGAATAGATTATCACAGCTCTATGTCATAAAAGGTAAACAAAGTAAATTAATGTACGTTTATGAATTGGGTAAGCCTTAGGTTAGCAGATTAATAAGAGGCCTACATGACTTTCTTTAAATCAAATATTGTGCATCACTCTAAATAAAACATTTGTTTGCCAAGTATATACTAAGTATTCTCCGTAATGGGTCATACATAAAGTATTTAGTCAATGATGACTAGTAAATACTGAATATTGGTCTATACACACTTTATATAAAACTGAGTATCACTGATATTCTGAGAGTACCTTCATAGCGCAGGTTCCCCATATGTAAGATGGCTGCCAGTAACTTAGAAATTTCCCAATTTTCTGTGTCAGTAAACATGAGGACTTTCATTGCAGACTGAATGTTTGAGTACTCTTTAGCATCATCTCGGCCATCACACACTGTGCAGTGTCCCTAAATAACAGAATGAAAAAGACACTTTAAATGCTGAATGCAAGTACAGTAGACCCCTGCAAAGTCGCAGTTCAGTGTTTGGAATCTCCACCATAAAAATAAATAAATCTTCTCAACGGTGTGAATCTTAGTGGCACTGGACCGCTACAGTGTTATTCATTTCTCCTTGCTGCTGATTGAGTGTAATGCATCCCTAGCTGAGTGTTTTTCAAAAAACCCTCTTAAAAAATGCTGACAGACTACCTTCACATTGCTCCCTTACTTGCTGGGCTTATTTGCGGCTGTTGTGTCTCATGATATGCTTCTTACGCGACGCCACGCATACTTAAAAGCCTGAACAGCACGTGTCCTTTTTGGCTGATTGCTTTGTTTCTCTCTCCTCCCCCAGACATCCTCTGCTCCTGTTGTGGGTCTCGCTCCCGTTGTGCTCCCCTATGATGTTTGCCTATTCTTTTAATCGATAACTAACTGCATACTAAGCTTGTTTTACTTCTGAAAGAGACATGTTTATTTGAAGTGTTTGAATAAAGTTCCTGTCTCTACAATCTCCTGTGATTCTGTGCAATTCTGTGACCCAAGTGTGACACCCTGCAGCCTGACTGTCCCTGGGATTGAGCCACTGCACTATAGCCTGCCAGCATCAGCGCTTACCTCTGTGTGCTTGTGTGCAGCCAGTTCAAGCGCAGTTGGCTCGGTGATTTCATCCATGGCGTCAGTTACACCTTGTACATATTGTTCCAGTAGGGGAAGTGTCTGAAACCAGTTTGGCAAGTGTTTCTCTGAAGTCTCTCAACCCCCCATAAGAAAGCCAGGCTGCCTAACTGCCAAACTTTACCTTAACATATGGTTTTGGGGGATGTCAGGTGTGGAGGTGTTCTATTCCCCCATTGGTCTGAAGTATGGCTGTTTGGAACTGGCTTGTATCAGAAGCCTTTAAATACCATGATGTCCTATTGGCTGTAGGGGTTGGACAGAGAATCTATAAATTTGCTTGCTTAACCTCACTCTCTCTCTTATCAAACTGATGACCATCACACACCATGAACTGAAAAGAGCAACACAAAGAAGAGCATAGCTCGGCAGCAATATTGAAATAGGCATGCGGCCTGTTCTGAAGAAAGCTGACCACAAATAATGCCTTAACTAGAGACACTTTAAGTAACTAACAAGTCTGTGTGCCACCTGAAACTACACATCAGCATTTAATCAGGTTGTATGGTTGCCAATATTCAAATGTACTTTGCATATTGTTATTATTTATGAATATTATCAATAATACATTGTTTAAATTGTAACTTAACTCCTGCTTGTCTTTTACTACACCTAATTGCCTGAGGTTATAGATGTAGAAGGGAAGGTAGGGAGAAGTTATATACTATAATCTATACTAATAAAAGGCAAAGCCCTCACTGACTGACTGACTGACTCACTCACTCACTGACTCACTCATCACTAATTCTCCAACTTCCCGTGTAGGTAGAAGGCTGAAATTTGGCAGGCTCATTCCTTACAGCTTACTTACAAAAGTTAGGCAGGTTTCATTTCAAAATTCTACGTGTAACGGTCATAACTGGAACCTACTTATGTACACATATACGGCAAAAGCCTGCAGCTCGGTCGCCGTGTGAGGCGGAGTTGCATCACTCATTGTCATGTCACCTACGTAATTGAGTGCCTGCCCATATAAGGCCATCAGTCAGCAGCAATCCAATAGTCAAGTTTTGACTTTATATATTCCGACACTGACTTTATATATTCAAGTTTTGACTTTATATATTCGGGAATGACTTTATATATTCAAGTTTTGACTTTATATATTCTGACGCTGACTTTATATATTCAGAAAATCATTGGCCTTTTTGGCACCCTATAATACACACACACATATATATATATGTAGATATGCATATATATGTATATGTAGATATGTGTATGTATATATGTAGATATGTATATATATATTGTCGAGGATGCCAGGGGCCACGACCCGGCCGGGACGCCTTGGAGGACCGGAAGTGGGCGTGTGCCCATCTGGGATCACGTGGGGGCCGCCTTCCTGGTTGCTTTGGGAGCCACGGGTTCAGGGCGTGGAAGCCCCACCCTGTAGGGGCCCGTGGTCACCGCCAGGAGGCGCCCCAATGCCTTGGGGACCCTGGACCTCAGCACTTCCACCACACCAGGAAGTGCTGGGGGGGAAGAGAAGCAGGGACACCCGGAGAGCTTCCGGGAGAACAGCCGGCACTTCCGCCACACTGGGGCGTGTCAGCGGGAGATTGCCGGGGAGCACCTGGAGCTCATCTGGGTGCGGATAAAAGGGGCCGCCTCCCTTCATTCAGGGCGAGAGTCGGGAGCGGAGAGGACTGAGCTGGAGAAGGCAAGGAGGCGGC
>JANRMT010028174.1:107769492-107844492 GCA_026402145.1 Polypterus bichir lapradei | reverse complement strand
ATTAATGTTAGCCTAGTATCCATTTTGTACTGTTCACCACAGATGAGTTATTTGTTAAATACATGATAGGCTAGGTGTTAGGTATTTCTAAAGTCCCATCTCACTATTTACAACTTTATATTTAACAACCTTTAAAAGCTGTGATTGAAAAAATACCAAAAATTAAACATCAGACCCAGAAGTGCTGATCTGAGTTATAATTAAAGCATTGTATTTTTGAGACCATTCCGGTGAATTACATTATCTTCTTAAAGTAAAGACCTGTCAGAATAAGTATAATATTTATAACATTCCATAAACCCCAGAATCTTAGTCTTGTATGATTGTGATGTGTTTTACCCTTTTCTTTTTCCTGCACACTTTGCACTTCTGTAGAAGTTTTAACTCTTAATGTCTCTCTCTTGTTTAACAAATTATTTTGAATATTTTGTTCTGAACTTTACAATTTGATTTCAACTCTGGCTGTTATCAGCACCCAGAAGCTCTCTGTCCTGTTCTTTCCAATTTACTCCACTTCCCATCACTTGCAATCCTTTCTCACTTGCGTCACACTAAAGGTTATCAACCACATACCTTTATGTTTTGGGCCTACTTACTCTTTTGGCATTGGTCTGTTTGTTATGACTTTGAAATCTGTTCTTTCCCCATAACTGCAGTAAAATCTGCAGAATTTGTTCTTTTTGTCCTAATCTTTTCATTCGAATATAACTTCACAAGTTATGAATTCTTCATTTTGATATTTCGCACATAATACTATTTCATTAGTCATTCATGCCCCCTTTTGTGTTGATATTGATCATCATTCATTATGCTTCTTCCACTCCAGAGGAATTACTTCTCTATACTCTTGCTTCCTCAGTGACATCAGTCTTATAATTATCTGTGTGTTTCCTGATTCTTCAACTACTTGAAAAATTTAAGAAGTTATTAAAACTTTTATCCTAATCTTTTTGACTTGGCATAAACATCACTGATTGTCAACCTTGTGAATTTCTCTGATTTGATCTTCATTTTCCATGGGCTCCACTCAAGAGGCTATTATCTCTTCCTCATGATTTTTTTTTTCTGTTGGCATAACCTTTCACCTTTATGTATCCACTCTAGGGGTTACAACTTATCTGTTTTGTCTCCACACCATGGCATCATTCTAATAGTTACACCAGGGGTCCCTTTGTCCCTAACTTTCTATCCTACCATAGTTCCAGATCTCAATAATACTTTCTTCTTTGTTCTGTGAAATCAATCTAGTTACTATAAGTTTTGTGAAAGTGCAATGGTCATCTCATTGCTCTCCTTCAACTCTCAAGATCTTTATTGTTTAGTAGCTCCTAGTAGTTATCAGGCTTTAAGGCTATTCTTTTATGATCCCTCATATTTCTTATTGCAAAGATTAGCTCCCCAATATCCTGTTCCTTATTCTTTTTCCCCCAAAGTAGTCAGTCATAGGTTTACCACAGTTGGTCACTGAAAAGGCATCTTTGAACTTGATCCTCAAAAAACTGAGAAATGATGCCATTAAATAACAGAAAAGTAATTTTGCTATCTAAAGTTTGTATAATTCTACCAAGCAGGTTGAAATAATAAATGTCTGGTTTACCTGTCTGCAGACGCGTGACTTCTCTAGTAAGTACTGTTCAATCTTGGCCCCTTCAATAGCTCCTCTTTTGTTAAAGTGGATGTCAATGTACTTCCCAAACCGACTGGAGTTATCATTACGAATAGTTTTGGCATTGCCAAAAGCTGTAAGGTAGCAAAGACACAGATATTTATTAGGGCTGCTCGTAAGAATTCAGTTTATTTTAAATCTGATCATTTCATTTTAAAGCTTAAAGCACACATTCAAGCACAAAAAGGTGAAGAAGATGAACTTCTATGACAATGCTGGTGTCTGGTAGCAAACTGTAGAAGGAAAAATGAATTTTAAAAAGTACATGACACCAATTTGTGTGGCACTGGACTCTTGTGTATTCAGGTTGGTACTTGTCATGCACACAAGATGGATTTTACTCTAAGCAGGGCACTTCCTTCTGAAAACATGGTTTTGGTCAAAGATTAAACATTCAGACTGAGCCACTGAATGTAATCAAAGTGATGACATTGTTGTTTATCATTTCAATATTGTGTGAACATAAATGAGAGCAATTTTGAAAACCAGACACTCAATATCACTTGTATATTTTTTCAATAATTAGTGCATGTATTTTTTTTTAATCTTTTTTGACCTAGTGTAGCTGTCTAAAGTTAATTCCAGGAGGAATTACCTTCTAAAGTTAAGTATAACCTTGTGCACTAACTCAGAAACACATTATTATGGTATGGTATTATGGTATTATTAGGTCTACCTTCCAGAATAGGATTGGCTTCTAGAACCTGCTGTTCTATCCAAGAGTGTTGTCCACTAATGGCTGCCAGGAACTGCAGGATTAATTTGGTGCTCTCTGTCTTGCCAGCTCCAGACTCTCCACTGTTATGAGAAGAATGAAATTATGGCATCAAGACATAGTACAATTATACAGTAATCAAAGAAGGATGGTGACGATATATTAATGCATAAAAGTAACATACAATATGACCCACTCAGTTATTCTATATTTATATAGGGGAGAAAACAGATTGGAAGCAGGAAGTAACTGTGTCTTATGTGAGCGAAGAGCTCACACTTTTCTTTAAAAGGTAGTATTGAGAAAAAGTCTTAGGTTTTCAGTCGGGCGAGGGCAAATCATTTCTTTTTAATAGAGTGTGAGTGCTCTCCACCCACATCCTAGATAGAAAAACTAAATAAGCCCAGAGATATAAGAATTTACTGCTGTCTGTTAAATTGATGTAGCCATTAATTATTTAATTTACTTTTAACTTTTATTTGGCATCATCCTTACCCAAAGTGACTTACAAGATATTGTTACACTGCAGTTGTTAAAATGTATTTTTTACAGTTTTAGTATCTGCAGGTTAAGGTACTTGCTCCAAATCACACAGTGTTGATAGATGAAGTAAGTTAATTATTCTAGAAACTAAGACACTATACCTAGCCTACAACCAAATCTAGGTTTGCATAGCGTTGCATTGTATTAACAGCCTCAGTAATTCTGAAAAGCCCACTAGATGGTGCAACTGTTTTTAAACTCTAGGAGGCTTTGCAAGTTCAGCTCAAGTTAGTAATGAGATGAAAATTAGAACCAGCAAAAGTTTATGCACAAAAGATTTTCTTCCCTTAGATTCACATATTCTTTGGCAAAACAAGTATGCTGAGTAAATAATGTGACATACTTTGTTGATACAAAATTCTTGAGTGTGGTTTTAATATTTTAGGAGCTGAATCAAAGCAGCCTGGCCATAATGCCCACTATACACCATGCTGTGGGTACCTAAAAAGACAGTCTCCTTTCAAACAATGCTGCTAGTAAAAGCACTTTATAAAAATGCTTTTGATGAATATGCAGTATTTCCAAAAGTGGTGAAAATGAGGTTATCATTAGAATAAACACATTGATCCCTCATTTTGTAGCAAACATGTTTTGTAAGAAAGAACTTTAACATATCTAGAAAATTGAGATGACCATTATACCGTTTAGTTTTGTCTGGCTTACAGTATAACCTGACAAATTAAAATTATGCCCTAGCCTTATTTATCATATATTGTTCACAGCCTCTAGTATCAATTTATTAGCATGTATTTATCATCGCACATATACATGGTAGAGTCTTGCAAGTCTCAGAGGGAAGTGAACTACTTTCAAAATAAGAGGAATGTGTGTTTCTTACTAATTATGCTTTAAAGTAAAACTAAACATAATGAATGGCAGAAAATTGCAGAATCTCTAGCAATAATATATCAAGTAGGAGATAATGCTGGACAGAAGGAAAAGATACACTGGAATGGTGCTTCAGTGCAGGAAGGTGCTATACAAAAAAGAAAATCTTACGGCTTTTTAGCCAATAACCTGATAAATCTGTTTTTATTTACTATAGTTGTTATGCAGGTATTTACATCAGATAAGTGATTGTTAAACACGCAAGAGTCACAACATGTAACAAAATAAAAGCAACATACTACAAAACTGTGGTTTGACTTAATTTACAAGTGAATACCATTCATTTTACATAGTTAAACAGTGTACAGACTCTTTACTGCAAGACAGACTATTTTGAAACAATGTGATCCTTTCAAAACAGTCTGTGAGGTAATAACAGTTTATGAGATAATTCTCAGTTACCTTACTGTTATTATACACGTAGCTTCCCTCTCACCACCTCCTTTTCCCATCACAATACTCAGGGGCAGCTTAATAAAACATTAAATATTTACTGTATACTTGTACAAGATATATTAAAAAAAGAGATATTAAATTAAGGACAAAAAAGAACTGATGCTTATATTTTTAAATGTTTAGTGTAAATAAATGTGCGGGCAGCAGCGTGATTACATATGCTAGTTTACATGTTCTTCTTTTGTCTGTTGGGTTTTCTTTGGATACTCTGGTTCTCCACCTGCATTCAAAAACATCCATGTTAGGTTGATTCATAAGTGAGTATGGAAGTACGGTATGTATAAGTGCAATGGTCTGGTGCTCCACTCTGCCTTACTTCCAAAACAACCAAGATAAGCTATAGCTCTTGTGATTCAGAATTGAATTAAGCAGGCTTGATAAGTGATGATTGGATAGATAGATAGATAGATAGATAGATAGATAGATAGATAGATCTGGATAACTTAATGTAAAAATAGTATCATAAATCTAGGATTCATTTACTATAGGTCATCACTACCAGTTATCTTGTACAGATCAACAAACATTTATTCAAATAATAATTCTAACAAGTAAAGAAATGAAAAAAGACTGATCAATACGAAAATAGACTTGTTTTTACTTATTACGAGCAGAAGAATAAATAAATATTTTGAATGTGCACCTGTGTATGTCATGGTGCATTATTTGCAAAGTTTAAATAGTGAACAGAGAAGCTACAATATATTTATTCTTGTCTCCGCTGTTAAACAGGGTCATATTAGATTAAAAATAGCCATGACATACTGCAGCATCTCTACAAAAGGAATGGATTTATCATAGAGGTTAGGAGCACACACTGATACAGTGCATTGCCGCACCCACCACATGACAAACCAACTCAGGATCCAGATTAGGAGCCGAGTGCAGCCATACAATGGGTGATACTTCAGCACCACACTGGTTCAGATGGAGTGGAACAGTGTGAGGCTTTTTTTATGGTGGCTGAAGTGGCAATTCTGCCATCAACCCCCAAGTTTTTCCCTGCAGGTTGGAGTGCTTACATGCAGGGATGGATGCAGATTAACGTCATACCCAGGGCGGAGCAATTGCAGGTTAAGGGCCTTGCACAAGGGCCCAACAGAGCAGAGACCCTTTTGGCATTTTACAGGATTCGAACCGGCAACCTTCTGATTGCCAGTGCAGATCCCTAGCCTAAGAGCCACCACTCCGCCACATAGCTCATAGATCATAGGATCTATTATATATCTTTATACATCTCCTTTCACTTGTGCCAGAGATTTCCTGAAATGCAGAGTATTTGTAAAATCTTAGCCCATCTCTGGCTTGTTGTGTATTGGGTTTTTATTTCAATTCTTGCTAAAAAGGCATGTTTTTTCTATAAAGTGTTGTCTCTCGTATTTCAATAAAAAATTGATTACAAAAAATGACATCAAGAGACAAAGAGAGACAAATGCCTACCTGATGATGCAACACTGGTCCTTGTTGTTACGTTGCATGTTGAAGTAGCAGTTGTCTGCTATGGCAAAAATATGAGGCGGCATTTCACCAATCTTCTTGTTGGTGTATAACCGAATCTGCTCAGGTGTATAGATAGGGAGCAGTTGGTATGGGTTTACAGCTACCAGAATAGATCCTGTGTAGGTCTATAACAAATACAAAAACATATTTAAAAGAAAGACTCATCAGCCATTAGCAATGAAGTAAATTACATGGTAATGGATTCAGTAAGATGGGTGCACAAAGAATACAAAAAAAGGGAGGCCTGAAAGTACATTATAGTTGATTTTAGTGTTTCAGTATTGTTGTCCAGGTGACACTTATGCATGCTAGCTTTCATTTCCATTGATCTCTTGGACTACTAATTATGCCAAAAATAAAGCTGATACCACTTCTTTGTTAAATGTAAAAAAAAAAAAAATTAAACAAGGAAGAAATGTAAAGGACTTTGTACTGTGTATAAATCTTCCTTTTAGTTCTGTTAGTATCTATCAATGATCTTTAGTATAAAAAATGGTAGCTTAAAATGAAATATTAACTATCAGTAAACAAAGTACAATAAAGAGAGAACTGAACCAGAATATGTTTACTCCCACCTTACAGTATTTAAGAATTCTTTAACTAGAAGCTAATGCAACACATTCACACTTGAAGTTTGTTGCAGGAACCATTAGGATTGACAGTGATATCCCAAACTTTGAATGACCTACAACATGCATTGCTTCCAACTCCTAATCTATATCAAACAGTCTTGGGATCTCCACACAAATCTTTAATGTAAACACTGTGTGTTCATCTATCCAGTTTTAGGATGGATATAAAACATAAATGAGAAATATTATCTTTTATGTAATTTCTAAATATCAGCTTTATCAGGTATGCTTTTTCACTTTATTGTAGCTCCCTTTACTGAGGCCCACCGCTTTCCTGTCAAACATTAACACAGATGTTTCTTCAAGTGTATTGATGCCTTTCCGTCAAGCTTGGCTTCACTACCAAGAAGCAGCAGGTCTGTGTGTACAGCTTCTCTTACAAGACAAAGCAACATGATAATGACTCTAAGCAATGGTATGGATCAAACAGCGCAACTTTGACAGGCATTCTGGGTATCATATGTTAGAAGCATAATGAAAGGAAAAGATCAGTATCAGATGATAGATGATACAGCCTCTGAGTCAGGATGCAGCCAGGATGATTATCCATGCTAGGTGCATGACACTGTTTTATACTTACCCGACCTCCACAATTAGTCTTAACACAGAAAAGGCAGAGAGAAGAGGAAAAGAAACTTGAATTAGGATAGGTGACTGATATAAGATAAAATGTGGAAATACTTCTCAGAATGAAAATGCTTTTAAATTGGGGTTATCTCTTAAAAGCAGCAGAGGCCTAATCTTAAATAAGGTATGTCAAAATAGTCAGTGGCTTCCTAACTGATTCTTGAAAAATGTCTCTACTGCTGCAGTAACAGAAGTCGTCCATTTACTATAACACTGCACTCTATCACAGAGCTAAACTAGGGAAACAAACAAAATGAAGGCAGTGTGCACATTTTGAAACTAATGCATCTTTAAAAGGATGGACTAGAATTTCAAGTAGTGTTTGTAATTCTGCAGAAACTCTGTATGTACAGTAACTTAAAGGCATTATAATATTTATAAACCTGGCAAAATGGTTGTCCATAATTGCTGATTATGTTTTAGTAACATAGAAGATATTACATTCTTCTACAAAGCACATCATTTATTTTTCTAATACTGTATAATGCATCTTAACAAGAGGATGATAATAATTACCAATTAATTACATGCAATACCAAATGTAATGTTTTTGCATTTTAAAAGTAAGAGTTCATATGACAGCATATCAAATTAAAGACTTCAAATTAGACATTCAACAAGAAAAACATAACATTTGTATAATGTTAATCTGTTTGTATTACACACATAATGAAAGAGAAAGAACTAGCAAGTGAGTGGACAACATGATTTGAGAATTTCTTCTATTTAAAAAAAATTGAAAACGTAAAATAATTATAATTCATTTTCTTTTATTAAAAAACAAACCTGATCTGTTACAAACCTGAAAGTGTACATGAAAAACAAGCCTGAACCCACAGCTCATAACCAAGTACTTTGTTTATTGGCTAACTAAATAGATTACAAATACAAGCTTTCGAGGCAGCTAAGGCCCCTTCATCAAGGAAGGTGTAACAAAGAAACTGAAAAATACTCTAGCTTATATTGGCACAGCAAAGTGATTTTTTTCTTTCATCTTACATCTTTTAAATGCTCCCCAAAATCCATAAAGATGGGAACCCAGGAAGGCCAATAATCTCAGGAATTGGCACACTGACAGAAAATATTTCAGGATGGGTTGAAAGCATTCTCAAACCCCTTGCCAGAAACACACCCAGCTATGTACAGGACACCACCCACCTCCTTAAAAAACTTGCTGCCCTAAAAACCATTTCTGAAGGAGCCTTCTTTGTTACAATGGATGTGGAGGCATTATACACAAACATCCCCCATGATGATGGAACTATGGCCTGTCAGATGTACATGCAACAACATGGCTTACAAACAGAGCCAGTGATACAATTGATAAAATTCATACTAACTCACAATGTGTTTTCTTTTGTTCAGGACATTTACTTACAACTAATTGGGAACTGCAATGGGATGTCGTTTCACACCCCATTATGCAAATTTATTCATGGCAAGATTAGAACAGGACTTCTTGTCAACATGTGCAATAAAACCAATGCTTTACCTTCGCTACATAGATTACATTCTTATAATCTGGACCGCAAGCGAAAAAGACCTTCTTTGCTTCCATAGGAATTACAATTCATTCCACCCCAACATAAAACTTAAATTATTCACAAAAAGAAATCAGCTTTCTTGACACTACTATTCGCATTAAGGGCGGTACCCTTATGATCTCTATTTTTCACAAACTAACAGACAGACGGACATATCTAAGAAATGACAGTTTCCATCCAAAGCATATACGGAACTCCATCATCTACAGCCAGGCAATACATTACAATCGTATTTGCTCAGACCCAATGGATCGGGACACAAAACTGTAGAAACTCAGGACAGACTTCATCAAACAAGGGTACACTCCCAAATCAACAGACCTCCAAATCATGAGAGCTATGGCTATACCCAGAGAAAACCTTCTGGAATATAAAGGTGCAGAAGCCAAGAACCGGGTCCCACTAGTTGTAACTTACCATCCACATCTGGAAACACTTCGCAAAATTATGAAAGTGCTTCAACCCATGGTACAGAAAGACAATAAACTGAAGGATATATTCCCAGAACCCCTCTCCTTGCATACAGACAACCACCAAACCTCAAACAACTGATTGTCCGAAACTCTATGTGTGGCTCGGCAGCAAGTGACACATCTCCCTGCCTACAGAACAGGTGTGGCACCTGTGCACATATCTACATGACAGATCAGGTAGTTATACCATATTGCCAGCAGGAGCATAAAATAAAGTGTCCGTTCACATGCAAATCTGCTAATGTGGCCTACCTAATCATGTGCATAAGGTCCCCCAACACTGGACTGTATGTAGGGGAAACTGGTCCGACACTGTGCCAGCGAATGAACTCACATAGATTTCATATTAATCAGAACAGTGTTGATCTTCCGGTGTCAGCACACTTTAACAGTAATGGCCACAGCATAAAGGATCTGAGGGTCACTGTGCTTATGGGTAATTTCAAGACCCAACAGGAGTGGAGAGAATGGGAATACAAACTTATACTTAAATTCAATACTCTACAAAATGGTCTGAATAGAGACAAGAGTTTTATGAGCAGATATGTGGACTAACAGACTGATTGACCAGCTGACTACATCAGAGGCCTATCTTACAGACAATGCACTTCAAAAAAACCTTACAGGACTTTCTCTAGTGATGGTTATCTTATCTCTACATTTTATTAGTTCATTGTTCTCTTCTTTCAGGGTTAATTCATCTTAGGTTTATAAATTTCACTAACATTTGAACAAAAAGGTTGTTAAGATGAAAAAAAAATCACTTTGCTGTCCCAATAAGCGCGAGAGTATTTTTCAGTTTCTTTGTTACACCTTGCCTGATGAAGGGGCCTTAGCTGCCTCGAAAGCTTGCATTTGTAATCTATTTAGTTAGATAATAAAAGGTGTCATTTCAGCGTACTTTCTCCTGTATCAATCTATGGCTAACACAGTACAACACTCTACTGCTTGTGAACGCTGGCCCGGACACAGACAGACGGACATCTTATGTTCACCCAACACACCCTTTATTTACAATATTTACAGTAATACTTCACGTGCACCCCCAGTGCCTCCAGCACCGATCCCCCAAAGTCCAGACCACACAGTCCTTCATGCCTCTCTTTCTGGCCGCCTCCAGTCCTCTCTCCAGCTCCGTCTCTCTTCCACCCGACTTCCGCTCTCGACTGAAGGGAGGCGGCCCCTTAAATAGGAACCCGGATGGGCTCCAGCTGCTTCTCGGTATTCCTCCGCAGACACGCCCCCGTGTGGCGGAAGTGCCGGCTGCGCACCCGGAAGCCTTCCGAGTGTCCCCTGTCTTCTTCCCCCCAGCACTTCCTGGTGTGGCGGAAGTGCTGGGCTCCAGGTCTCTACAGGCACCGGGGCGCCGCCTGGCGGTGGCCACGGGTCCCTACAGGGCTGGGCTTCCAAGCCCTTTACCCGTGGCTCCCAACATAACCAGGGCGGTCGCCCCCTCGAGGTCTGAAGGAGGTACAAGCCCTCCTCCGGTCCTCCTGGGCATCCCGGCCGGATGCCACATGCTACAAATACTTTGTTGGCAATGTTAGGCTCAGTCAACAGACCTCGATCTAAGTATCCATGCAGACAATGGTATAGCCAATTCGTTAGTTTACAGATATACAGTAGAACAGGTGAATAAAAATAGTCTTCCATAAATCTAATGTGCTTAATGTTACTTTTGAACAGGTCTTCTGAGTAATCTGTGTATGTTCTGACCATGTTGCTTATCACTGCTTTCTTCTTCTCTTCTTCTTCTCATTTTACAATGAACAGCAGGTGAGTACTGAAGTTAGGAAGAGATCAGTTATTTCCTAATGAAGATCAGAATTATCAAATGGCAAAAAGGGAAATGGCTAATTGGTTGGGCTGATTTTACTACAAGCAAAAATGGGCACTTCAGCCAAGAAGAACAAAGGGACAAAGGTTTGAACAACCTTCTGTATGTCCTTTAAATTTTTAGAATATGGTACTTTCACAGATAAGTGAATTGTGATGCACTAAAACATATCAAAAAACACTCCCCTCGGTTACCTATGGTGTCCATTACAAAATCTGTACACCATTTGATTTAGAACATTGGTGATGCAGTAGCAGAGGTATAGCAAGTTTCTGAAAACTACTGGTTTACTCTGTAGGAAGGGAAGAAGCACCTAGCAGAAGTGAAGAGAACATTCAAAGAAATAGAATGGTAAAATCAAACTTGCTTTAACAACCCACCGCCACCATTTGTGGTAAGACTGTTTATCATCCTGTCCAAATCAATTATAACAAGAACTAAGCCAGCTGAAGGAGTTGTTAATCTAAAATCGAATACAAAGAACTGCAACTAAGACTGCCTAAATCCTCCTCCCTGATTAACTCCTGTAGTGTAGCATATACAAATATCTTAAATAAAATACAACTATTTCTGAAAGATGTTACCTACATTTATTTAGGAATTACCATATGTGAAGCTCAGCCAAAATCAATAAATTTAAAGGATATGTCTAAAAGTAAGCACTGAAAAAGCATTCACTTACTTTAGAGAGCCATTAACTACCCAATTTGTTCAAGAACAAATGTTGCTTTGTAATTTTGATAGGCACTTTTTTATGGATTTTGAATTTTAGCACCCTAGAAATGAAGGTAGGATTTTGGTTGTTGAGAGATCAAGGAGGAAATTTTTTTACTTATGAAATAATTGATATTTAATTCTTTATTTTATAGTACGTTTACCTTTTTCATTTATAGCATAACGTGAATTAACTCAAATCCTCTCTCTATGCAGAAAGTACATTCAGTAATTAAGCAGCACATATTAATTAATGAAGAATTATATTGTAGTGGTGGTAGTGGCTGCAGTAGCAGTATTGTTGTATGTACAGAGTACAGAGCAATTCTTACTTGCATTAACAAACAACATAAAACATACCAACACTCTCGGGCGCCATGACAAACAAGAATGGTTTAAAATATATTATTTTATTTTATGCATATTTATTAAGTAGGGCAATTCCATGAGATTCCATGAGGACATGTGTCAAAATACTGCTACGAACCTCAAAGGAAGGAGCCTACACCAATTAAAATACTACTAAGGGGTAAGCCATTCCCAGGAAAGACATCTTCTTCTTCACTCTTGGAAATCTACTTATTTTATGTAACGTACTTCAAGATGTACACACATCAAAGAACAACACAATATTGACATACTTTTTAGGTAAAGATTTGGAAGGTGAAGTGGCATGCTCAAGATCACATAGTGAAATCTGAATCTGTGATTCTGAAGTTCAGCTTCTTAGTTTACAGACTACACTGTTGTCATGACCTCATGTTGCCCTGATGCCTACTTTGAATGAGGAGGGAACACTAACTTCAGTTCAAGTAAACATAAATGAATAATTCAATATAAACAAGTGAATAATTAATCTAAAATAGGATACCAAAGAACTGCAACTAAGATTGCCTAAATTCTCCTAATGGATTGATTCCTATAGCTTTGCATGTACAGACATCTAACATAAAATACAATTATTTCAGAAATATGTTGCATATATTTATTTAGGAATTGCCATATGCGAAGCACAGTCAAAATCGATATAATTAAGGGATTTGTGTAAAAGCAAGCACTCAAAAACATTAATTTACTTTAGACATTTAAATTTGATATACAGGTAGTACATCCATCCATTATCCAACCCGCTATACCCTAACTACAAGGTCACGGGGGTCTGCTGGAGCCAATCCCAGCCAGCGCAGGGCGCAAGGCAGGAAACAAACCCCGAGCAGGGCACCAGCCCACCACAGGGTGCGCACACACACACACCAAGCACACACTAGGGACAATTTAGGATAGCCAATGCACCTAACCTGCATGTCTTTGGACTGTGAGACGAAACTGGAGCACCCCGAGGAAACCCACACAGACACGGGAAGAACATGCAAACTCCATGCAGGGAGGTCCCGGGAAGCGAGCCCAGGTCTCCTTACTGCAAGGCAGCAGCGCTACCCACTGCACCACCGTGCCGCCCATGTGAATTAATGTGAATGTGAAAGTGGCCTTTTAGCTTGAGGGACAGTTTGAAACTGCCATCATTTCACACACCAGTTCTGCAAATAGCAATACAGAATAACACAGATCAACAGCCACATTAGATAAAGATTAAAAGGGAAATAGCTAATTGAAAAGAAATGCTAAAGAACTACAACTAAATTAAAAAAATACATGTGGTCTGAAATAACTGAAAGTTTTGATTAAATAATGCATAGGGCATATGCTTAAACAACAAAATCTGGCTGGGCAAAGTGAGCACAGTGTTTCAATTTTCCATTTAGAATTCTACCAGACTACATATTACAAATTAACTCTGAAATATAAACGAAATAGCTTGAAATGCAGGTAAATGTGGATACAGATTGGAAGCAAAGCAAAAAAGAGGAAAAAAATAGTACAATACCAATATTGTTTCATGCCTCTATTTACCATAATTATACAGTACCTTAAGAAAAGGGATGTCTGGACAGGGGCTCTCATAAAGATAATTCAAGAAATTGAGTCACAAGCACAAGTAAAACTACACAAGAATAAAAAACGCTTCTCACATAGATTAGGTGCTCTCTGTAGCGAATCAGTAGATTCCGTAGAATTCCTGCCTCATTGAGGTCCCCAAGTCGGATCATGTCTTCAACCCCATGGATGGAGGTAGGGTGCATTGGTTTAATATTGGTTGCATTCTGAGGAGAAATCCAGTGCTCCTAGGTGTTCCAAATGAAACAGAGATTATTTTTTTCTGCTCTATGTGGAAAAAAACAGTAATCTTTCTTTACTTCTAAACAATTCAAAAACAAATGGTGCCTCCTGAACAGTAAAAGACGATATAAAAGCCCTTAAGCAATTTTATGAGATCTTATATCAATATCTCTCTTAGATTGTCCAAAAGGAAGGGGAGATCATACTGACAATGGAATACCAGCACCTCCATTTGTAAGACGCATTGAAGAAAATATCTGACAAGTAAGCAGTTACTTATGAACCTTTACCTCTGAGCTACAGAAACTTCTTTGCCTTTTAGATGAGAATAGTGGTAAATTTTTTGCAAAACTAAAAAGTTTTTATAAAGTTATACATTTTTAATCACCTTTTTGAAAATGGCACTGTTCATGAGCACCGCCATTTGTTTACTATTTATGGGAGCAGTTGCCAGTCATGTTAGGCTGAATTTGCTGAATGTGATGGGTTACAAGATGATGTTGCCCTTATACAAGATGGCACAGGAATTGAAATTTAAGTGAAGTTTATAAACAGTATGCAGCAGAGAGTATCAGGAATATATTTTATGAAAATCTTTGGGCCATATTGTAACATGTACATGTTTGGAGTGTGGGAGTCAAAGGGGAGTGCCTGGGAAATCCCCTTCACAAGCTTCACTGTAGAATAAGCAACTCCTACACAGTCTCTTGGAGCTATGAGACGTCAGAGATAAACAAAAAATAAGTTTATTCTAATTAAAGATACCAACTCTGCCCTTCCCAATGTATTGCTTCTTTACTTTCAGAAGAAACACTGATGATGGCTGAATATTTGCCTTAATTGGCAACACAAATAGTGGCCTTGCAGGATAAAGTGAGCTCATCCCAGGAAATGTGCAAGTTGTCCAGAAATGGCAACAGTAGTCCCAACAAAGGTATTCATCTTTGGGAAGCGTTATTCCACAATTTCCACACGTGGGCCACCAATGGCCAGATGTCCTGAACTTCTGCATAACTTGAGATTATATAGTTTCCTCCTTCTGTTTCTCTGGCTTTGTCTTTCTTTTTTTCCCATCTTTACTCTGTTGCACTTTTTCATTAATGTATTCTAGCTGACAAAGATAAGGTTGAAGAATTAAAAAATTGCAAATAATGGTTCACTTTTAGAGCAAATGAATGTATGACTCAATTAAAAAAAATAACTTCAACCTCAAAAATGCTAAACTTTTTCCTTTAATTTTATAATTCATGTAATTCAAATATCCTGTTGGGTCAACAGTAAGGCAAATCAATATTTCACAATAAGGCTATATGATCTATGAAAGAAAAATTAAGTAATGCTTATAATTATTATGAAATTGATTTAGGAATTCCCATCTGCATTTTTCATTGTTCAGACATAATTATGGCTTACTTACTAGTATTATTCACCATTAATTTACTTTCATTTTGCAGTGACATTTAATTTGTTGTTTTTCTGTGGTTCCCACTTTTTTTGTAACAATGCATCCATGGCCACAGCCATGCTGCTAAATGCAACAAAGTCCGTTACCTGTCAGGTGACCCGGCATCATCACTGCCAATGATCTGACGTCATTATTTCTTTGTTGCATGTGATATCAGCGTGTAAAGGCTATTTATGAGAGTGGTGCATATTATATAATGCTCAAGTTCATGGATAAATCAAAAAACATAGACATACGTTGCAAAAATGTGGTAGTTAAATGGTAGTTTTGGTTAGGACATTTTTTGGGACAATGTTTTGGTTTTGTAGCTCATTATTTTAAAATTCTCCAGCAATTTGACCTTAGCTTTGTCTCCTAATTACTCATAGAGGGCCCCTTAAAGGCAAATATCTGGGCCTTTGCTTTCTTTCAATCTTTTGACTTGCTAATTTTTCACTCTGCCCACTATAATATTTTGATGTTTGATACACACAGCATGAAATGTCTAGAACAGGGGTCTCCAACTCCAGTCCTGGAGAGCTACTGTGGCTGCAGGTTTTCACTCTAACCCTTTTCTTAATTAGCGACCAGATTTTGCTGCTAATTAATTCTTTGCCTTAATTTTAACTGATGCACGACTTAAGACTCAGGCCCCTTAATTATTTCTTTTTTTCTTATATAGCAACCAAACAATATTAAGACACAAAATGAACCAACACACATACAACAACCTGCGTCCATCACAATAACTAAAAATAGAGAAAGGTGAAGACCTCAGTAATTTTGATCTGCTCAGGTCCACTGCGCTCTTAAAAAAGCAAATCAACAGTTTTGGAAATGCCTGCCATGGCAGAATGAGTGCCATGGAAATAAATAATGGGTTTAATTAGCAACGAGAATTTGCTTCAAGTTAAGAAACTAAATGAAGGTTGGAGTTTGAGGGCCCAACTTAGTTGGTCATCTGTTGGCTCACTCCACATCAAATTTATGTTTAGGTGCTGTTTAAGGAAAAAACAATCAATTCAGTGGTGTGAGTCTCAAGAAAAGGCAATCAAAATAAAAGGAAATAGTTAATTAACAGGAAAAACTGGTCACTTATTAAGCCACAGTAGCTCTCCAGGACTGGAGTTGGAGACCCCTGGTCTAAAACATCTGAGCTAATAACCAAAATATTAATGAAGAGCTAGCCTAAATGCTCTGAACGTAATCCTGCAAAGAGCTTTGGGCAAAAGTAAAAATCTGCTTTTGTCTTGCCAACTTTATTTTTGTCTTTGAGTTACAAGGCTGCTGAAGAGAAAGAGACCATAAGGATATTCCTGAAAGGACAGACTCCTTAGCCACATAGAAATAACAGACTGTCAATTGCAGTGGTCTCTTTGCTCCCTTGTTGACAAGTGGCTAACCTTGCCAGCACTTCCATGGACCTCTGGTGAGGGAGTCAAGCCGAGTTAAAATGGAGAAAAAAATGAGAGAAGATCATGAACTTTTGATCTTCATAATGACAATTAACTACTAAAATCTGCAGTCCCTGTATATTAATTATAAGCCTCTGGGGCAGGGGAGATGTACTCAGGGGTGCATGGCTCTGAATGGAGGTCCAGAGCGCTTACTCTTAATTTGTATAAACTCAGAACAGTTTGTCATTTTAACGAGTTGAATATGCCATTCCCAGTTGTAAGTGTCTAGGAAAGGCTTGATGAACAAAACAGAACACACCTGTAGAAGACTTATAAATGACAGTAAATAACTCTGAAGGTATAATAGGTGTTGATTTTTTCAGCTTCATCAAGGGACATCTATTTGGTGCTGAAGAGCCGTCCTTTTTGTTTGACATAGAATCTGGCATTTGACTATCCGTCTTAGAAATTTCACAATTACTATCAAAATCCCTCCATCCATCCATCCATCCATTATTCAACCCGCTATATCCTAACTACAGGGTCACGGGGGTTTGCTGGAGCCAATCCCAGCCAACACAGGGCGCAAGGCAGGAAACAAACCCCAGGCAGGGCGCCAGCCCACCACAGATCAAAATCCTCAAAATCCTAACAATGGGAGGTTTCAGATTTAAGAGAAAACTTTTATTACCAATCACATCTTAAATGCATAAGGGTTTTAGGAATAAGACGGATGATCTCTGAGTATGTTAATATACATTTCTTTTGTAGTTTTGTAACATCATCAATCCTGTTTTATTTGGCTTGTGAAAACTTAGTTAGCAGTACACCCTGATTAGGCTGTTAAATTTTAGGGTTTTTTTTGTCATAAGGATAAATTGCAAGCAGAATTTTGAGAAAAATACAAGTAGAATGAAATAACAAGAAATACTATAACCTGTTTCACATCACACCAAAGGATATTGAACTTTACAGGCCTTAATCTAAGCACATGCTATTTGCCATAAGTGAAAATCAGCAACTTTTTATTCTATACATTGCTCTGCCTGCTAACCGACAGTCTGCCAAAACTGCTTTCTTTAACTAGTGGCCCAAGTAGGAACTGAAACTCTGGGCACAGACAAGTTAATTATGGTTGTCTTTTAATATATGGACTTTGAATGACCATCTACCAGGCAGTATGTCAAATGCAAAAACCAAAACTCCAAAAATCCAAAAGTCTGTCTTAGTCAATGTAATGATAAAATGAATGAACCATAACTCTCAAGAACATCATTGGGTCTCAGCTCATTCTATCCTATTAGTCACAGTTATTCCAAGTTATAAGCTAAAAAGTTAGGACATGTTCTACTAAGGAACATGAGAAACTTCAGGACTGTTTCAAATGTATCAACTAGGATTTCATCACTGACAGAAATCACACAGACAGAGAACATCAAAAATCCTTCTCAAGCTTGGATTGGAGGTGTTCCCATGTGTGACAATACCTTCCTGGCAGGGTCATCTTTTGTAGCATTACAGTGGAACACTGTATGCTTCCCTCCAGACTGTTTCTCTATCCTTCATACTGTGTGCTGTAGCCGTTGCATTTCCACATATTCGGAACTTCTCCTGCTACTGCCAGTATAGTTGCCTTTCTGTTCTTGAAGTTTTTTGGAGGACATCTCTTACCAACTGAGAACTTCTTCACTACATATATTTATGAATAAACACGGTCTACTTTGTTTGCAAACAGGCATCATTTATTGAGAAACAATAACTGCAATTTGCTTTATAAAAAGGCCATGGTTTAATTGTTTGTTCACCCCTATATTTCTGCCATATACGGTAAAATTGTTATCCTTTTTACTTTGTGTTTCCTGTTATCTTATTATAACAGGGCTCCTGTACCAAAAGACCTGAGTAGACAAATGTACCTTAAGCAGTACTGGATGACAGAGTCAACTATTTTTTATTTCAAAACTACCAATGGAGCCTCCTTCCCCAACAGACATTAAAGCAGTGGTGGCGAACCTATGGTACGCATGCTAGAGTGGGCACTCAGAGCCCTCTGTGTGGGCATGTGTGCCGTCGCCCGGGCTGCTCCCCTCCCCCTCTTTTATGCGTGCCTGAGGACATTTCTTACATCACCCACCCCTCTACCCAGCAGCCCAATGGGAGCACTTCCTCCCTCTCCTGTCTGGGGTAAGGCAGGAGGCTCACATGGGGCGTGAGGGTGCAGCGCAGACAGCAGCCTGCTGAGTCTGTGGCGAAGGTGATCCCCATGGTTGGGTTGGAGAGGAGCTAGTTTAGAGGGGATGTGGTATAGCGGGTCCACACCTCAAAATTGAAAAGGCCAGTTTTAATAGATAATCGCCACACTCGCGGCTTACAGGGGGGCGTGGTAGTGCTGCCGCAGTGGTTCCCGGGAGCTACATGATGCGGGTGGTCCTCTCTTAAGTGCACAGGTGAGGAGTCGTCTGCATCTGTAATTGTTTCCGGGAGATGCTAATCGCCACACCTGATCCACGTCCCCGTAATATATAATAGAAGCGCCAGGTGGATGGAAAGGGGAAAAAAAGAGAGAGAGAACGAGAACGAAGGTTAATGGGGAAGACCTGCGTGAAACACTTAATAAGATAGGAGGGATGACAAAGGACAGCACAGTTAGTCCTGAAAATGAAATTCTCTCCCAAATAATTTTAAGTCAATGAAAGCACTTGGGATTGCTTTCCTTACTTTATCTGGATCATCTTATGCTTGTGAGCAGCTGTTTTCAGCTTTGAATTATATCAAATCTGACACCAGAAACAGACTAACAGATGACCTGAGTGCTGCATGTGTTGCTCTCACTTACAAAGTATGAGCCATGGTTAGACAAATTATCAGCATGCATACAACAGCAAAAATCACATTAATTTTTCAAAAGCATGCCAAATGCAAACTTTTACCTTTCAATAAAAAGTTGTTTGTATCATTGAAAGCTCTGTTATTGTGTTTTTCTTTCAAGACAAAAGATGTTAATGTATGAGTTGCTTTTGCTAAACTAAAACCTCAGTATTCAGGTTAAATTGCCGTGTTGGCACTTTGCGATAAATAAGTGGGTTTTGGGTTGCAGTTTGGGCACTCGGACCCTAAAAGATTCGCCATCACTGCATTAAAGGATAAATTTGGTGTTTTTCAAGTCATAGTTATTTTCTCACAACCATGGTATACATTAATTTGGCGCAGGACACTTTATTTTAAATTAAATCATTTTTTTATAAATTTTTAAAAATTCAGTGCCTATGTTTGAAGTTTAAAATGTTGACCCAGTGGTAACAGTCCAAACACAGAACAACAGCCTTAAAACTCACTGAATTTGTGCCCTTCGAGTCTGCAAAAGATTCTGTTTCAGATAACATGCCTTCCACATTTTTAAAGTATATTGTAAATAATTTATTTATCACAGATTCTTGGCACTATATTTCCTGTGGTAAGCATATGCTCTGTTCATTTGTTTGTGCAAAGTCAACTTTTGCGAGTGGAGTTTTAATGTAAATAAAGAACTAAAACACCACAAATCAGAAACACATGTGAAGGTGATTATTGCTACACTAGCTTAATATCAAAATATTATTATATATATAATGAAATAGAAAATTCATTTTTTGCAGTTCCCATCGACACCCTAATGGTAACAGTAATGATTTGAAGCTATCTCACTAATTGTCTGAAGTCTCGCCATAGTTGCAGGATACAAATTTTGTCTGGCAAATTCTATCTTTCATTTTTTCTCTCATCTTAATTCTGTTGAAGCTCCTCATCACTGCATTCTGGTTTGTACAGAAACGTGATGTGATCTCAGGAAGATCGAAGGAGGCGGTGTGATCGACACACAGCACCAGATGCAACCAAATGCAGAAGCAGGCAGAGCTTGTATATTGTAACTCAAAACAACATAAGTTGACTAGCCAGAAACAAATACAGTAGTAAAGTTGTAGTGAATGGAACATTTAAAAGTCCTAACACTTACTGGAAGTGCTTTTTTAGCTTCTTTTAACAGTAAGTAAGGTGTCAGAATGCACAACTTAGCAGAGACAAGGATGAGGTAAAATACCAAAGAAATGTCTAAGTTATTGAACATCAAAAGCCTGATACAGTACACAGAGGCTGAAAGACATCCAGCAAAAAAAACTCTTTATGCTAACTATATTTGTTTTTCACCCACTAAACTAAAAAAGGCATTTGTTTTAATTTCTGTATCT
Organism: Polypterus bichir lapradei; assembly: GCA_026402145.1. NCBI lineage: Eukaryota > Metazoa > Chordata > Cladistia > Polypteriformes > Polypteridae > Polypterus > Polypterus bichir. The sequence continues at coordinate 107,823,652 of JANRMT010028174.1, read as the reverse complement.
GTGGATTAAGTATTTGCTATGGCATAACTTCAAATAAAAAGTTCACAATGAAGCCAAGAGCAATGGTAACATCCAATCACAAGACTAGCAACGAGATCAGCATGCCATGCAAAACCAGAACAAAATGGTGGTGCCCAGAAGAAAGGCAAGCTACAAGATAGTACCATAGTCATGTGACTACCATAACAATGTAATATTTTAAGGGGTATTGAAAACTGTAATACATTTTTTAAAAGTGCAAAAAATTTTAAATGGTAATCCCAAAACTAAGTTTATAACAATACAGTTCATTAGGAAAGCAAAATATATCCATATCTTAATAACTGGACCAATTACTGGTATTAAATAACAGCACAACCCAGTTCAGCTGTTGTAAGAAAGTTTACCAATTTTTCTGCTTCTTCAGACATCTGATTTCACTGTCTGTTCTCAGTAACTATTATAATATTATTACATCATTATACTATTATATACTGTACTAGCTGAATAACATCCAGGTATATGACACCTGCTTGGCCTAAGATCATAAAACACTGAAGATCACAGCACAGATCATTAACAGCACAAAGCAACTTCTGTTCAGGACATCTATACACATGATTAGTAAGGACATCACCTATTTCATACATTCACTTCTCATTTCTCCATTCTGACAAAAGGGAGAGGATAACTTGAACATATACTAGTAGTTTCAGAGATAGTTTACAGTATATCCACAAATGATAAGGTTACGAAACAGCCTATCATAATGACAAATGCTATATGTGTTCTTGTATGTGCAATTTTTGTAAGCATAATTTGCATTCTATGAGCTCTGTTTTATGTGTTCATCTTTAGTTGGTATTACATTACTGTCACTATTCTGAGGAGACATGCAAGAAAGAAATTCATAGTACTATATACACTCGACAGTAACATGTTTAAACCTGATAAAAAATACACTAAACAACAATTGCATCATTTACAGGCAATAATGTGAAAAGCACTGCTGGACTTCTTTTACAATGGCAGAATCCCACGAAAATACAGTATATTGTTTTTCTGAAAATGACACAAATTACACTGTTTTACAACATTTTTACAGTTGCAAGACGTGGATAAATACTCCAGAACATTTTTGGCTTGAACAATGGACATATTTGGTTTTACATTTGCATTGATGTCCTTTGGACCTCATTTTAAAATACAAGCACAGGCACTGTATTTGATATAAATATATAAAAAAACACTTCACTTTAGAACACAATTTCCTGTGACAAATGAACAACATTATTATGATAGGACAACTTCATCTTGGGAAACACTGAATTTATCCTTTAAGTTTATTGGATTTTAAAACATTTGTAAATTAACATAATTTTTCCTTACATCAACAGCTCAATGTTGTAACAAAAAAATTCGGACACAAGCATCAGGCTTTGCAACCTTGGAACCACGTTACCCGAGCTATTCTATAACATTTCAGAAATTATTTACCGCACTGATGCTGATCTTTCTGATCAAAAAAAAGGTCATTATGATAATAACAGACAAGAAGAATTCATAATTAATTGCAGAGTAACAGTTTTTGAGGGTTCTTCTTGAGTGCCTCTTTCTCTTGCACAATTTGGCTCAAAAAGTAATCAACACATCACCTCTTAACAGGCTTAACTTTCAAGTTTGGTATTTTTCAATCCAGCCGTTTTAGCTCTAGACCGTCCTCAAGAAAATATGACACACAGACACACACACACATCTATCATCGAGATATCGATGTTTTCGGTATCAGGGAACAAGAAAACTTCAAGATCCTTCAAAAACCAGATATCGAAATTTTTGATGAATGTAAAGCTTTCTCTCCTCCCTCAGAGACGATGGTGGGGGAAGGTACAAAGCAAAAAGCAACATCTCTGGCAACATAATAAAATATGCAATTTTGGCACATTGTAAAACAAAGGCAAATCACCCTGCTCTAGGTGAAAAAGAAACAATGTTATTTTGGACTAAATCACTGATTTTTATCCAAATTTTATTCTTATGGTAATTTGTTCTTATCAGTACTTACATTGCCCTCATCATCCAGGACTTGGATCTGTCCAGAGTCACAGAGTTTGACCACTGCACCAATTGGGACATCAAACTCCCGGCCTGTCTTGAGATCCAGCCAGACATAGTCCCCCTGAAATTAAACAAAATGATTACTAGAGGATATCAATTATTTTTTATTCTTTTCTTCAATTTTCTAAATGTAAGGCTGTGAAGAAGAGGAACCTATTTTTGCTGCATTGAATGCAAAGCATAACCAAATACAATGGAACATCTGCCAGTACAGCTATAAAGTTAACCTCCAGGACAGCCTCCTATTATTTTGTGGACTTAAAAACCCACAAAAAAGGACATTTCAGCTCATCCTGTAAATGCTACCATAGAAAGATTATCCAATAAGTAAAGTACATTTTGATGTTCATCCCACCTATCTCAGCATAATGTATGTCTGTCCAGGTTTACATTAACACAATAGAGAGGTGGAAGTGAAGATGTCCAGGTTTTCATCAGGATTTCTTACCTACTCCTCACTTCCACAGTCTCATCATACTCCATACACTGTACTAGGTATCGATTTTTGCTTCCTTACTGTAAACTGAACTGACTTAACAAAGCCTGGAGTTTTCAACAATTAATGTGTCAATATACTGTTGTCACCATATTGTACTGCTACCTAATGAGCTCCCTGGACAAACACTACCTTCCCTGAGAAAATGAGATGAGACAACTGCACGCCTCCTATTCTCCCAAGTTAAATCACCCTGAGGCCTCACAACCAGATTTGCACCTGCATATATATACTTGATTGACAATGGATGAATTAGGAGAAATCACTTGGCTGCCTAAAAGTCTTAATATTTAATATAATATTTGAATATTTATTGTTCACCCTGTGAAAATATCTATTTTTCGTGCATTAAAAGCACACAATATTTCAGATACAGTAAGATGAAAACAGTAAACCCTTTGAACAGCTTATTTGTTTAAATCTTCTGCAAGGCAGTGTTTTAATGCAGACTGTGCCATATTGTAAAAGGCTTAAAACAGCAAACACTTTAAAGATGGCGTATAAAAATAAAATCTCTTTTTCAGCAATCACCTCATGACTCTGCTACCTAGCACATCTGGTACGTAAATGTAGATGTGGAGGTGTCCTCCTCTATTAGAGACCCAATTTCCTGCATCAAAATTCCTTACATTTACAAAATTAGCACAGGGTATGGTAGCTTTAAGGAGATCAAACTCCACCCAGGCACTAGTAAGGAATCAGAAGTTGCCATATGACTCCTTTGACTCCCTAGGGGCTTCACATATTCTATACATCATCTCAGCTAATCAAGACTGTAATTTATTCTTATTAAATGTAGATGGTACTGTCATGATTAAAAATATATAATAAATAACTCATCACAAACAATATTATGATACTAAGACTAGAAATGGTAAAAAATGCACTGCCAATACACTTAGATCTGATGAGTGTAAATTGTTAAAAGTTTCTGTACTAACATTTTTTTTTCCTTTTGTTTAACATTTTATTGAATTTATTAAAAGCAAGTAACATTCCATACATGCAAGTCAAACTTGATAAAGACTAAGTTCAAATCAACCCATAGTAACATGTTTAACACTAAGACAGATCTCTACTACAATCTAAACCATATTCTTGAATAGTTCTGTCAAATCGTTGTTCCAGAAAACTCAGAAACATCTGGAAAGAAAAATAAATGCTAGACACCACATGAATTACTTTCATTTCATTACAAAAATCATTTTATTTAAATTTTATTTTACACATTCGCTTGTGTTGCTTGTTTTTTGTTGTCCTATTTAAAAGTGAGCTCCACTATTTAGCATGTAGTGAGTATGTTTGTTGACATGTATGCATGTTCTTAGTTTCACACCTCGCTATCCTAGGGTTGCCAGACGTCCCTTATATACAGACATCTTCCATATTTGATAATTGTGTCCCCTGTCCCGTACTGACCTTTCAGTGACACCCAAATGTTTCGTATTTAACTCATTTTCAAATTTTGCAAGTAGAGAAGAGCCAAGCAAAATGACACCTTTTATTGGCTAACTAAAAAGATTACAATATGCAAGCTTTCGAGGCAACTCAGGCCCCTTCTTCAGGCAAGATGTAATACAGAAACTGAAGTTTCCTGTGTTTATATCCACACACTAGGACAAGAAACAACAATGGTAAATCTTTAAAGGAAAAATCTTAAATGTAAAAAATTAATAGGTTCACTCAGGCTAAGATTAATTTAACAAGAGAGAGAAAAACGATGTATGGTCAAGAGATTTTTGGATAAGATAACTGTCCAACAAAGTCCTTTGAAGTCTGTGATGAGTTTTTCAAAACAATATGGGTCTGTAGACAGGTTATCTGTGTCAGTCTGAGAGATGCAAACACTCCTCATACCTGGCCATAAAACTCTTGTCTCTATTCAAGCCATGCTGTAATGTATTAAATTTTAACATGAGCTTAACTTCCCATTCTTTTTTCTCTTGCTGTGTTTTGAAGTTGCCCATAAGCACTGTGACTTTAAAGTCCCTCTCACAGTGTCCATGGCTGTTGAAGTGGGCCGCTACAGGAACATCTGTGTTGCCATGTTTAATGTGGAATCTGTGCAAATTCATTCTCTGGCGGAGTGTTTGTCCAGTTTCTCTCACATAGAGTGCAGTGTCAGGACATTTCATGCAGAGAATTAGGTAGACAACATTGGATGATCTGCAGGAAAATGATCCCTTTATGTGATGTTCAAGTCGGCAGTGTGGTATAACTATACGGTCTGTATTGTAGATGTGGGCACATGTTTTACATCTTTTCTGTAGGCAGGGAGATGTGCCATTTGCTGTCATTTCATTTAGGGAGCTTCGGACAATAAGTTGCTGAAGGTTTGGTGGTTGTCTGTATGCCAGGAGGGGAGGTTCAGGAAATACATTTTTCAGTGTTTGGTCGCTGTTTAGCATTGGCTGAAGTTCTTTTATAATTTTTCGAAGTGTTTCACATTTTTCAGTGTTTGGTCGCTGTTTAGCATTGGCTGAAGTTCTTTTATAATTTTTCGAAGTGTTTCACATTTTTCAGTGTTTGGTCGCTGTTTAGCATTACTACAAATTTTGCAATAAAAATATATTTCTACTACCTTCTTATGGTACTTAGTTGTAACTTTATAAGTAATTATACTTTCTTTTCTCAGATTCTCTTGATGAAAATAACCCAAATGTAACGAGGAAACTAGTGCTTGCTGCCTTTTTGCAACTTGTTCAGTTGCTATGGTTGGCTGAGGGCAGCGACACTGTTAACGTTTTGCTCTCCAGCCGCACTGCTGTGCAGTTCTGGATCAGCATTGCAACATACAGTGACTGTCAACAAAGTGTGTTGTTACTACTTGACACGGCCCACTATTTTTCTAACTTAAAAACAAATCCATCCATCCATCCCAAGATACCAAAACATAGGTTTAAATTTCGTGATGAATATTCAAGCGAATGGACATTTATCAAACAAGGCAGAAGCTGTTTTGAAATAAACTGTGATGTATGTAATTGCACTTTCAGTAAATCATTTTCAAATGATTTTACTTTTGTTTTCCTCATAAACCATTAAAATCCTTGCCTTATGTTTTTTAACTTATGCCTCTACATTTATATAATATATTGGTCTGGGTGTGTAGGGGGCATGTATAAATTTATATATATATAGTATTATAGAGAAAGGTTTTAAGAGTGTCCTGTATTTCTAATTTTCTAATCTGGCAACCCTAAGCTATCCTGAAACTTTTAATAGTGTGTGAAGATGCACTCTGACTTATGCTAGCATACTTCATGGGTTATACTGTATGTTCACCATATTAATTACTTTTCCACAAAGTACAATGCTTTTTAAAAAACACAGCTTGTGCTGACATGCTGAAATATACACTTTTATAAAGTGCCTTGCAATAGTTCTGAATATGTGAAAAGCTACTGTAGACAAAATAAAAGATGCTGTGACTTACTGCAATACAGATACGGAATGCATGCAATGATTTTGGCCACAGCAGTTTTGATGTTGGAGCTAAGGCCAATGCAATAATTTTGGTTATATTAGGAGGCATACGAATTGTGGCATTCAACTAAAAACTGAAAGTGCTATGCAATTGCTTTTATGTTGCAAAGAGTTAAAGAATTGCAATAATGGTGCTGCTAACAATTTTAAACTCCTTTTGATTATGCATAGAGCTGCATAATGGCTTTACTGATTTATTACAAGGCTGGTGCTGTTGCTAAGAGCCTTCCTATAATTCTGCAGCAAGTCCAATCAAATACAGACTATTGTGATGTATTACAATACACTCTAATGTATTGTATTGTAATGTATAATAATGATGCTAATGTTAAGAGAGTCACAATACCATAATTTTGACATAACGGGGTGTCATGTAAAGAGTAGATTGTTAACCTGCAATAACATGATTATGCATGAGAATACAAATAAAATACAATTTTTAATGATGTATTAAAACATTAGGGTTAGGCTTAGGGTTAGGATTAGGGATGCATTTGTTTGGAGACTCTCATTATTTTGACATTACAGTGTGGTTTGATTGATTTATGACTTTGTGTAAAGCACCACACAAAAAATTAGTTTGTTAATATATGCTTTACAAAAAGTAAACAACAAAAAATAAATTGAGAATCTGTAAACAAGAACATTATTATGAAATGCAGTCCACATACTTCCTTCAAGAATGAGTCTGACTAATGACTTCTCTAAATAAGTTAAATCATGTTGTTAGTCCTACCGGTAACAGAGTTGTTTGGTGCTTGAAGACCTGGTTAACATTCCGTAGCAGTGCCCATTTGCCTTGATCCTTTTCATAAACGTCTTCCTTGTCTCTCTGACTGTACATCTTAAGAGCAGGATTCTCACTTCATCCATAAAGGTCTTGTGCCAAGTGTTCAATCAATAATCGCCAGAATGTAACAGTTCAGAAGTCTAACACAAATCCAAAAAACCTGGTATGCAGGGCAGGGAACAGTTGGAACTACAAAATCAATGATCTCTCAAGACCTGGCAAAAATATTTTGTTTGTTATCCAAAGGTTATGGTCTAAAGTACTGTACTGGATGTCAAATAGCTGAGTTAAATGTCTGCCCCTTATGTTGGGTGTGGTGGTGACACAGGGAAAGGAATCTCCTCGTTCAAGATGAGGAGGTGGTGGTGGTCCCTGCTTGGTGTTTTCAATTATGCATGAAAAACAGAGGCTTCCTTCCCTATGTGCAAATGCTACACTCATTAACTAAATCTTTTTTGGTGACATTCAGCCGGGCAGAAAGCTAGAGAAACCTACACCAAGGAGCATCTGCCATTCCTTAAAGTGAGACACCTTACAGATAACACAATACCTAGCAACAGCAATTTAAATAATTGATTGTTTTTTTTTTCTCCTAGAGTGAGTTTTCCAATCACTTAATGAACAAGAAATGAAAAATTTCACTATAATTTCCTCTTCCCAAGAGATGTGGTTACCAGATGACAGAGCTGCAAGACGCATTGTCAAAAAGTTTAGGTACAGACTACAGCTGCACTGTCCAGATTACGACATGGATGCCTGCGCTTGTGTCAGTGGTGACAGTTGACTTTTACAATATATGTCACCCTCTCTACATTCAGTATTATGTTACAATACTGAATTTAAAATGCATCGTATTTGAATATTTACTGTTGACCAACAAACAACCCCTATTATGTCAAAAAGTGAAGACAGAATTTAGAAATACCTCTACAATAATCACAGATACTACATTTTGACCAGAGCACTGCCCACCCAGTTCATATGCTCTCCCCGTGTCTTTATAGGTTTTCTTCAGATACTCTGGCTTTCCTCCCATATCCTAAGGAATGATGATTATGCTATGTGAGGGAGTGTGTCTCTAATTACAGGCACAAGTCCTTTCTCTAATGCCTAGGCTCATTTGGACATGACTGTTCTTTGATAATGTTGCTTGAGCTCCTTCAGGCTGTACTGGAACTGCTGACGAACTGCAATGTTCAGCTCTTCCTGCAAATCTATTTTCATTTGACCACTCCAGGGTACTGACACTCTTGTTTTTAATCCACTCCATTTAGACTATTTAGGTACTTGCTCACTGGTTATTCCAATGCTAAACTATGTGACTAACTGGGAGGCACAACCTCTGCTTCCTATATACCAAAGGAAACGCATCACAGATAATTGATGATTACCTTTTAAAGCAAATCACTAGCAAGAGAACTTACAAAAAAGAAAAACAGCTGTTGTGTTTCAGGATTGTTTTTGCTCTTTTCACTTAATGTTCTTTATTTGCCCTTAAAAGATTTCTTTCAGTAATATATATACAGTGATCCCTCGCTATATCGCGCTTCGACTTTCGTGGCTTCACTCTATAGTGGATTTTAAATGTAAGCATATCTAAATATATATCACGGATTTTTTGCTGGTTCGCGGATTTCTGCAGACAATGGGTCTTTTAATTTATGGTACATGCTTCCTCAGTTGCTTAGCCCAGTTGATTTCATACAAGGGACGCTATTGCAAGATTGCTGAGAAGCTACCCAATCCGAGCATGTATTACATATTAAATAAAACTCCTCAATGATATGATATACGATATGCTTTCCGCGCGGTGCTTCGCATACTTGAAATCCCAAACAGCACGTATTGATTTTTGATTGTTTGCTTTTCTCTGTCTCTCTCTCTCTCTCTGACATTTTCTGCTCCTGACGGAGGGGGTGTGAGCAGAAGGGGTGTTCACATAGAGGCTGTTTGCCTAGAGGATACGGACGCTCCTCTAAAAAATGCTGAAAGACTACCTTCACATTGCTCCCTTCCTTGTAGCTGCTTTGTCCGGCGGTACCTCGCATACTTAAAAGCCCAAACAGCCCTATTGATTTTTGATTGTTTGCTTTTCTCGCTCGTGCGCTCTTTCTCTCTCTCTCTCTGACATTCTCTGCTCCTGACGCGCATTCCTTTGAAGAGGAAGATATGCTTGCATTCTTTTAATTGTGAGACGGAACTGCCATCTCTGTCTTGTCCTGGAGCACAGTTTAAACATTTGACTAAAGGGTGTTATTTCATGTCTAGAGGGCTCTAATAATGTTAGAAAATGTATTTAGAAGGTTGTAAACAGGTTTTCTATGCTCTAACTGCGAAAATATTCGATTTATAAATAAAGAATACTACTTCGTGGAAATTCATTTATCGCAGCAGAGTCTGGAACGGATTAACCGCGATAAACAAGGGTTGACTGTACAATAACCTCTGCTGTACAATCTACATATTTCGTATCGCTGGAGAAAGACGTTAGGAGCACGCACTGATACAGCACATTGCCGCACCCACCACACAACAAACCAACTCAGGGTCCCAGATTAGGATCTGAGTGCAGCCATGCAATGGGTGACACCTCAGCACCACATTAGTTCAGATGGAGTGGAATAATATGAGGTTTTTTATGGTGGCTGGAGTGCCAATTCTGCCACCAATCCCCAGATTTTTCCCTGCAGTTTGGAGGGCCTACCTACAGGGCTGGGTGCAGATTAATGTCATACCCAGGATGGCCCAACAGAGCAGTGTCCCTTTTGGCATTTATGGGATTCAAACTGGCAATCGTACAGATCCCTAGCCTGAGAGCCACCACTCCAATGGGCCACAAGAAAAAAAAAAAAAAGTCCTTTGATTGTTATGGAAAGCTTTTGATGTATGTTTTAGGTCATCGTGTTTTGGAATGATGACCTTCTCAGAGCTAGCTGCTTGCAGACTACATTAGGTTTTCTGTCAAGATTCTCTAGGACTCCCTCTGTAAATTTTATCATCTGTCTTCACAAGTCTACCAGTTCAGTAGACAGCAGAACACCCTAACTGTACAATGCCATCTTCACCTTACTCAACTATTAAGATATTGTCCTGAGAGTAATGTGCACTAGTAAAACTTGCATTAAATTTATTATTTAACAGTGATGACAAACAGGTCAGTTTTAGCCCCAACACATTGCAGAACTATCCTCTACTAAGACTTGGAGTCTCCATGTGTCAGCAGGCAAACGGTTCTCAAGATTAAATTCGAGATTATTCAACAATGACCTTTCATTTTAATGATCTCCCAAGCAATTGCTGGAGCCACTCAGGCAGTTGGTATTGTATAAACAGTTTCTGACAATATGCTGTGTAAATTGCTTTGGAGTAACCATGAAAGTTTTGGTGGCAGCTCTCAATATTTCTTTCAGAGCACAGATACTCAGATTTACAGACAGGTAAAACTTGACATTTCACTAGAAACAAGCCTGAAAATCAACTGTGCCTGCTGGGAATGGCTGTAATTACCACTGCCACGCTCGGTATGTGGAGTGAGAAGTGCTCCACACCTTTAAAAGCGGGAGTACCATGCTCATTGGACAGTCCCCGCCATGACATCAAACAGGCTGACACCATGTTTGACAGGATACCTTATTATTTTAAACAGACTGTTCAGTCTATGTGTTCTTTTAGAATTCTACTGCATGACAGCAACAAAACAAAAAAACAACTGTTTGGGGTCTGGAGCATAAAAGTGATCGTTCTTTACATAAAATAAACAGCACAGAGGAGGAGAAATATATGCTCTAGTACCTGTTAATAGTTAAAAATCCTGTTTCAAATTTTGAGCTAATGTGTCCAGCCTTCTTCCCTATTAGTAAAGTCCTGAAACCATTCAGCTCTCACATGAATCCGTGTTTGACAGTGATGTTACTCCAGCCTTGCTCACATCTCAAGTTTTGTGGTCCAAGCTCTATATGCAGTAACTCTGAACAGACATTTTATTTTTTGCTTCTTTGTTCACTTTGGTAGATGATAGACAGAATGTCTTTTGGAAGTATTGGCCAAAGACTCTTTATGTGATCTTAAGCACGTTACTTAAGCATCTTGCATCCATAAAACTAAGCCAATCGAGCTCCATTTGAGATTAGGAATACAATCTTTATCTCATTTATCAAAAGCTTCACTGCCACAGAATTTCATACCTGTGAGTATGGCTCCTAATGTAACCATATGCATGTTTCTTTATAACCCCTATACAGAAAAACACATACAGTATGAGCAGGTCACCTAAACATCTTAACCAAAGTATCCCTGGGGTTAAACACTTTCACCATAGTGAGTGGAACAAGCCTGCTAGTGTGACCTTGAGTTCATTCAGCATCTCAACGGTAATTTCAATCACAGTCAATGGTGGCATCTATTTGGCGTTAACTCACTTTAATCCTTTCACCAAAGGCCTGAGCGCCCAAGGTTAGCTCTTCATCCTCTGGTCACTTCAGATCTCTACAAACTGTTATGTGACTTGGCAGCATTTAAAGTTTTTCATTTTACCATCATGACCCCAGTGTCACTAATGTTTTGGCACTTAACTGCTTCATAACATGCACATTAGTATTTAGAGACATCTATCTTAGAGAGTAATTCTCTGTTAGTCTGTCATTTTGTTTAACATTTGTGTTTTTAGGAAGAGGCTTTTGTCTAGGTGTTTAGAAGGTAGAAAGTGGTTTTAAGAAAATCATGTTCATAGTTCTGCGGTGGGCTGGCACCCTGCCCAGGGTTTGTTTCCTGCCTTGCGCCCTGTGTTGGCTGGGATTGGCTCTAGCAGACCCCTGTGACCCTGTGGTTGGGATATAGCGGATTGGATAATGGATGGATGGATGGATGTTCATAGTTCTCATCCCTATTCAGCCACCTGTGTAGTGAACTATTAGGCCAAGATTTAGCTTTTACTATTTATTTCTCCAAATCTAATGTTTGATTTTACACAATTTTAGAATTTGCTAATACTGTATACAGCAAATATGTGGAAACACTATGTTGTGAAATCTAGCATAAATTATGTTTTGCATTTGTATCAGGTGGAGCCCCCATTTTTTAAAATATCTGACAATGAAATAACAGATTGTTTTTTAAACCATAATATTCTAAACACTACAAAGCTGCTCTACTGCTGTTAAGTAGAATAAAAAATACATTAAACATTTATCTCAGGCTGTTGTCTGGATCCTAGTAACGCTCCCTCATTAATACTTCAGCCACAGGACTTATTGTGTATTGAGGCGGTGATGTAGCCAGAATGTTTAATTTGGACTGGTAACTGAATGCTGATCTCAAACATCAGGCTATCGTATGATGGAGCTTGTGACTGGTACAGAGAATTATTTAATACACCCAATACATCAATAATGAAAGTGTGTTACACTGAGAGCAATGAACAAAATAACCTGCTATAAAGTACATTTATATATACCTAAACATATTCAGATTTGGTCCAAGCCTGCTGGGTGCTTAGTGACAAGTTCACAAATGGGAAATTTTATTTGAAACACTGTTTTAAATTCTGATGATAAGACTCACACACATTTTTCATGCTCATGATTCTTCTATTCTGTCACTATTTGTCTAGCCTGTTTGTGAGGCAGAAGATGGAAACACAGAGAAAAGCATCAGGGGAATAGCAAGAAACTCTGCATTTCTCAGGTATGTTATAGTATCTCTTAGGAATGACCCAGAAGCACAAAATATAGGGTGGTCCAGATCTAATTATGCAATTTTCATTACGCTATAACTTATTAAGTTTATTACATAGAAAATCACCCGAAAAATCCTGGACCATCGAGAAGTGTGCGAACTGACGACATAAAGAATCGTCTTTGCGCCGAACTGGAATCGTCTCCGCATAAATCAAAGTCATCCAGACGATCTGGATCTGCATAATTAGATCTGGACCACCCTGTAGTTTATTGAAGAAGGTATCCAAAGAGAACCAGAAGAAGCCAAAATCTATAAGGTTTCCTGAAAGGCAACCGGAACTTCTGTCCATATGGTTTTAGGCCACAGATAAAGAAGTGATCTTTGTCAACTGATGGCAGTTCACTTTTGGCTAGCAGCTCTGCCAAATAATACAAGAGCCTTACACTGTAAGGCCTTGCCCCAGGCATTTGTATTCTGAACCTGCAGCAACTACATGACAGAGTTGATCAGAAGCACCTCCTTAACAGTTTGAGAAAGTTGAGAAAGAGAGATTCTCTCTTGCACATAGATAATGCAGGTGGCTGTATAATTCAAAGGTTTAGTGAAGTGAACTGTTGGCCGTGAAAGGGAGATGTCACATGTGGCAGGAGGCTGGGGGCCAGACCCAGCCGTGACCCCTGGAATGACTGGGAGGCAGTCTATACGTTCCCCGGGCCACCAGGGGGCAACCACCCTGGATGATGAGGGGACCACGGGGAAGGAGTAAAGAGGCGCAAACCCATTGGGGCCCATGGCCACTGCCAGGGGGCGCCCTGAGCATCGTAGAGCCCGGGAGACCTGCACTTCCACCACACCGGAGCAGGTTGAAGAAGAACCTTCCAGGGACACCCGGAGTGCTTCCGGGTGCTAATGCGGCACATCTGCCACACTGGGAAGTGCCGCCGGAAGGTCATCAACGAGCACCTGGAGCACATCTGGGTGGACATAAAAGGGGCCGCCTTCCTACATTCGGGGAGCTAGAGTCGGGAGCGGGAGCAGGACAAAGCTTCAGTGAGGAGAGGAAAGGCGGCCCACAGACAGTTGAAGACCCAAGGAAGGGTGTTTGGTGCGGGAAGCACTGTGAGTGTGCGGGACTAGTGTTTGGGGACACTTGTTTAAATAAAAGCATGTGTTTTTATGAACTGCCGGTGTCCGTCTGGTTGTGTCCAGGCTGAATATCTCACACACATTATACTCTGAAATGAAAGTTCAGAAAGTAAAACTTGCTTACTTTGACTACTGTTAAGCTTAAATCTGTTGTCCTACGAGGTCTCTATCACTCAAATTCTTGACTGTCAGAAACTTGTCCTCTGATGATTCTTTTATGTCTTTAGACCTGTTACTGTCAGAGTTCAGTTATGAAAAGGATTATTTTGATATTTTTGCCCCTTTTCTGGGTGAACTTCTATAATCAGACACTCTAGATTTTTAAAGCTAGAGAGTCTGTCTTTCATATTGGAATCAAGTTTCTGTGTTTTGTTTACATTTGGTCAATTTATTTAAAAGAACCTTCATCACTGATTTGGTTATTACAGGTGCCAATATTTTCCTTTCCTGTCTCTAGGGATGCTTTGCATTTGGGGGCAGGATTAAGAAGGTTGCAACACAAGGGTCAATCAGAAGGCAACTATCACTAAAGACACTGAGCTCATAACTGTGATGATTTTGCAGATCTTCAACATGCTAACACATGTTAAATAATAAAATATTTTTCCCTCTAACAACAAGCTCTAGAATAATCCATCTATCTACATCGACCTGTTTTAATGCATTCTTGTTCATCATAGTAACAGAAAGTCTCGGTATGTTTCATGTTGGTTGGACATAATAGTAAGAAGTACCCTGTACTCTGTACACATAACAGTACTACTACTACTAGAATGAGTATGACGGCCTAGTACAATATGCTTTTCCATAAAATGTAAACTTCTAAAGAAGGAGTTACTTGAACATCAATTACATCAGAATTATATCAAAAGAAAGTGATCAACACTTGCATGGAAAGGTTATGAAGGAAATGACAGGATTTTAGTATCCATAGATTATTTTTTAATACTCTTTCTTGAAAATTTTCACAGGTATGTCAGAAGGATAAAAGCGGAACCATCTTAGCTTGGCCTCTACCTGGTTTGAAGTCCAGAACCTTAACCACTATGCCACACTGCTTTCCACGCAGATGTTAACAGTTACACTGCCCTGTTATATTCTGAGACATGTTTAACTGGACCAGGTGAAAATTGGCTATCAGCTCACTACAGTACACTATCTAAGTTACTGTCATGAGCTGAAGATTGAGCTGGGTTTTCAGGAGCATTGTAGGGAAAATTGTTACTCATAAGATTCTTGGAAATAAAATGATTAATTCCTGCTGTAAGCCACTCCAACCTGGCAACTCCTTAAAGAGGCCATGGAAGTGCAATCACTGTCTTTCACTTTAGTTGCTACACAAATGACCATGTTTTGCTTGATGCTTTGCTCGCCTTTTTAAAAAATCCATGTTAATTTTTTTTCTTTGTTTTGTGCAACATTTGCTTTTTATATAAATTTGAGTAATATGTGTATAAGACATAAGATGAGGTCCAGTCACTCAATGATACTGTTGAACGTTGACTACACTGACTCACCAATACAGGCAGACAATTCATTTCAAAAGCTGAACAGCCTACAAGCTTATTTGATTTCTTGTTTGCTGGTCTGCAAATAAACAAACAGTCAAATGTTTTCAGTAATAATACATTTAAATTCACAAATAGCTTCAAGAGCACACATTGCAGGCTCAGTTCCCACCAACTTAAAATAATAGTAATAATAAAAAAACAACAGATCTGAACCTAGACCAGCTTGTTACATGTAAATCTAATGAACATTCGGTATATCACTATAAAAGGCTCTGTTTAAAGACCACCAAATGTCAGTATTACGCTTCCATTTTCTTCAGTTCTGTGTGAATGGTAATTTGCCATTTTCCATTTGCCCACATAAATGTTCTCCTAGGCCTTAATTTCAGACATTCAGAACATTTCAGATTTTAATTTTATGCACATTCTAATCACTGAAGAAACACAGTGTCACCACTATAAAGGGGGCTGAAAATTTTGCATGGTTAAGGGCTTGACATCAAACAATTATGGGTGAGAAGATACTCTAGGCATCCAAGAGGAACAAATAAGGACAGTTCCAGTGACTGATAAACAGGATAGATGCCGACTCACAACCAGTAATTAAACCTTACAACAGAATCTACTCTCTTGGTTTGCTGAGCCACCCAAGAGGTCACAGTAAATAAATAACAGTAATACTGTGGGCACACAGTGTACCAGTTCACTTTTCCTTGATGTTACAAATGAAATTTACTTTATAGTACCATATGTGCATGCATTAACCCAACCAACACAACTTTCTTTGTTTTCAAGATTTTTCTTTCTTCTGGGCTTTCTATTTTGAAGAATTTATTCACACAGATAAAGTACTTTGGGTGTTCTGCTTGGTTGTATATGGAAGCTAGAAATTTATAGTAGTTTATTCATCTCAGTCTCACTAAGGCTCCTCATTGGTATATCCTGTTTCATGTTTTCTGAAAGTACACCAGTAACAGTAAAATGGCCCAAGTGGAACATGGTTTCAGAGCATAATAAAACTACTCATAATTAACAAAAATTACACCAAGCACACTCTCGTTATGGACAAAACGTTTCATGAGATAACAATCCTGAATAGCCTCTCATTGATAGTACTTTGAGGAGATTTTGATTTTCAATTTGCACTTTGATTTGAATAAATGTGGATTGTACTGGATGAGTCTCAGTGCTTTATTGTAAAATACAAAAAACATTTCAACCAGACTGAAAACTGTAGATTCCTCCTGTCCACTGATATTTCAAAAGGTAATAAAATAACTAATGTGTTGCTATTCCTTTAAGCATCATTGATAATTCATTTGACATGTCCACTTCCATTTTATGTACGCCTATCCATTCACTTTTTAAACATATTTTAAACATATTTAGTTTAAGAAAAACTCCTGGGTAGCCAGAGCCTGTCTTGGCAATGTTGGTCACAAGGCTGGAAACAAACGCAGCCATGGCAGTCACTAATCTACAATAGAGTGTGTTCATGTACAGTACATTCTAAATTAGAGTCTCCAGTCAATTAAGCATGCAGAAAGAACTGGTGGTGGGAAAACACATGTGACCTGTATTCCTGAAGCATCATGCACTTTTGTAATCACTCATAATGTGCTAACTGATGAAAACAAATGGGTGTGGGCAGAAATGAGAATACGCAGAAAAAAAGTACATGAGTTTGGGGTAAACAAATATACTCTTGACAGTGTTTAGGCAAAATCTGAAACTAGGCCCATGGAAATGTAAGGCAGCAATGCTATCCACTGCATACCAGTGCTGCTCTCCTGGAGCTTTAATGTATAAACGATGTGTATGCACAAAACTGTTGTGTATGCCCGTTTCTATCGCTCACATCGCGATGTATAAAAACTAAATTTGTTGTAAAGTCATGCACATTCTCATGCCAGGTCAAATCATTGCGTATGCAAGTTTTTGGCTCAGTTTTGCAAACTGCCAGCACCCAGCGTCAAAGCAATGCTACTGTTCCTGTTTGGTTTCCCTTTATTTATTTGATTGACATTCCTGATGTGACTTTATCAAATACATCAAAATTAACCGCATATTGTTTTTTAGTTTAAGGCATCTTAATGTTATCAACCTGTAACAATATAATTATGCACAGAATGTCCAAACTATACCAAATACCATAGCTGCTTTAGTGTTGTTACTCTCGGTGCAGCATTCAGAGTATTTTAACCCACTGTATCTGAATATGGAATTACAGCTGTACAGCAGCTGATTGGAAAGCTCTACGGCAGATTATGTCAAGAGCGGAGAGAATTATCGGGGTACAGCATCTAGCACACATGGCCTCAGCCAAGAGCACAGTCTATTTGAACGTCATCCATACGGCAAACACTTCAGAGCATTTCCTGCACAAACCTCACGGTTCAGAATCAGTTTCATCCCAAGAACTCTAAACGCACTCAGTCAGTCCATCAAGTGCTCCTGGTAGAACTGTTTGTACTTATTAGTACAATCACCTCACTGTAAACTTGCATCACAGTTGTAATATTGCACAACCTGAACCACTTATGCTTTCATATTGTATATTTTTCATTGTTTTATATCGTAGTATTATTATTATTATTGTTGTTTTTGTTGTTGCTATTTTACCATTTTATAGCAAAATAAGTTTATGGAGGATTTGCATATTGAATCTCATTGTAGCACACAATAACAATCAATCAACAGAAGGGAGTACGTATTTTCAGATGATGACAACTGGCTTCTAAGTCAATTTAGGTTTCCAGGCGCTATCTTCTTGGAGCTCTTGATATAATTTTTTAGATGAAATGCAGTAAAGTATATATATTACATTATACAGATACATTTTTAACTTCATTTAAATAATGTGTACTGTTATTAATTAAACATGGATAGAGTGGACAGCACTAGCGATGAACTGGCTCCCCGTTCAGAGATTGTTCCTGCCTCATGCTGTATGCTTGGTGGGACTGGCGTGACCCTGGATGCATAGATGGATAGAATAATTAAACATGTACTGTGAAGATATTCCAACACTCTGTAAACATTTTGAAGAATCAGCGTTGCAAGCTTACAGATGGCTCGACTTTTATTAAAGAGCTGGTTGTGTGGCGATTGGTTACTTGGAGAAAGAAAAGGAAGGACAGGAATTGGGGGTTAGTATGTTTTGTTTTGGCTTTTTCTGTTCTTTATTTCACCTTATACAATTTCTTGTATTAGGAATTTGTTAGTTTTCGCATACCCCTTGGGGTCAGAGCGCAGGGTCAGCCATTGTACAGCGCCCCTAGAGCAATTGAAGGTTAAGGGCCTTGCTCAAGGGCCCAGCAGATTAGGATCTCTTTAGGCAGTGAAGGGGATTCAAACCGGCAACCTTCTGGATACCAGTACAGATCCTTAGCCTCAGAGCTACCACTCCACCCTATGTTTGAAAAAGATGGTACTGCTACAATGTTATTTTATCGAAGGTCACGCACAGCACAGCAGGTATCTTGCGGGAGGCAAGAACAATCTCTGGACAGGGCGCCAGCTCATCACTACCCCTCCGCCACTGTGGCTCTGTGTTTAATACATGCTTTAATTAATTTCATCATGAAAATGATATCACATATACATCTTAGTATTTAAATTGATCAGAGAGCTGTAATATTACGAATGTAATGGATTCTGTGTCCTATCGGCATAAGAGAAAGCCCGTTTAAGAAGTACGTAGTGATTCACACACAAAGAGCATGTAGAAGAAAAATAGAATACAGCATTTAATATGCTACTTTAGTTACAATGGAATCTGAGAAACTTTAGTAAATTGCACATTGATTTCAAGATTAAGTTTACGACGTTCTACTTCAATGACATAATAAACTACGAGATTAATGTGGACATTTCAACCTTTTTTTTCACTGTGTCCCTAATTTTTCTTTTCTCTGTATCCTAATACACTTCCGTATGACACTCAGACGGTGGGCTGCGACTTGCCTTTTCATGGCAACTTTGATATTTGACAACATCTTTTTTATTTCAGGCACTGTGCGACTTTCTGAGCTTGACCTTTCGATCAGCTTCCTTTTGTTGTTTATACAACGCTTAAACCAACAAATAGTATGTTTTCATTACCTCCACTTGGCATTTGCTAAACTTCTTCTTTTTTCTCCATGCTTTTGCCATTGTCTTTTTTGTATATTGATTTGCATATTCAAAGAGGCATAATGCTGGGAGGAGACGGTTTGGTGTGGCAGGCGTGTGCATGAGCATTACATTTCATGCTGTCCGGGATTTATGTAGCGGAAATGCGTGGAAGTTGGCTTATGCACGGTTTTGTGCATCTGAATTTTTTTAGACTTTTGTCCGTATGCCATGTTTTAGTGTGAATTCTATGCACACTGTTATGCATGAGGCCCACGATGTTTCACTAAACAATTGCTAAATATGTAATGTACAATAACAACTGGTTGAAGGTACTATAGGATCAAGAAAGGTATCATCTATTTCCTTATCTTCTAATCTAATTTAGGTTTACTGGAAAGTGGAGCCTGCTCTGAAAGGTTTGATTGAGCATAAGGTAGAAAGAAACTCTGGGCGGGGTGCAACTCCATCATTAAGCACACTTTCACAAATGCCTACATAAACTCATACTGGGTCATTGTAGAGTCACAGATCCACCTAATGTTAGGATACACAGAAGAGGAAAAATACAAAAAAAACAAGGACAACATAACCATACTTCAAAGAAAAATAGTACCCAGGCCAGGCCACTGTCTATTAATAGCTGAGAAGACTAACATTGAATGATAAAACATTATTTTTTAAATCACTGTGAGAAACATAAATTATACTGTTTACTGTGGTTATTAAAAAAATACTAAATGTTTATTGAGGTTTGGTCACAACTGGCATAATTCAAAGCTTATGACTGCCCTCTAGTGGTCATTTAAATGTCCTTATCCTTTAGGTATATTTTCTTGCTGCTAAACTGTGTATTTAACCATATATTTAGCTTCAGCCAGTCTTCTACAATTGTTTTTAATTATCCTCAAAGATAAATCGACACTTGTGTACAATGATACTCTGCAAGCATACAGGATAAAAGACAGCAAGTTAGAAAATGTACAGCTGGCATTATTTGTATGTGAATTCAGGGTCTTAGTTTTAGTGTTTTCAAAGTTAAGGCATTTTAAGATGCATGTCCCCAACTAAGAAGACTGGACCAGTGTTTCTCAATCCTGGCGTAGTGTACTCTAAGGTGGCAGTTTTAAACAAACAAAAGTTAACATGTACATTTCTGACTTCTAAAAATGCAAAAACACCAGTACTCTACTACTGCAGTAAAGTTTCTATATGCATCTAGCTTTTTTAGACAGGTTATTATTATAACTTTTTTTGTGCTACACTTCTCACTATCGTAGTATTTAATTAACAAGTTTCAGTATGGAATCTCCAGGATCTAATGACGCTTTGAAATTTCCTGGTGAAGACTACAATTTGGGATTGGCATATTAATCAATAATTAAGACAGCATTTGAACAAAATCTGATTAATAACAAAACAGCCTGCAAAGAGGAGATCTGATATACTGTATACTGCAATGCAGGATTTCAAAATTGGATTATCATAATAATATCCACAGCTGGGTCACCTTAGTGACGGTGTTATGATTGTCAAAAGACCCAAAACACCTTATGATCCCAGGTACAATCAATGATGATATGACTAAGTGCATCATGACTGTTCCCATGTGCCACATTGCTTTCTAATGAACTTGATACAATCCACAAATAAACAAACAATAAAAATAATTTAAGATCTATTAACAGAGCACATGCTGTCTGTTTAGAATTTACAAAGGACTGTCTGCCCTAAGCTTTTGAAAAATGTGATTCCTGTTCTACTGTATATCACGGGTAGTTTAAAAATGTAAGGTAACCTTTAGTAAAGCTGAGAGAAATCATTTGTAATGGATGTGGTGCAAGGATGTGATGATTTTTAAAAGGATAGCATGAATGGTCACATGACTCATGACACTGGATAAGGAATACAGTACTCCAATAATAAGGAATCAATGCAGCTTATTTACCTTAAATAAAAAAAAAAAATAACATCTTTCATTGAGCTCACCATTAACAATATGATCCTCTAAAGTGTCCTGAAGATGCAGATATTCAATTTTACCTGTTTATATTTTATTTTTTGCTTTAACACACACAGTGAACTTAATTTTACAAGGGCAAATAACATCAAAGTATCTTCTCTTGCTGAACTGTATCACCTTAAAACATCTGTTTTGACAGTTTGCTGTGTTGATTATCTTATCACTTGGAAACAGATCTTTGACAGCCAGCCAATCAAAGCTATGTAATATCTCAAATCATGAAGCCATATCACAAAGACATATCATGAAGAAGCCCCATATCACACGTCACAAAAATGTGGAAGTTTATTATAAATATGGCTTGTCTGGTGGACCAGAGAGGAAAAAAAAAACAGCGATGACAAAAATGCGACATCAGAAGAAGAGACCAAGACACATCTGACCATTTCACCTAAACATCACAGGATGTAAATCATGGGTAACACTCTGCATTAAGTGTCCATAATTACACTGTAACTACTATGTAATTACCTGTACAAGTACAGTGTAACTATGAGTTGTTACTCCGTACTTACTGTGTAATACAAAGTAATGTTATAGTTAATTACTCAGTTATCATTGTTATTCCACAATTAATATAATTACAATGTAACAATTTATCACTGATCCAAAAACAAGTGTACTTATATAGTTACATTGTATCTGTACTTTCAAAATGTAACTACAACTATGTAACAGATTTTCCATGGTCTGGGCAATTTTAATGGAGAATTGCAGTGATAACTGCATAGGTTTTCGATAATATTTCAATATCTTTTTTAAATGGTGAAAACATCTTTGCAAAATGGTTAACGCTTTTTCACAAAATCTAGAGGGGCACCTCCTTGAGATGTTTTGCTTAAACAAACATTTGTCACATGCTTGTAGTTGTGTTACACTATTTATTGTTGAATTTTTTTGGCTATTATTATACCCATCCCTAACATAATACTGCCAAACTTGTATCATTCAATCAAGGTACACAGGGCTGCAGAGCCATTTCAAGCATTCACCGGGCACAAGGCAGGAAACAGCCCAGGACTGGGAACCAACTCATTGCAAGGCCCACTGACAAACATACCAGCAGTCACGCTCTCACACATGTGGCCACGTAATTCAACCTACATGTCCCTGGGATGTGGCAGTAAAACCCATGAAGAAGACATAGGGAGACATGGGTAGAACGTACAAATTTTACACACATATCTCCAGACAGAATTCCATCTCAGGATAATGGATCTGTGAGGCAAAAGCGTTAACCATTTTGCAAATGTATTTTCACCATTTAAAACAGATCTTGAAATATCATTGAAAACCTATGCAGTTATCACTGCAATTCTCCATTAAAATTGCCCAGACCATGGAACATCTGTTTCATAGTTGTAGTTACATACCCTGATGTTTTTATTACATTTTGAAAGTACAGATACATTGTAACTATGTAATTACACTTGTTTTTTGATCAGTGATAAATTGTTACATTGTAATTATATACACTGTGTAATAACAATGACAATTGAGTAATTAACTATATCGCTACTTTATATTACACAAGTAATAACTCATAGCTACACTGTACTTACACAGGTAATTACATAGTAGTTACAGTGTAATTATGGACACTTAATATAAAGTGTTACCAAATCATGTATTTCACCAATTGCCAAATCAAAAAACCTGCCCCAAGACATTCATCTTTGACATCTCAATTTTTTTCAGAAAGCTTTATTAAGACTATATGCTGTATATCCAGAATTTTTGCTGTCTATATTTTCTTGTATACTACTGGTATTATTATTCATTAATAAATACCACATTGCTTTTAAATTTCTATACTTTGTCTTTATATCTAGAGTCACTGAGATAATAAAGAAAATATTAAGAGAACACGGAACAGTAAGAAGTTTGCCATACGCTCTGATCTGCGGGGTTTATCAGGCTGAGGAGTGGAGCTCCATACAATAGAAAGAACAGTACAGTAAAAGTAAAACATCACTGGTTGATAAATGGCCTACAGCCAATAAATATTCTTGTAGACCAAGAAGAAAATTTAGGTCTGAGATATATCTTAGACATCATATATTGTTCCTGCCTATGATAAGTGAACCCCTTAAAGTGCTAGGGAAATACAGGCTGTGCATGTGTTATTTATATGGCACTTATGTAGTGTCAAGGCTGAGCATTTAGGGGGCAGCTTAAAGACCCAACGAGCAGCGCGAAATCACACGTCAGGGGACGATGGCAGTGTACTAACCACTCTCTCATAGTTCCAACAGGAAAGATGAGAAAATGCCACCTTGAATTCACCCAAAAACCCTAGCCAGCAGATCAAGCCACTTCTGGCTTCCTTCCTTCCCTCTGGTCCCCCGATGATAACGTCACCACATCCCATCTCCCTCAGCGGCTCCTTTCCCAGCATTCCCTTTCCATTTCTGTCCCCACAGCATAAAATGTCCACTGATCATTGTACCTGTTGTCTGTATTGAACTTTCATGACTGACTATATTATTGCAAATCACCAGTTCTTCAGTGTATGGGGACGGATTCCCCAAATCCTGAAGACCATGTTTGTGCTTTCTTTTACAGTGGTTACGGTGTGAGTGCCTTCGCGAGGAAAAATCTATTACTCATTTCAAACTCCTGTTAAAAACACACCTTTTCAATGAATATTATTCATTTTCTTGTATGTAATTTTTATTGTCTTGTTAATGTGTTTATTGAATTTTAAAGTGTCCTTGAGTGTATGAAAGGTGCTACATAAATAAAACTTATTATTATTATATTTACAGTATGTATGAGTGTTAATCTTAAGGTGCAAGAGTAGACCAATCCAGTAGCGAACCTGGTGAGTTTACTTATCCCTGGAGAACACATCTAATCTTCAAAACAGCAAGTAAGGGGAAGTCGAGGATAATAACACGAAAACACATCTGTAAATGAATTTGCAGATTGTTCAGTATATCCTGTTTTTTGATTGACAATTCGATAAACCACTTAAGTTATTTAATGAAATGAAATAGCTCCTTTTGCAAGATTCTTACTGAAAGAAAGAGATGACAGAATCTGTTTCACTAACTCACTGAAGAATTCTTGCAATAGCAACTATTGACATAGAGCTGTTAGTCATTACCCTGCTGTTTGAATAAACTGAAGTGGGTGTTTAGTTTGCTGCTGGCTGAGAGGGGCAGTGCCAGCATTCCTAATAAGGCTTCACTTACTCTATTAATGATTTGTACCTAAAAGTTTGGCTTCATTAGCATTTAGATTGACTGGTACGAGGGGCAGTGTCTGCCAGATGTGACCCCCAATCATTTATTACACTCCGGCTATATGAAACATAGGTCATCAGCTTGTTGACTCATAAATTTAACTGCCTATTAGTGCTGATCCACAGCTGACGCCAAGTGCAACTTTATGGTCTTCTATTGGCAGGAGGATATTTTGGTAAGTAGTAGCAGCAGCCAGTGACCTGAAAAAATGGTCAGATTTACAATGCCATTAGGTTCCATAAATTCTTTGGTACTGAAAATATGTACTGCTGCCTGATAAAGCTGGATGGGTGCAGTGTTGTTAAGAGCCTATCAAGAGCCTATCAAGACTCTGTTAAACAGAATGTTCATCAGAAATATTAAAAAGTTCCATTCAATATGCAGACTAATATAAAAAAAACTCAGGAATAGATCTTCATCTGGCTCGTGTGAGAAAATGCCTGTAGGTGCTGCAAATGCATTATCATAATTTCACTGCAATGTTTTGTATACACACACGTACAATAAATATATATATATATGCATGCACACATGTACACACAATATACATATACTGCAAAAGTGTATACATTTATAATTTTGTGACACAGTGACGGAATAACTACAAAAGTTATAAACATGATTGTCTGCCAGTATAGCCTTCACCAGATGCAAGGCAGTCTGAAACAGAAAAATGAGATAAGAAATACAGTATATTAGGTAAAGGTAGAAAAAAGTGGGATAAATGAAAAGAGTGAATAACCCTGGTGGGTGCAGAAAAGCAAGAATGACAGAGTTGGTTGGTCAACATGTTTCGGTTTCTGTTCAAGGGCTAAAAATAGATTCAATATTTTCTTAGCATCTCTTTTGGGAAAATGGCCATTTCACTTGTGTTATTTTTACTGTATAACTTATTTCTTGTATGGATTTTAGGGGCAAGCTTTGAGGCATGATAGGCTCATGGCTGCAGGTTCCTATCCGCACATAGTCACCAAAGGCAACAACAGCAAGAGTACATTATAAATACACACACAATGCATGACAGGAATTCGCATGGTAGCACCACAAGCTGGTAAATTTACGTATCGTAATAAGTTTTATACAACCTTATAGAAATGAAGTACATTACACAATGAAATTACAGGCAAATGATGTGGATGGCTGCTTCTTTTATTAAAGTAAAATGGTAATTGTAGTATAACCATATGACCTTCAGAAAATTGCCCTACCACTGTCAATTTCTTTTAAGTTAATGCTTCATGTTACACAATCAATGCTTTTCTGAACTGATGATAAGTAGCACCTTGCTTTATAGTTTGTGGCTCAGTAACTTGATAAGGAGAAACATTAAAGGCTACATTTATTTATTTAGTATGTCGTGCTCCCCTATTAGAAGCCTTGTCTTTTAGGTAAGATTACCCTTGGCGAAATGGTGCCAATTGTGGCAGTAGCCAAAACAAATATTTAAGTACAGTGGAACCTCGGGTCACGACCGTAATTTGTTCCAAAACTCTGGTTGCAACCTGATTTGGTCGTGACCCGAAGTAATTTCCCCCACAGGATTCTATGTAAATACAATTAATCTGTTCTGGACCGTACAAGCTGCATGTAAATATATTTTTTTTAAAGATTTTTAAGCACAAAAATAGTTAATTATACCATAGAATGCACAGTGTAATAGTAAACTAAATGTAAAAACATTGAATAACACTGAGAAAACCTTGAACAAAGAAAATTAACATTGCAAGAGTTCACGCTATAGCCTTACGAACCGCTCTCTGTAAACACATTTTTCAATGAGTTTTAAGCATAGGGAAAAAAATGAATATTTGAAAAATCCGTAATTTATACAAAATCTAACCATAAACAACCAAGAAAACTAACCTTGCAGGAGTCGAGTTCTTGCATGAAGGAAGTGAGGAGGAACTGGGTGGAGAGGAGATTACAGTTTTGAGGTAAAGTCCCTCTGCGCGATGCACGTCTGACCGAGAACAATGTACTGTACAGGGAGAGACTGAACACGTGCATAAATCACCGGCGCGTACAAACCGGAAGGGAAACGAAATAGAGCACAAAGAGTTCACATCGAATGCACAGGGAGAGACTGAACACGTGCGGAAATCATTGGCGCGTATGAACCGGAAGGGAAACTGACTTGTTCGTCACCCGAGTGTGTGGTCGTGAACAGATGCAAAAGTTTGGCAAACTTTTTGGTCGTAACCTGATTTGTACATGTTCTGAGACGTTCGTGACCCGGGATTCCACTGTATGGGAGAATTTTGATCAGACCATGGAGAACAAATTGTGTGCAATTGCAAAGTAGTTCTGTAAAATCACTTGATGAATCAGAAAAGGGCATCACCTACACTGTTCTCAGAAATGTAGGAAAGCATTTACATCAGCCGAGGGATGTTTTGTAAAGGATTGGCAGGAACTCTTTGAGGAAGACCTAAACCCAGTAGACATATAACTGTTGGATAAGGCATTGTAAAAAAGAAATGTTGAGAAAGGGTCTATGGCTGAAAACTTTAGGGGAATCTTAGTTAATAATCCTCTTTTGTAATTACATGACCAATGGGGGCAGCAGCCTGAGATGAGTGGGCTGAGGTGTTAAAATAGGGGAGAAAGGAAGACATTTTATGTTCTGATTCCCGACCAATCACATTTCTGGGAATTCCAGCCTACAACTGAACCTTGGATGTATAAACATGAACTTTGTCATGGTCATGGAACATTAAACAAAAACTTTGTCCTTTTTTAAGTTGCTTCAATATTCCTAAGCATGTGCAACTTTAAACATGCCTATCTGATGTCTGACCTGAATCCATCAAAAAACGTTTGTTGAGTTCTGCTAGTATCTGAGATATTACTGAATTACCCAAGAGTCATTAGTTCCACAGATTCCACTCTATACCATGTAACTTGTTTTTGTATAACCATGCATATGTGCCGGTATCTAAAGATGCATTTATACAGCAACATATTGTTCTGATATTTTTCAGGCAAGAAACACAGATGTTTCAAGGTAAGGTACTGTAGTTATTTAGGATAAGGAAGACGTAATATTTGAGGTAAGGCAACAATTTTTACTAATCATGGCGCCACAGAGCGGAGATGTACTTCATGTTGATTTGTACACAAAGATTACAAATTTACAGTACTTGGTACACATAACAATAATAACCTTATAAACCTAGAACTTAAAGCTTGAAGAGTTCTAGTTAGCAATATATCTTGTATCTGCAAGGATCCGTTTAATTTTGCTTGAAAAACACAACCTTGACCATTCTACGATGCTAATATACTAGCAGCTGTGATTTTATATTACCAACTGCATGCACATGAGTTGCAGTAACATTTCAGGATCCAAGAGTTCAAGGATTTTTTTAAAATTTAATTACAATATTTTACTGAGGTATGTAAAAGTGCATTGTTGAAAGAAAGTGATCAGTGTAATAGTTAGAAACAGGGTTCTGCTCTTTTGTGGGGTGAAATGTGTAGATATCTACATAATTTGTTTTTGTTCATGAAAACATCAGCGCAGGTATCTGCCGAAAGAACAGGGGACAAAGTATAGATACACACAAGAAGAGAGAAGCCATGGGAACATGAAGTAAATTATTTATCGGTGCAGACTGTGAGGTGAATGTTTAGTTGGGAATGATGTTAATTCATGATTGATTGAGACCACAGTTAATCCGGAAATGCGTTCTTCTCTGGTTTATTATTTCAGTTTGGAATGTTGGTAAAGTGCATCAGGACTAAAGCCGCTCACTTATTTGGAACGGTTTCCCCTTCCAATGTTGTTTAAGTATTACTATCTTTTCAAAACTAGATATGACATTGATACTTCCCATACTTGGTTGGTTTTCCTTCCTAATTATTAATGCCTGCCATTCAAATCAGAGTCCCTGAGGATGACGTGCAGTAAATGTAAAATGATTCACTGCAGCAAACTGTATACGATATATTTGGATCATATACTTGTAAAACTGGAACCAGAGTAGCTCCTACCTGGCTATACTGACCAACTGTAACCCCATATATAGGAGAATTTTGAAATATACCTGTATAATTCAATCAAGTTAAAACTCCGTATGAGTAAAATCACAGCTAATCTAAAACATCAAAATTATATCTAGAATTAAAGTTAGATACTCTACTAGAGACTTGTATATTAGCAATGTGATTAATACAAAAAAATATGTTGAAATTGACTAGAACTGTGTCCAGAGTTGGTTCATGTTTGTGTCCAATGCTTTCGATCCTCACAGCTGTAAAACAGAATAAGCAGGTTTTCAAGTTTTTCCCCTACAAGGGTTTTTTTTTGGGAGTTTTTCCTCGTCTTCTTAGATAGTCAAGGCTAGGGGGGCTGTCAAGAGGCAGGGCCTGTTAAAGCCCATTGCGGCACTCCTTGTGTGATTTTGGGCTATACAAAAATAAATTATATTGTATGGTATTGTATAATGAATGGGTGTATATAAATTCTAAATATTAAATGCTCCAAAGAGGACTCCAAAAAATAATTTATTAAATTAAATCTCTAAATGACATATGGATAATATGTTTAAAAAATAACTTGATATCAAAGGACATAAACAATTTGACTAGA
The DNA here is from genome assembly GCA_026402145.1 of Polypterus bichir lapradei. Classification (NCBI taxonomy): domain Eukaryota; kingdom Metazoa; phylum Chordata; class Cladistia; order Polypteriformes; family Polypteridae; genus Polypterus; species Polypterus bichir. Next base: position 107,794,475 of record JANRMT010028174.1, on the reverse strand, counting down.
CAGTATGCAAAAATGATGGAAACTGTAATGTAGAGTGACAGAATCAGCAGCGCTCAAATGCCAAACTAAGAAATCATTGAGCTGATGTTCTCAAAACCTATGACACCAAATGTCATGATATAACAATGTCTTAACAGTGTTTTAAGTTTATCACCTTACAGAAAGCATTTGGTAGTGTACTATATATTTCGAGGCCATTCTCTCATCTAATGATAGCATTTTCCATTAACTGATAACATTAAACAGCTCATTCCACATACAATCCTTCTAGCCTTGACCATCAAAAAACTGTTTCCTGACAAGTATAAAGTGAAAAAAGAAATTAATCAAGAGAAGGCAGGTCTATGATGTCTATAAGAAAAATGATACCAGCACCAACTAGACAGAGAGAAGCAGTTAAAAGAAACAGTATTTAAAAAGACAGTTTGAGGAGAATACTGCTAGTAATGACAAGGATAGGCTAAAGGGTTACTTTCAGTATTTTAGCACTAAGAGACAGGTGAAGGATGAAGTGTATTAGGACCACCAAGTAAGACATAAACAGAAAACAACGTATCACATAGACTTAATTCACTCCTTTTTAGACGTTGAACATATGAAAAGGCCAGTAACATGTCAGTAGACAAAACATTACAGAAATACTACACAATTTGGAGTATATCTAGACTGATTTGCAACTGGTATTCAAAAGTCTAAAAAATAAACTAGACTGGACAACATTTACCAAAGATCGTACAAGGATGCTAGGGATTTTGATTATAAAACATTTTCTTTCCACACAATTCTGATAGCTGGAAGCTACTAAAAATTTCCTGGTGCATTGTCCATACAGGTAAATGAGTAGAAAACCAGACAAAGAAGCACATATCCAGTCCAGTTAATGTATTTAGGCATGTTAAAATAATGTCTTACACATTCGATAAAATAACAGATATACAGTAAGTGAACATTACGAAGTACTGTCAAAAGAACATGGTGTATGGTGTATGAGAAAGAGCCGAGAGTCGTAAGTAGACCCATCACTGTCTACAGTCCAGCAATGCACAGAAGTGATGATGAAGGGTGTTGGGTTATATAGTATCCTAGGTTGAGTACAAGTGAAGGAAGGTTATGCTTGTGCTTTGTAACATGCAGTATTTGTGAGACCACATGTTTATCATTACATCACAAGATGGACACAACAGATCAGGAAATTTCAACAAAATGCTCCTGAACGGATTCCAGGACCACATGGTATAAGTTACAGGAGTTGACAGAAGCAGTAGAATCTCATCATCCAAAGCAACTATTTTAAGTTCTCAGGTTTATCACTCAAGAGTGAAAGGGAAGGTCTACAGGACGGTAATGAGACCAGCTATGTTATATGGGTTGGAGACGGTGGCACTGACCAGAAAGCAAGAGCTGGAGGTGGCAGAGTTAAAGATGCTAAGATTTGCATTGGGTGTGACAAGGATGGATAGGATTAGAAATTAGTACATTAGAGGGTCAGCTCAGGTTGGACGTTTGGGAGACAACGTCAGACGAAATTGTGTTGGTTTGGACATGTGCAGAGGAGAGATGCTGGGTATATTGGGAGAAGGATGCTAAGGATAGAGCTGCCAGGGAAGAGGAAAAGAGGAAGGCCTAAGAGAAAGTTTATGGATGTGGTGAGAGAGGACATGCAGGTGATGGGTGTGACAGAACGAGATGCAGAGGACAGAAAGATATGGAAGAAGATGATCCGCTGTGGCGACCCCTAACAGTAGCAACCGAAAGAAGAAGAAGAAGTTAGGTTTATCACTGGAATCCTCCATGAAGCAACTTTTGGCTTCTCAAGCCACTGTTTTTTGTAGCTATAATGGTACCCCAAAGTACGGATATACTTTTAAATAACTAGACAGCCAAGACAGAACAGTCACAGCAGTGTCTTTCTAAAATACCCTGCTACCACTTAACACTTTTGGGGGAACATTTAAGCCTCCCTGTAGATTACTAAAATAATCTTAAACAAGCCTACTTCATCTCTGTGACTGTTATATGAAGTCTTCACTCCTAGCAATATCTTGTGCCGTCCTGATTCAAGAGCGAGTACACTCACTTGCTGCACTCCGTCACTCAGGCCTGTGAGGATGAACCTCTCTGTCTCAAGAGTACAGGAGGGTTTTTCTGTCTTCTAAACTGGAAACACGCCATTTGTTGTTTTTAGTCACAACCCAGAGCAAGTTTCCACTTCATATACTGTATAATGCAGAAAGTAAAGAATAAAGAAAACTGACATGAACTATTTTTCCATGTTACATACCACTTGCTTAAAAAAGATTTCCCAATATACACTGTCAGTAAAATATCAAATAAAAATCATCCGAACCAAAGTCAGAATAGCAGATATAAGCCAAAGAAATTTTAGATGGCCAAGTTACATTATTAGATTGGAAGATATAGGCAATCATTAAAGCTGACCTCCTACCCAAACATATTTCAAGATAAACAACCACACGTACATTAAAGAATATATAAGAATGAGAAATAAAGATTACACGGTTGTTTTTGTGTGAGGCCGTTTTACCTTCATGTGAACTGAATACCAGTTGATGACAGTGCCTCTCAATCCAGACTCCATTCCACATTATTTATGTATCCTGTTACTCCAGAAAGTGTCCAGGTTTTCTACAGGTTTTAAACATATAAATCTTCTCACCTAAAGGCTCCAGTGAAAAACTCGCAGGCCTGCACACATACTTTCCTGTCCACTTGCGACTGAAACTCTGAGAAGGCTTGTACTCTGAGCATCTCGGGTCTGCAACTCGGTGATGTCAGGACCAATTACACTTCAAGAAAGGCTGACAAGCAAGGCCCCTTTTATCCAGCAGCTGAGAAACTGTCTTCCAGTGCTCCAACCAATCCGCTGAGCAGTATGGAGACAAGCCTAATTCATTCACAATATGAACAGTGAATGTGGAATACTGTACACATAGTCCAGCTTTTCATTGCTGGGCCGAAATAAGCCAAAGGGGTACATTGTACACTTTCATACTCTATGGGAACTAAAAAGAAACCAATGCAGTAAACGTGATTTCCAGTTGTCCTGTGCTTCAAATATTACTGAAATTGTGGAAAATACAGAAGCACTCAGGCTGTGTTGTGAAAAGGTTAGCACAAGCCATTAAAAGAATACTTTGTATCCTTCAAAATCTCTACATATATAGACTTTTGATCTTTAGTTCAACAATAGTGATACTTAAAGGGGACCTAATTTAACAAATTATTATTTTCAATCATGCATTTAAACCTCAGGATGTCCCACAGGGCAGCTCGATCAACTGAGTCGAACGCTTTGCTAAAACTGACAAAGACTGCAAAGAAACTGCTGGATATCATGGCCGGCCAGTACACTCCTACTGTGAGTGCTGTGCAGAGTGGAGGCAGGACTTCTACGTTTTTCCCAGTTGATTCTGGGATTTGTCAGGGGTGTGTTCTGCTCCTACTCACTTCAATGCTTGCATGGACTGGGTGTTGGGCAAGGTCGTGGGGTCCAGCGGCTGTGTGGCATCTGTTGGTGAAGAAAGATTCACGGATCTTGACGATGCTGTGATCTTCGCGGAGTCAATGGAGGCTCTGATCAGGGTGCTCGAGAGACTGAGTGAAGAGTCTGAGTGTCTGGGCTTGCGAGTGTCCTGGATAAAAATCAAGATCCAGGCCTTTAATGACCTCTTGGGCACAGACATCAGCAGTGTGTCTGTTTGCGGAGAGAGTGTTGACTACATTGAGAAATTTACTTACTGCAGCAGTGACATTCATGTCTCTGGTGACTCTTCCTGTGAAGTCAGTAGACGGATTGGGAGAACATGGGGAGTCATGAGGTCACTGGAAAGGGGTGTGTGACGCTCTCGATATCTATGCAAAAGGACGAAGGTCCAAGTCTTTAGAGTCCTGGTGCTTCCTGTCTTACTATATGGTTGTGAGACATGGACGTTATCCAGTGACCTGAGATGAAGACTAGACTCCTTTTATATTGTGATTCTCCGGAAAATCCTTGGGTACTGTTGGTTTGACTTTGTGTCAAATGAGTCGTTGCTCATGGAGTCCCGAATGAGGCACATTACCTGCATTGTGAGGGAGTGTCACTTACGGCACTACGGCCATGTGGCGCGTTTCCCCAAGGGTGATCCGGCTCATAAGATCCTCATTGTTGGGGACCCGAGTGATTGGAACAGGCCAAGGGGTCGCCCACATAACACCTGGCTGCGGCAGATAGAGGGTCATTTCCAGAGGGTAGGACTGGACCACGTGTTTGCCTGGGGGGTTGCCAACCGGGATTCCGAGCTGTTTGGACGTGTAGTGGGTGTGGCAACGCACTGTGCCAGTGCAAGCTCCCCAACTTGACTTGACTTGACTTGATGCATTTAAAAAAGTCAGAAATGCAGTTCTCTGCTGTGGAAAAATATGTATACCCCAAACTTCAATAGCTGGTGTTGTCCCCTTTTTCAGTGATCTCATATGTAGGGCAAAGTTGGGCACTCCTTCAGATGGTTTACTCGGCACTTTGACAATGACTGAGGCAAGTCTATAAATACCTTGATATCATCGTTTTGGTTATCTCTTATGCTCAATATGGTAGCACAATGTGGCCTGAGTAGACTTTAAGTTGTTTGAAATTTTCTCAATTTTTTAAAAGATATTTTGGGCAATAGTGTCTTCTTCTTCTTTCGACTGCTCCCATTAGGGGTTGCCACAGTGGATCATCTTCTTCCATATCTTTCTGTTCTCTGCATCTTGTTCTGTTACACCCATCACCTGCATGTCCTCTCTCACCACATCCATAAACCTCCTCTTAGGCCTTCCTCTTTTTCTCTTGCCTGGCAGCTCTATCCTTAGCATCCTTCTCCCAATATACTTAGCATCTCTCCTCTGCACATGTCCAAACCAACGCAATTTTGTCTGACTTTGTCTCCCAACCGTCCAACTTGAGCTGAACCTCTAATGTACTTATTTCTAATCCTATCCATCCTTGTCACACCCAGTGCAAATCTTAGCATCTTTAACTCTGCCACCTCCAGCTCTGCCACCTGCTTTCTGGTCAGTGCCACCGTCTCCAACCCATATAACATAGCTGGTCTCACTACCATCCTGTAGACCTTCCCCTTCACTCTTGCTGATACCCGTCTGTCACAAATCACTCCTGACACTCCTCTCCACCCATTCCACCCTGCCTTCACTCTCTTTTTCACCTCTCTTCCACAATCCCCATCACTCTGCACTGTTGATCCCAAGTATTCAAACTCATCCACAGACATTATCAGTCTTCCTTCCGAGCACCTCTTTTGATCTTGACATGCCACAATTTCTAAAACCAAAGTACACCTCAGACTTCTAACATTTAAGTTTAAGCATTTGATGCAATGACTGTACTGTCAGAGCTGGAAACAGTATGGCACAATGGCAAGGAAGCAGGACCAGGAGATGAAGAATAAATCAAAATCAAAACACTTACAAAGCTTGGATGTTGTTGATAGCATGCCACCCTCTTAAACATTGTTGGGTCAATGATGTTAAGTGCTGCTGCTACCAGCCATCATGTGATAGCAACAGGAGAATATGGCTTGTAACAACATGGCCATGGCAACTTGAAAATGCACATAATGGCTGTGACCCATTGATAAGAAACCGTACACAAAATGGCAGCCCAAACATATAAACAATATCACAATAAAAAGCACCATCAAAATAAAAACAACAGTACAAAACAAATATAAAAATGCAAGCTGCTCCTTTATCATAACAATGACAAAGGTAGGAGTATAGTAAACTTTTTTTCAGTCAAGTAAACTACATTTATAATGTCTTGATATAAATAGTAAAAAGAGTGAAAAATGCAATTTTTCCAATGATGTATTTTTAAAAATGAGATCTATCACTATTATTGAAATAATGATCAAATAACACAAACATTTTTATAGGCTGTACTTAGTTTTCTTATGTGTATTATATAATAAAGACTGAGCTGGCATAAGTTGCGATTGTCATATGGGTCAATTAAAAAAATATATACTAACCAGCCTTACCACATGGCACTTTTCACAGAGAACTTCATCAGAGTGTCCATTTTATGTTAAGTTAGAAAAAGGTGACCAACTAATTTGTATTTCATGAAGCGCCTATATGTGGTGTACACGATCACAGGGTACTTTGCAGGACAAGTAAAAACAAAACGCTAAGCACTATAACAGAGCACCTTACTAACCAAGTATAAAGTAAAAACAACAGAGTTGATGTTAATTGCTCAGTATAAGGTATCTTTTTCAGTGTGTTACAAAACAAACAGGCACAATAAGATCAACCAATGGGGTGTCGTGATGTCTCAAGGGTTAGCAATCCTAAATGACAGAGCCAAACTCATGGATTCAAATTGCGGCCTCGTATGGAGTTTGCATTTCCTTGATAGTATTTCTTTTCTCAGAATAGCCTACTCTTCACCTACAGAATATAAATATTTTAAGTGGATTACACACTCTAAATTGGCACCTTATAAGTGAGTTTATTTATCTGAATGAACCATGCAATGGACTATAGGTCCACCTGGACTGGTTCTTCTGACCCTGTTTTGAAATAAGCATGTTCAAAAAATGAACAAATGAATGGGTTTGTACTGTAAAACATCTTTCCAAGAGAGCACTAACCTGAAGCAGTTAATAGATCAGTGTAATTTGATCATTTATTCATCTAATGTCTAAACTCAAAATGTCCAATTAAAAGGTTGCCAAGGGCAGCAGTCTCTTCCAGAACCACCGGTTCCAATGCAGAATCTAATGTTAGACCAGGTGCCAGCTCATAGTTCATCAAAGATCACAGTCACACATGCCCAAACAATTTAAAGTAACACATTAATCTAACCTATATGGCTTAGGAAGTGAGAGACAGAAGGAACATGCAAACTCTACACTGGTAGTGACTTAGCTATATTTATGAGGCTGCAGTTCTCCTTGGAACAATTTTCCATTTTATATAGAACTTTACACAATGAACACTTTCACAGAACAATTTACAAAACAAGCAAGATAAAATGTGATTAATGTATATACTCCCGTTTAAGTTTTCCCGCGGATAAGTAAGAGCTTGATTTTACCATATAATTTCCGGTATTTTATAATGTTGGTCGTATAAGTCGAATGTGGAAAGCTCACGCTATTGGTCCAAGAGATTATGATACAATATGCCAAAGCCTACATGATAGAGTAACCACCGAGCACACTGCCTTTTTTTTCTATGTATTGTGCCTACGTGACCACACAGTAATATCAGAACTATTCTGAAGTAATGTTTGCACTGTTTTATGTTTTTTTTTTTTATCGTAAGAGCATCTCTTATCAACGATGGAGCGTTCAATCAGAAGAAAATATGAAGCTGGTTTTAAATTAAAACTCAATGAAGTGGTGAAAGACATTGGTAACTGCGCTGCTGCCACAAAATTCAATGTATCTGAGAAACTGATGAGAGATTGGAGGAAGCAAGACGATGTAAAAAAAATAATAAGTGTCATATTTTTGAACGGGCGTATAAGTCGGGGTCTGATTTTATGATTGATTTTTCGGGTTTGAAGACCCCGATTTATACACGAATATATACGGTAAATATGTTTCATTTTGAACCTTAAAGACTTAACATTATTGCAGAATAGTTTAATTAGCAAGAATATTAATATCAATCAAACTTTTTAAATAGCGGCCTCCACCCTATTTATCCTTTCTAAATTTCGTATTATGCATGTAATTTTGGTAGTTGGTACTCATTGTCATGTTTAAGAGTAAAAAAAGTACCAGAGATGTGTGACACAAACATTGTTGAATTGTGAACAAAAGAACCAAAAGAGCCAGCAAAAGCCACGCTCCAAAACCAAATCATCAAACCAAAGTCATAAAAGGCTAACTAACACTTCATATTCTATCCTTGATCTTCTACCCTCCTACCACACTTGGATGAATGCTGCTGGGTGCAGCCATCTTATATACTGTAGATTAGTATGATGACCAGCAACAGGCATAGCAATCATAAAGAAAATGGCATCAACTATGACCAGTGATGATTTCGAAATGACATCATGAAAAGAACAATAAAAATAATAGGCACCTTCAAAAATGAGCAGTAAATGTATAAAAATCATACTAAATGATTCAAAACATGTCAAAAAAATTAATTACACTTTGCATACACATATTAGTAGAAACTTTGATCTGGGCTTATGCAGCTCGACAAAATAAAATTATCATTATCAAGAAGGAGGAAAAAAAAACAGTATTCCTTTCATCCGTGCAACAACATACCTATTTATGCTATTTTTACAATGCTATACTCTTTTAATTTATTATGGGCACCTTATAGATGGCTCAATACAATAATGTGATAATTAATAAAGTGATTGAGGGCAGTTATTGAAATACAACCTTGCAAATATCTACACATATTTTTGCTTTTGCTAGTAATTTTAACAATGTGATCATAGCAACAAGGAGTCGTGTATTTGCACTTTTAAAATCACCTCTCTCTGAAAATGTAACGCTGCACTTACTGTATGCTTGAACAAGGATACTGGGGCCTTTATAGGTTGATGAGCTTGAAATGAGCTTGAACAACAAACACCCGTGTAATCTTTAATCCTGAACTGAAATATGAAATTCAGATACAATTAAAGGATTCATCTGCACAAGGAGGTGAACGCTATGACACATCAACTGTATGTGTACTGCATACATGATCGTCTGCTTTAGGCTGCCGGCTACTAAACCATCAGTCATGTGACTAATCGAGCTACCATAATTTCGACGGTGCTGGGATTTCCAGAAGAGCATCTACCCTAATTTCGGTAGTTAAATTACACCCAGCCTCCAGGATGGAAAAAAGCAACTGGTTCAAACTGTAAAAGAGATTGTGCCGTAGATTTCAAAATAACTATCAGTTGCCTCAATTAGTTGCTGAGTTTGAAACCTTTACCTGCTTTGAAGGAGTTGCTTTTCAAAGACTGGGATTGGTGAGGACACAACAATCAAATAAATCACTTTACAAATGCAAAAACAATCAGAATGCCTGTACATTTGGCTCCTATAACTGGACAGATCATGAAGTCTGAGATCCTGTGCTTCATTTCTTGACACCCCAATAAAAACAGGCTTCTGTGAGTTCTGACCTACTGGCTTTTGCTGTAGTGGTCTGTTCCAGTACTGTAGGTTAGTGTCACCCACAAGCAGGCAATAGCCCTACTTTGTAACGGTTGGAGCGGGACCTTGCATGGAGCTGTGCTTTTCTTTGTTCACTTCTCATGGCTTCCACCTTTGCACTTCAAGGAAATACCAGAGAGCAGAGACTTACAGAATGCTCACTCACCTAAGTTGGGTGAATATTGTTTCTCCTTTTCTGTAGCTGTCAATTAATAACATGAATTTCATTCCTACCTGTCGCAAAATAACCATGGTCTCAGTCTGGGTCTGGACATCAGAGGTCAGCCTGTGTCGTAAAGTAAGAAAACACGTGTTCTCTAAGAGACATTCACTGCTCCAATGAGACGAAGCAGCCCCACAGCTCACCAAACTGCAAGAAAATAAAAAATGAGAAGTTATCCGAAAGAAAACAAATGCCAGAACTGTGAGAAAGTACAACTGTAAAATTGCTACAGGATGCAAAAAGGTAACCCATTAACTATAACCTAGGTTAATATGTTAGCCACAATAGATGTATGGAAGAGAGGCAGAAGGAGAAAATGACTTTGTTTGCCAATGACTGTCACCCTCAGTCCAGGAGAATTGCAGTGAAAATCAGCAGAGATTAGATTGTGTTTCTGTTCAGTCAGACGTCTTGCTAGCTTGACTGCTTTTGCACTCTGACTGAAATGTAACAGACACTGAAAAATGTGATTCTACAGAAGCGTATTTTATCTCTCTTCAGCCTTCTTATTTAGACATATCTTTTAAACTCATAATGCCAAAGGGAGCTCAACTTGAAATTATTCACACCTCTGGCTCACTGGCATCCTCAGCGAGCCACATCAGCCACTGCCTGCATGCCTTTTGTAGAAATATGTCGAAATAAAGGTCTCTGCAATAATTCATTTGTCACAGTAAATTGCATTACATAAACGATGTACGTGTATTTTCAACATGAGTTCAAATAATCACATTTAAGCTTTTTCAGTGCTTTTTTAAACATATAAAATTGGCAACTAATACAGTGGTACAACGGTATACGTCCTTAATCCGTTCCAGATCCTTGGACTTATACCAAAAAGGACGTATACCAAACAAATTTTTCCCATAAGAAATAAAGGGAAAATGATTAATCTGTTCCAATTAAAAAAAAATCTATTGTTATAGGCATATTATACATTGATGGGGTTGTATAAAATAATTTAAACACTGCTTAATACTAAAATACATAAATGCAAAAGCAATTAGATGAAATAAATGAAAATTTAACCTCACTTTACTTTTTAATAACGTCTTTGTTTTTCACAATCGTAGATACCGTCGTTCTCGGCCTACGGTATGCAGCAGCCAAGTCCCGGATACGCATGCCACCTTCATACTTTTCAACAATCAATTCAAATTTACTCAAAAAAACACAAAATCACGTGAAAATTCACAGAGTTATAGCACGGGTTGTTCACTAAATGCTAGCAACTGGCATACTGACGCTTGTGGGCAGTCGTGGCTTTGTCTCAAGAGAGGTAAACAAGGGTAGCGCCCGGTGTTCTAGCATGAGAGTCGTATTCCAAGCAAAGGTCGTATACCAAGCAAAATTTTTTGCGTCCAAACAGGACGTATACAAAGTTGGACTTATTCCAAAGCGGGCATATACCGAGGTACCACTGTATTTGAAAGCCTCTTAATGGGTGAATCCACTATGGGACGACATGTTAAAATACAACTTCATTTCACACTACAGTTTAAGGATGAATTCACAGCAAAACAAAACAATAAATTAAATTCCTACCTGGATTCAGTTCCACATTAATCATGCTATGCTTTTCCTCCCCATCCCATTAGTCCAACATGTTGAATATAATCATGAAGTATAAAAACAATGTAACATCACCAAGATTAATTATGCCAAAAGTCATTTTCAGAAACCTGGAGTTCATAAAGCTGTATTATATTTTGACCAGGATGGCAATGATACAAATATAAACACATATTCATACATTTCCAATTTAAACCATACAGATATGAAAAGTAACCAGTTTATTTTTTATGAAAACTTTTTTCATCTGGCTAGGACATTCTATATTGAAGACATCACTAAGTATAATTTAAAGCTGAGTTGACCAGTGCAAACAAAAATGGAAGGTCTTTTCTTTTGTGAAAACCAAAGGACCTGCTGGGCTGTAAAGATTTTAAACTGACTAGAGCAATCCACATAAACAACAACTTGTAAAGAGTAAGGTAACAATAACAGTAATATTCTGATATATATGGTGCAGTCAAAATACATCCCATCCCCCAGAGGAGTGAGCCTCTTTTCGGTGGTCTCCTAATCCCTTCAACCATCCACTCAGATTTCAGTCACCATTCTGTTGGTCCCCTAAGATATCCCCACTACACACAGACATACTGTAAAGCTTATATTGCATGTAGTAGGATGATAATGAGAAAATCTCTAAATAAACATATTAGTGCTGGGAGGTATACCAGTTCATACTGAAAACTGTTTTTTATTTTTAAAATATGATATGGATTTTTCTTATAACTCAACACCAGTTTAAATTGCCTAAACAACGTTCGGAACGTGGCGGAGCGGGAAACTGTTTAAGGGGGGACCTTTTTCACTGCTACACCGCTAAACACACATGCAACGGAGCACATGCAATAGTGGAGGTATTGTGTGGTGAAAATGGACTGAGAACACTCCAAAACAGAAGCTGTAGCAGACATAAAGTTGAACATGATGACACAGAAGCACTTTTGCCGAAAAAAGGAGCCGTGTCTGTTGTCTGGAGATACTTTGGTTTTAAAAAGTCGGATGTGGACCAAACAACTATTTACTGTAAATGCTGTCGAGCTAAAGTTGTCAACACGAGCAATTTGCTGCACCACCTTAGCCGCAAACATGATTTGGAGTACCATGAATGTATGCAACCAAGATTGGCACCCTCCACGCCCTCAGGATAAAACTGGAAAAGCTAGAGGACACTCGAGTCAGACGTCACTTGTAGACGCGTTTGCTAAAGGTACTGCCTATGACAAAAAAGCAAGCGGTGGATCGAGATAACCAACGCCATTACAATCCATATAGCTAACATGTCAGTGGACAGAGACTGTTAACATTAACAGAAAGTGTAGTTGGTTTACAAGAAATATTCACTATTTATTCCTTTTCTAAGAAATGTTCAGTGCAATACAACTTTTGACAAGCACCTCTGGATATTTTACTAAGTCTAAATGCCTCTTTGAATACTTGGAAAATATGTTGTCAAAATTATAGTTGTTTGCAAAATTTTTTAATAAAAAGGTTCTATATTTTGACTGCAACTGTCATGCAATGTGATTCCTTCTCTTCATTAGTGCCACCCCCTTGAAAACTATCACTTTATGTGATAAGTATTAATACTTGTGTGCACATTAAAATGGTTTTTATACAATTCTCATGACAGTGAAATAGGTTATTCTTAGCCAGTCTACTGCAGTAATTGCAGTGTAAAGTGTGGTTGACACCCACTCATCCATGGGAAAAAAATACCGTCAAATACCGTGAAACCGGTATAATTTTGAAAAATACCGTGATATAGAATTTTGGTCATACCATCCATCCATCCATCCATTATCCAACCCGCTATATCCTAACTACAGAGTCACGGGGGTCCACTGGAGCCAATCCCAGCCAGCACAGGGCACAAGGCAGGAACAAATCCTGGGCACACACACACACACACCCACACACCAAGCGAAAATTTAAAATTACCAAAGCACCTAACCTGCATGTCTTTGGGAGGAAACCCACGCAGACATGGGTAGAACATGCAAACTCCACGCAGGGAGGACCCGGGAAGCGAAGCCGGGTCTCCTAACTGCGAGGTAGCAGCGCTACCCACTGCGCCACCGTGCCACCCTTTGATCATACTAAAACATATTAATATCTTCATGGATGGCAAAGATGACTTAGTTTTATAAGCCAGTTTGTTTTTTTTTTATTAATTCAAAGACATTTTTAAAAATGGCAGTTCAGATGTGCTATAATTTGTGTGGCTAACTCACAAATCCAACATTTTGGCTTCAGATCACACATGTGGTCATTGACTGTGTAGTGACTGCAAGTTATTCCTGTGCTTGTGTGGATTTCCCTCAGGGCACAGGCTGGATTAGGGACTCTAAACTGGCCTTACTTGGGCCTGTTTGGGAAGGGGCCATGCAATAGACTGGTGTCTTGTTTAGGTTTTTTATTTTTCAATAGCTGCAACCACAGCTTCATTGTATCTCTCAATTTGAAATTAAGTGAAAATGTAATATTATATTACCCTTTATAAATAATCAAAATGCCAATTTATTCCCTTCATCTTAATGACCAATAATGTGTGCAGCATTGTCATACTGGTGAAAGGTTGCAAGAAGAGTCACCAGGCTGGAATCAAGGGGGTCCCACCTTCCTCCAATCAGAGAGAGAAAAAAAACAAAATGATGGCTGGAGATCACATCTACTGGCCACTACATAAAGACAAAATGAAAGCTGTGAATGTAAATCGTACCACAGGAGAGAAAGCTCTGGGAGCACTGGAATGCAAGGAAGCCCTTAGAAAACTGTTAGTGAGCCACAGGAGGTCCTTCAGGCCAAAAGGGAGATGCAAAGAGGGTGTCACTCCCAGTAATGTACACAGGCAGCTAGACACTCTCTCTGGGTCTGGCACATTATGAGAGAATTGTCTTGGTGATTGAGCTCCTAGTGTTTTGTATGATGTCATTGATTTCACAGACGGCCCTGGAACTGAATTTGGGTTGGGTTTTATAGGCTTCGCCACACTAAAGGTCAAGGAGTCGAGTTAAAACATCAAGTTACACACTTACTGGCAGGGTCTAAAAGAGGCCAAGAAATGAGGGAAGGTGAGTGAAAATAATTAAGTTATTATGATTTCACAGTGATGGAAAGTGTGACAGCCACCTCACACAGTACACAGCTTCCGTTTTTAAATTATAAACTAAAAACTATCAAGAACTCACATCCCACGAGATGAGACTTTGTCCCAAGACATTTAACCATGCCTGGGGCTGGAAATAAAAGACAAAGAGTAGATGACAAAGACAGCTGCTGTACAGGCTTTTAAATGTTCGAAGCGCCACGCGAGATGCAGATCACATGGCACGGCCGCAGCAGCAGCTGATCGAGCAAAGAGGAGGTAAAAAAAACTGTATTTGTTTCCCATTGTATCACCGTTTAAGAGAGGGTTTCAGAGGAGCAACTGCGTCTCCTTGGGGTGCGTTCAGCCCACCACCTCACAACGCGAGCGGCAGAGACATGAAGTGGCTGGCGTGTAGCACAGGCCACAGGGGTTGGTGAACGAACCTAGCAGGGGATAACCCCCTAGTAATTAGTATATTTTGCAAAATTAGGTATTTGTGTCACTGAGAGGATTGACTGTGTTCAGCCTTGCAGTTGTGTGGCGTTCTGGTTTTTATTTTAAATTGTAATGACTATAGTTCTCCCAAAAAAATCCCTCATAGATTTTGTAATTTCCTGGTCTGGATCCTTAGCAGAACAGATCCTGTGAAGTAGGGCTTTCCTCTATAAGGTGACTTGTACTGTACAAATAAAGATGTAATAACTGGTGTCCATTGTACAAGGCTGTGTATCACATAAGGTCTGACTGTAAAAACGGCTGCCGCACAGCTGAAGACTCCAGAAGAGCCTCTTGTTTCTCACATTTTACAAATGAATACAAAGCTTAGACATTTTAGGACCTGTACGTTTGAGCATCCTGCCATTTGTCACTGTAGAATCGGAAGAAGGCAATAAGATAAACACGTTTTGTTTAGCTTGACGGCGAATAAATATTAAAAATAAATCCTGACACTTCAACAAAAGTCATGTCACAAAGAGCACATCTGTTAAGCACAGATGCTGATGACAAAGTGAAATATTGAAGCAAGCCAAAGAATACCAGCTGCCCACGGCCAGGCAGGAATAGTTAAGATAATTTAAGACTGAGGTGACCATCATGAACAAAGCTGGAACGTCTTTTGTTTTGTGAAAGCGCAAGCAGCTGCGAAGATTCTCGGAAAGGGAACCAGGTCAGAGCAATGAGCACGAGAGTCTGGTCTGCTTGCGTCGGTACTGATCTCAGTCATATGACATCGCAAGCCTTGCGTTTCCACAAGGAGGATTAATTTGTTTCGACAAACTGCTAGTCTCAATGTTTGTTACATATTCTTCACAGGATTCTTCACTTGTGTTCTTCACATATGGCTTGAATGCATTCAGGGAATTAAATAAGTGCCGTTCCCATTCATAAACTTTATAATGCCCTCCATGGTGTGCTGTAGTCATGTCAGGGTGAAGTAAAAAAAAAAAAAAATAGATTTAACAAGCATGTTTGACAGTGAACCTGTAATTCATTTGAACACAACTACAAAATGACAAATGCATAATTTATTTTACATGGCTCCCTCCACAGAGCATGCTGCCAGAAACTGCACCGCAAAGCATCTGAGCCTTGTAGCAATCCCTCTCATTCACTACATGGTTGGAAAGAAAGCAAAATTCAATTTTATACAGTAGAGGAAACTACAGTATTACTAGAGTAAGACACTGCTAAATAACAAAATCAGTATTACTTGTGATATGAGAAAATAAAATGAGAAACAAATGAATATATGTCAATTATAACTATCTTAAAAATTTGAAGAGGACCTAGTTTTTTTACTAAGTTTAAATGGCACAAGTGAATAAGTATAAGTAAAAGTTTTTTTTTATTTTAATAGGGTAATTTATAAATGAGTGAATAATGCAATGAATAGATACCTGTATGACTCCAAAAGAAAGTTTTTATAAACACTTCTTAAAGCAAACATTCTTTTTCTTCTTCTTCTTTCGGCTGCTCCTGTTAGGGGTCGCCACAGCGGGTCATCTTCTTCTATATTTTTCTGTCCTCTGCATCTTGTTCTGTTACACCCATCACCTGCATGTCCTCTCTCACCACATCCATAAACTTTCTCTTAGGCCTTCCTCTTTTCCTCTTCCCTGGCAGCTCTGTCCTTAGCATCCTTCTCCCAATATACTCAGCATCTCACCTCAGCACTTGTCCAAACCAACGCAATCTCGCCTCTCTGACTTTGTCTCCCAACCATCCAACTTGAGCGGACCCTCTAATGTACTCATTTCTAATCCTGTCTGTGCTCTTCAGTGTTAAATTACCATTTCAAATTATATACATGAAAATAATCTTCCCCCATATGCAGTGTTTAAGACTTTTAGTGGTTAAAGCAATGTGCAGTAGGGCATCTCAAGAAAGGCTCATATGTTAAGTGGAATATAAAATGTGGAAAAATAGCTTTAAGTATCAATCCATTTTTAAATTTGCTTATTCCACTGCAGAGTTGCTGGGAGCTGGAGCTTATTCAGGAAACACTGGGCACAGTAACACAACCAGGACTGTAGCCCTACAAACACACCTACTTTGGGGCAGTATATTGAACCCGGTCAACCTAACACATGTGGAAGGAACAACCAGTAAAACATTAAACCAAGCTTTGTGTATATACCATGCAGCAGAGTCAACAGCTGTTGTAAAGAGAATGGGTCCGGCCGGGATGTCATTATAGAAGTAAAACATTATTTCTCTCTATTATAAAAAAAAAAATCCTGGAGAGAAACAGTAGGGTGATGAGACGTGATCTTCACATTAAGATCACGGAAGACACTTAAAAGACCTGCGAGTAAAGAGATTGGCCACAGAGCGTCTCGCGGGGACCTTAAACATGAGACTTTGTGCCAAGAGATTGACCCAGGACCGTCTCGCGATGACGTACAACATGAGATTCTTGTAAGACACGTCCTACTTACAACCAAATAAGAGCACGGGCAGCCAGCAAACACACTCAGTCGTATTTTGGCTTTGAGCACACACAGATCCAGGGCTCTCAGCGCATATAAAGCGTATAAGGACAATACGTTATAAATGAAACGTAGACAACTAAGCGAAGAAGAAAGCAGTGCGGAGAAAAGAGACTCAAAAGTGTTGGAGAGACAAAAAGAAAAAAGAATAATCTAGGTGCAAATTCAAAAAATAAGGAAAGTAATTATCAGCCCGGAACAAGTGGAATTGAAAACAAAAAGCACGTCCAATCCAGATGATGGCGCTATACACATGCAGAGCAAGTTAGAGATTATGAAAGCAGTGGAATTCGAAAGGCTCAAAAAAAAAATAGTTGGCGCGATACACATGGAGAAAGTTAAAGAATATGAAAGTAGGAAAATTAGAAAGTATAAAAAAAAAGAAAGTAAAGATCGCAGTAGCGCAAACAAATGGAAATTATTGCTCGAAAAAGGGAAAATAATCACCACGGACCAGATGTCATTGAAACAGAAGCAGGACAAAGCGAGGTCAGAAATAAAAGACAGAGTAGAAAACAAAGTAAAACGTCATAAAGAGGTTAAAAAACAAGGAGGCCAAACACATGCAGAGCAGGTTAGAGATAATGAAAACTGGAATTCAAAAGACTCAAAAAAAATGTAGACGCAAAACACATGCAGAGCAAGATACAGAATATGAAAGGAGAAAAAAACATCAGTGTCAAAACAAAGAAAGTACACATCGCATTAGCGCAAAGAAAGAGAAATTATTACTCGGAGAAATAACGAAAAGGCGAACAGAGATCAAATATATGCACACAGGTGATATGTCAGAAGTATGTAAATATTATAAGGTTTTGAAGCTTAAGTCTGAGAATTTCAAAAATGGGGTTTAACTCACATGCATTTATTGGTTACTTTTTTTCAAAGAAAATTATTAACTGCTGATGATGTAGATCGTTTTGTCTGTGTTGAAATTCCAAACAGAGAAAGCTATCTTGAATTATGGTACAAAGTCATTAAACATGTCTCACTGACCTCATTTAAAAGATTCAGTATATTGGGACTTGAAAGATTCCAAATATTGTTTTTACAGAAGTTCTGAAATAAAAGTGAAACTAATGAAATAGCAACAATTCAAAGAAAAAAAAATCTTAAAAGTGTGTATCTGGAAAACCAAAAATGGGGGTTGGTGAGCGAATCGAGCAGGGGGCAAAGCCCCCTAGTATAAAATAAAGATATATGACATAACACAATACTTTAGAAGGCCTTGATTGGAGACTTTATCAACACTTTGAGTTTTCATATACTGTAGAAGAGAGATTAAATACGCAAATGACAAGCACTGACAAGAACACTTGGGGAGCCGCCAACAAACAGGCAAGCAAAATGATTATTTTGAAATTCTACAAATTAATGTAAATATATCTTAATTGTTTGAAGATATCTCCAGATCATATATTTATCAGTAAATGCATTACTCATATTTTTAGCCTGCTCCACTTTATAATCTAGGCAAGATGATCCCATTGTAAAAAATGAGAGAATACCCATTTGGATGAGAATCAGAAGAAATCAAAAGGGTTTAACAAGTTTTAGATACTTTTCATGTGACCTCAGCTTGATAAGCGATCTTTCCAGGTCAGCCGTGTTCTTGTCAATAACGGTGCACATCTTAATTGCTGTGGATGCTCAAAGGTGCTGTTTTGTAAAAAGCTTTACCGCCATTCTGTGATCATCTGGTTTACATGAGTTGTCTCTTTGCTAAACGATATAGAAATGCTGGTTTATTCTTAATACATGTAATACACCTACACAATAGGGTGCACGGCCCACATCTCATTTACATTACATTCCCTGCCACACCGCTATTAAGGCAAGTACAGAGAACTGATGAATGGCAGTAAGGAGGACGTGTGAAGTTATTTGGTGGCTTTAAATTAACCCTGTTTGAACCAGTTTGTCTTCATGTGTGAAAACTCAGCAATGGATTCGTATTCTGGTCACGTCAACTACACACCTTGTTGGGACAGAATTTAACTTCCATCATCACTGCCTCAGATGACGTAAATGCAGGTATTGGATGGCTAAAACACTAAGAGGTATATTTTCTACTCTGTGTTTGCCTACTTACACGTGATCAGAGTTCAAGATACTAAGGTATATGAAAACCTTATTACCTGAACTCATACATACAACTCAGTCAGAATCTAGGACTTGACTTTTACCTTAGCATCTCAGTACAGTGTTTCTATTGTCTTATATTGCAATGTATCAGGCCATTTGTGTTTTTGAGATTAAGAAGATTTAATAAATAATAATAATAATAATACATTTTATTTATATGGCACCTTTCCCATGCTCAAAGCACTTACATAATATAAGAAAGAACGGCAGGGTATACAGTATATAGCATTATACAAACCAAATAAATAAATAAAGAAGATTACGACAGCGAATTGGCTTTGTGTCTGGGGTGATGGTTTTATTTGTCGACTCTGGTTCACTTCTGTAGCCTTTTACTGCATCATTAAGAAATTATTTACAGTACAGTGCATAGTGCAGAAGCATTCAGAGTACATCTTTATGAAAGTACACTATTCAGTTTAATTAATGGAAATTAAGAGCATAATCTGCGGTGGGCTGGCACCGTGCTCAGGGTTTATTTCCTGCCTTGTACCCTGTGTTGGCTGGGATTGGCTCCAGCAGACCCCCGTGACCCTGTAGTTAGGATATAGCGGGTTGGATAACGGATGGAAGGATGGATGGATAAAAGCATAATTATGCATAATGTTCACTTTTGGGAAAGGAAGAGTGACTCACTGAAGACTATGGCTGATATAAAATCTCACAGACTCTGTAGATCCTAAGGAGCTGAATAGCTGAGAGACAAAAAGTTTAAATTAGAATCCAGTTTACAAGCTTGACTGAAAAGCAGAAACAAGTGCTGTCTCCTGGAACAGAATATGTCTCTCTGGTGTAGAGTACTAAGGACTTAGATGGGTCTTCAAAATGAAGAAGGCACCCAAACATCACATTTGTAAGAGTGAAACACCAGATTATCAATCTAAAGGATCAACGATCACGTGTGATTTTCAAAAGGGGTTCATGCTCCCGGTGGCTCTCTCTGTGGAGTTTGCTTGTTCTCCCTGGGTCCATGTTGGTTTCCACCGAGTTCTCCATTTTCATCCCACAATACAAAGATATGGTAATCAGGTGAACTAGCATTGTAAATTTGGTCCCTGATGTGTGTGGATGCCATTCCCTGGATAAGCAGGTTATGAAGATAGATGGATATGCCAGTGACAATTGTTAAAATGTTGACCCAGTGCTTTTTAAGGTTTCTGGAAAAGAAAGAGTAGCTCTGGTTTAGAAGTAAAATGCCCTTTTGCATTTGTACATTGTGTCACGAGTCTGCCACGATGCAAATTACACCCCATCCCAGCCTCAACTTGCAGCCATCCACATTGTAAGTGAAACTCAGTGGCATACTGTCGTTTAACAACTTGGATTCAGCCTGTAAGTGAGAGACAGGCTAATGACAAAGCAGACAGTAGTTATGGCCAGTGTCCAAATTAGAACATTAGATGGAGTGAAAATAGGGCCGGGGTGGTGCCGCACAACCATGGCAAAATAATATATTATGAATTATTTACAGTAGTAATGGCAGTCAGGAAAAGGAGTCTGACAATGAAGAGGTTAAGAAACATCGAGCAGGTAGATGCGTGCCTGTTCCTTGGGAGTACAACACATTGTATATTCAATATTTAAACACTTAATTACAAGGCCAGCCTTTGAAGACAATAAGCTTGACTGATGTCCCTTTGAAAGGAGATGCTAAATCAATTGTGAGTTCCCTCCCAGTGACCACGGACAATCTGCAGTTCTCTATAGTGTGACACTCAATCTATTCCAGTGGTGTAATGTGGTGCTGGCATCTAAAAGGGGCCAACTGGTTGACTTTGTAGTCGGCCTTCCTCCAGTTATTGTGGCTGATCAGCTAACAAAGCATCCCTCTGTAATTTCACCTGACTGCCACAAAGAGAGGCTGCTTTCACTGCCACTGAGGGTCCGATGTGGCTGCATCTGTCTTTGAATTTTAAGAATGTTTTATCAATAAAATGAAGAACAAATAAGTATACAACACCTATTAGTGTACGAACGGCATTTGCACCTTTTTCCCCGTGTTCACCCTACTTCCCGCTTACAGTTTAAAAACGTGCTTCTCGGATCAGCTGGTGAATCCACACCAGCCTGGTAAGAGTGTGATTGGACTGGTGTTCACTTCAACAATTTTCCTGCCTCTGTGTCTTTCTGTTACTGCAGGGTTAAGTAGCATTATTAATAGGGAAAAATAGGTTTGAAAAAACTGACTAATGGTTAGAGGAAGTCCTTTACTGTTATCTTGTGTGCTATTGGTTAGCATTGTGTATTGCTCAGTGTAGACGACTTTAATACACTCAAGTGTGGGGGCTTAATGGATGGAAGCAGTAGTAAAGTTACAGTATATAAATGGGAACAACAAAATACGTCCGAAAATGTACGCATGGCATAGCATCCAGGGACTTAGCTAACCTGCTTGAAAGTTGGAAGCATTTTTAGTTATTTCAAAGAATCATTTATCACGTTTTTGCCTATTAAATATTTTTGCAACAGTAGTCATATTCAAAAGTAACAGTGATAATAGATTGCAGTTATGTACATTAGTGGACTACATTAAGAACATACTTATTAACAGGAATTTACAAAGTTATGAAGTTAAAAGCGTTGCCCAAGATGCTTGTAGCTGCTTAATAGCTTTAGTAGAGAGCAGATTCCAATTCAAGTGATGTCTAAATGGCACTGATTGATGATCTGCTTTTAATAGTTAGTTTAACAGCTACTGCAGTAGGACGGTCTATGAAGTTCAAATTTCTTTAACATTTTTGAAAGACGTTCCCAAAGATCTATGTTCAAGTGTCAAAGTAAAATTGTTGTGTTCTTCAAACTATAATGAAGAGAAAGTCAGGAGCTTTGCAGATAAATGATAGTGTCGTAGAAATACTGAATCACCTATAATCCTTATATATGATTTGATACTATCCGTATGTATGGTGTTCGCATCAATACCTCGACTCAATACAAGTTAGAACCATGCAATGGGACTCTGCCTCTGTAGTTAGAACATAACGTGGCAAACGTGGATGCAGTATTGCATGATTGGCTAAGAATGTTCGAATGCTTCAGTGACGCCGCGGGACGGCCGAGTATAGTAAGTCGTGTTGGTTCGAGCAGATAACAGTAAGTTTGGTTGGTTTTTGGAACGTTGGTTTGGTGGGGCGTACTTTCCAGGGCTAACATCGTCGACTGACTTAAACCCTTCAACAGCTCCAGAACCGTAAGTAATTTAGAACGTATCGCCATTTGCTTGGTATGTCGAAATCTATCTTTGGGCAGTTCGGTTTTGGCATCCGTCCTTCTGAAATCTATTGGCAAACTGAGTAATGACGGCTGGGTATTAACAACAGTCATTGTTTAAATTTTAGTCGATCTCAGATCTAAAATGACCACGCCAACATAATTATTACTCCAACTCTGATTAGAGTCGTAAAATATGGCTTGTTTTGAAAATTTGTTTGCCAGAAAAAATCAAATGAGGTGCGACGAAGAGCTGAGTTCACGTCTCGCAGCCCCATTTAAACAGGAAGCTCTTCATTACATTGGCCGAAAAGGTCTATACTAAGCACAAATCAATACCATGATAACAAAATCATGAAAAGGACTTAAAAAAACAAATAATTCTTTGCAGAGAAAGTATGGATTTCACAAATGTTGAATTTCTTATGGAGCAAAACTTCATAACTGACATTTGCTCTTCTTTTTTTTATTTTACAATTAACATACCTGAAGTAGCAGAAGAAGTGAACTAATACATAAGCAGCTTGCTTGAAAGCACATTAAAAAACATGGTCTCCAAATGTCACCATGTGAGTGAATGGCAGAAAGCTGTTCTTGACTGTCTGTAGGAAACCATAGTGAGGTGAGGTTAGGAGCAGGCGCTGATACAGTCGCATTGCCGCACCCACCACATGACAAACCAACTCAGGATCTCAGATTAGGAGCCGAGTGCAGTCAAGCAATGGGTGACACCTCAGCACCACACTGGTTCAGATGTAGTGGAACAGTGTGAGGTTTTTTATGGAGGACGGAGTTCCAATTCTGCCACCAACCCCCAGGTTTTTCCCTCCAGGTTGGGGGACCTACATGCAGGGCTGGATGCAGATTAACCTCATACCCAGGACGGAGCAATTGCAGGTTAAGGGCCTTGGTCAAAGGCCCAACGAACCATAGATTTCTATAAATTGAACCAGATTGCAATGAAAAAAAAAAACAAACAATTAAATTAGAGGGTTCAGAAAGGGCCCGAAATCAGCTATGGCAGCAGACAGAAGTCAGCTAAATAACTGAGAAACGCTGACAAAAGACAACAAAAATGAACCAAGGGAACTCGAAAGTCAGCAGTGTCAATAAATTGTATACAAAAATAATCTGCTGGAGCATCGCTATTAATTAATTCACTAAAAGGGACCAAAAAACAAAGTGAGCTCCAAACTACTTAACTGCAAGTAAGAGGTAATGGTGAACTAGGGGGGCACAAAAGCATCAGCTTTAAAAAAGCTGGAAAATAAAAGTTGGTTTCATGCAGGGTAATAGGGTCCCCTTGAAAAAACTGTTTCCCAAGTATTAAGTTGTCAGTAGAAAGCATCAATCAAATAAGAAAATTAAAAATTAAGTCAAGATTATCAATAGACAGTAATTGAGCCAAAATGCTCTTCTGAACCACAGGCAATGGCAGTAGTAGCCATTTTGACAACAGAGGAGCCAAAAGCTACTGACTTAACTACCCAAAAGTTCTTCTGATTCATTCTTAGAGTGATGACTCGTTTATTTCCCATGTGGATCACAGCGCCTCAAGATGGTCTCCATTTGGGACGGTCTTAGTGAAGCGATCTCTAGAAGGTTTGCAACTGCTGAGGATCCACATCTTTAATAACCCCAGCAGTTTTCCTCACTATACCATGCACATTTAAAACCTAACAAAACTGGTCATATATTAGCATTTGTTTTAGTGACTTACAAAGTCACAGTACAATTTCCTTCATTATTTACTGTAGGTTAATATTTGCTCCATTATTTCACAGTCTACCTAAAAAACAAATTTGAGAAATAAACTTAAAAACTACACTCTGATTTGTTTGTATAGGGTGGTCCAGATCTAATTATGCAACTTTTAATACAATGCAGGAAAACAATACAGGACAAAAGAAATGTTTGAAATATCTTGTAATAAACGAAAATGGACTTACATTGAATTACTGATTTTCCATGTAATGTCCCACCTGTCTTCCATTCAGTTGGATACAGGCTCTATGTAATAAACTTAATATGTTATAGCGTAATGAAAATTGCATAATTAGATCTGGACCACCCTGTATTGCCAGGCTAGAGGCAGAATAATCTACATCAATATGTGTAGTAGATGTTTTTTGTGACATTTTGTGAATTAAGTCATTGTGTAGTAAAATCTGATCATTTAGTAAGCCAAAATACTAGATTACTTAAAATCATAGAAGAACTTCACCTCACATATTGCAAAATTGAGTTTCCCAGACCTGACTCAACTCAGTAATCGTCCTGAAAAATGTGAAAAGAGCTGAGGACTGTTGGAATCAGCAGTACAGGGGAGATACAACATATTTTCATTATTTGTGTCAGTTGCCACTTTTTCTTTATCCTCTTCATCTCTTTCCATGTGCTTATCAGGACAATGTGCCTGATTAACTGTCTCCATGCAGCTCAGTCCTGTGCCTCCTCCCACTGAGATCTTTTTCCTTCAAATCATTTTTTACTTTATCCTAACATATTTTAAAATATTTTAACTCATTGGGATTGCATTCTTCCAAAAATAATATTTTTGTAAAGGG
>JANRMT010028174.1:107746933-107769092 GCA_026402145.1 Polypterus bichir lapradei | reverse complement strand
CACACATATATATATATATATATTTATACGGATGAACTGAATGATGTACAAGTTAGGATCTTTATTCATGTCAGGTCAGGGAGCATGCAATGGTAAAGTGTGTTGCCGCACCCACCACATGATGAAACAGCTTGGGATCCCAGTTGACAACCCTCCAGGCAGACACACGGTCCAGTCCCACCCTCTGGAAATGACCATCTATCTGCTACAGCCAGGTGTTACGTGGGAGTCCCCTTGGCCTGGTCCAGCAGCTCGGGTTATCAACAATGAGAATCATCCTTGGGGAATCGCACCACATGGCCGTAGTGCCGTAACTGACGCTCCCTCACAATGAGGTTAATGAGCCTCATTCGGGACTCCATAAGCAACTGCTTAATTGTTTCAAAGTCAAACCAGTAGTACCCAAGGATTCTCTGGAGAGACACAGTACCAAAGGAGTCCAGTCTTCATCTCAGGTCACTGGATAAGCATCCATGTCTCACAACTATATAGCAAGACAAGAAGCACCAGGAATCTAAAGACTTGGACCATTTGCATAGATATTGGTTGCGCCAGCCACCCCTTTCCAGTAACCTCATGACCTCCCATGCTCTCCCAATCCATCTACTGACTTCATAGGAAGAGTCATCAGAGACATGAATGTCACTGCCGAGGTAAGTAAACCTCTCGACAAGGTCAATACTCTCTCCGGAAATTGATACACTGCTGAGGTCTCTCAAGACCCCCGATCACAGCCTCCATTGACTCCGCACATTCATGTGGCCAGTGGTTTTACCTACTCAGTTAAATTACTGTAGTTACCACTTTTGGTGATGTGAGCACTGGCTGGCAGTGAGGTAAACAGTGAATGGTGGGAATTAAATTTGTAATTTCAAGGTTTACTGTCAGACACCTAGGTCATTCTGGTGAATGTATTAAGTTCTGTGAGGGACCTTCACTTTTGTAAATGAAGCAGAACAAGTAAAAATAAATAAATAAATAAATATTTTACAAAAACGTGACTATTTTTGTTTATTTGGTTACATACAGTTTAATGGAGATACTGTATCCTTAACCTGTTGAATAATTCAATTTGGACCCAGCAAGTTATGAGGTAAGCTCCCCAGTAAACTGTTCTGTTCATGTGCACAGTCCTCCTAACACATAAGCATTACTGCATTGGATGGCCTGCACATGTCAAACCTGTGCTGAATAAGGTAACCACCTCATGTGCTACACAACATAGACCAGAGGAAAGGGGATGGTAGCAAGAAAGCAAAAACAAAGACAACATTCAGACTTTAATAAGAAGCACTTAATAATGCAGTTTCATAAGAAAGTTTATATATATATATATATATATATATATACTGTATATAAGTTAATATATATTAGGCCAGGCACAAGTGACTGTGATGCCAAAGCAGAGGTGTCAGCTAGAGGTTTAGCCACTGCACTGAAGAAGACGCCAACAGGCAAAGAGGGAAAAAGTCACCGACTTCCTTTAAAAAAACACATTAGACACTGTAGTTCACATAGCTACTTATTGATTACATTTTTATTTCTTTTGTAAAGCAGTACATGCCCACAAAGGCACCTCTTTGCCCAGTCTGTTTTCATGCAAAACATTATTTTAGATAGATAGATAGATAGATACTTTATTAATCCCAAGGGGATATTCACATACTCAAGCAGCAGCATACTGATAAAAAACAATATTAAATTAAAGAGTGTTGAAAATGCAGGTAAAAACAGACAATAAGTTTGTACAGGGGGTCCTCGGGTTACAACGTCTCGACATGCGACATTTCAAGTTTACAAAGCTCACTCCCATAAAAACTTGAAAAAATGGAGACGTGAGTGTTTCGGCTTACGCCATTGGCGTCGTACTTCCAGACTACGTGGGCAAACTCGTTTGGTTGCGCGTGGCACAAGTGTTCTGTTAGTGTTGCTTTATGTGGCAACTTTTTGGCCCTTATGGCTCCTAAACGAAAGTCAGAGCCTTTAGATGGCAGTGCTTCGAAGATGAGGAAAGCCATCACCATGGAAGTGAAATTAGACATTGTAAAGAGATCAGAAGGAATAAAGGTAAGGAATTTTTTTTCCACTCATTTTTTCTGTTACTACTGTACAATACAGTATATTTATGTCCTTTTCATTTTTCTGTGGCTTAGTTGTGTTTTTATCTTCTAAATTATGATTTTGCAAATGTGTTAGGTTAGGTAAGTGACTGGGGCTAGGGTGTGTTTTCGGGTTACATCACTGTTGTAGGAAAGGAACTGTGTCGTAACCCGAGGACCCCCTGTATAGTGTTAACGTTTACCCCCCTGGGTGGAATTGAAGAGTCGCATAGTGTAGGGGAGGAACAATCTCCTCAGTCTGTCAGTGGAGCAGGACAGTGACAGCAGTCTGTCGCTGAAGGTGCTCCTCTGTCTGGAGATGATACTGTTTTTTCCAAGACCTAAAATTGAATTGAGCAGGTTTGAAGATGGTTGGATAGACAAGATATTATTTCAGTTCCCTGAAGCTCAGCCTTTTATAAATATGGACTCAGTTCAGTGTGAAAGCCTTCAATCAGTAGGCACCGAGTTTAATATTCATGTTTGCTAGAATTACTTTTGACATTTCAAAGTGCTTCCTGCAACCAACCCATCAGTCTTATAACCTTAGATGACATAAAAAGGAGCTTGGGGCCAACTCAAAGACGTCCATGAAATGGAAATCATTTACTAGATTAAAAAAAAAAAATATGTCATTGGGCATTTGAATTCATTATAAGGTTGTCACATTAAACCAGAGCAGAAATGTACACTCATCAGGAAAAGAAAGAAATCCTCATCATGTCTCCCTTTACCAAATGAATATCAGAACCATCCTAGTGGAAAGGCAGGGATTGAAAAATCATCTCTTCTGCAGCCTCCATCCCAGATCTTAAAACTGCAGGCCATCCATTCTCTGAATACCTGAGCTCTGACCTTCTCTGTAGCCAATACTGAATATCAGATGCAGAGAAACCGAGTGCTTCATGTAAGTCTGAAAAGAGAACATTATCCTCTTGGTGTGTTTCAACAACAGCTCTAAATGCAG
Organism: Polypterus bichir lapradei; assembly: GCA_026402145.1. Lineage (NCBI taxonomy): Eukaryota > Metazoa > Chordata > Cladistia > Polypteriformes > Polypteridae > Polypterus > Polypterus bichir. Next base: position 107,766,026 of record JANRMT010028174.1, on the reverse strand, counting down.
ATTCTCACACATAAAGAGGTTTCTGTGCTGTCTCCATTCTATACAGTCAGAGGTTGTCCACAGGCTCCATTCTATATGAGGTTATTTTCTCCATTCTATACTAGGAAGTTTTTTTTTCTTCATTATATTCCTTACAAATTGTGCACAAGGCCCTACCTCTGTTCTTTATAAACAAAGAAATTGTCTATGTGCTTTGTCTTACTGAAGGTGATGTTTATCCATAGTTCTGTTCTGTGCTAAAAGGGGGTCGCTTTTAGTCTTCATTTTACAAGTCCTGCAGCAACCAACATGTCTCAGAGAATGAAAGAAAAGTTACATGAGTTACAAGAGTTGCTCAAATGACAGAATTAATGAGCTTCTTAACCTGGATAAATAAGGTGAAACTGGATAAAACTGGTCTTCCTGACAAAGTCTGAGATCTCAAAGACTGAGATTATTGGTGAGAGAAGGCATCACACAGTCGGTTGTACAGTTGCACAGCTTTACTGTTCTTGCTGAATGGAGTCTGTTCTAAATCAAATGAGCATGATGAAAGACCGTCAAATGTTAGAAGTGAACCACACTGGTGAGGAATCATAAATTAGTGCAGGAGAATAGTTTTAAAGAAAAGAGAGGCAGCAAAGCTTTGCCCTTCATGAGGTATGCAGCTAAAGAAACCAAAATTGGCCAGAGCTTGAATCCCTTAGGAGTGAACTTATTGACACTACTGCCATGTCCTCAGGCCTCTTGGTGACTATATTATAATTATAGAGTGTAGAATTGTACATTGTTCAGTTTGCACAATCGAGAATTCTAATGGGACAGTCTTTTAAAGGCTCAAGCACAGGAACATGAACCCTTGAGGCCTTGAAACTGGATTGTTTAACATGACTAACCTGCCAGATCAACATAGGATGGAGGCCTTGTCTTAGATAAAGCCAGAATAAGGAGATTACAGCCATCCAGAAAGAGGCCTGCAGCCGTGTGTAAACATATGCCACAAAGCTGCTTGGCATTTTGTTTTCAAAACTGTTTTCTAGAAAGGAGCAATGTCTCCATGGAGAGTTGTGTGTACTCCCTTCTAATCCAAATGTCTCCCTGGCTGAAATGCAACGGTAGGAGATCAGCCCAGCTTGCAGATAAACTAAGATTAATTTGGGATTGTACATATCTCAAAAGTAAGCATTTTGAGAAAATAAAGAGACTTGGGAGTTCACCAGAGTCACCTTGTTGTTTAAAATGCTGATCCAGTTTTTTATTTGGTAGAAGTTATTTTCACGTGGTGCGGCTCAGCTTGCTGAACTGATGTTATTTTTGTAAAACAAAATAAAAAAATAAAAACCAATTGCCTGGCTAATTACGCCAAACTAAAAATGAATAGAAATTCCACAAAAACTGCGGTGGGCTGGCGACCCTGCCCAGGGTTCGTTTCCTGCCTTGCGCCCTGTGTTGGCTGGGATTGGCTCCAGCAGACCCCCATGACCCTGTAGTTAGGATATAGAGGGTTGGATTATGGATGGATAGATAGATTCCACAAAAAAAAAATTTTCCTTGCGACAAAGGTTAACACTGCTGCCTCACAGCTTTGAGTACTTGGGTTTGGTTAGTAGCCCCCTAGCAACATCTCAAAAGCCAGAAAGCACTACTGGCACCGGCCAGCCACATGAAACACTTGCCTGTATTTGACCAATTTACAGTCAGACCAATCAGTATGTCTTTGGAGGTTTGCAGCGAATAGCAGACCCCACAGGGATCTTCCAGACAAAGAGTGAAAAGTCCACACCAAAGAGAACTCACCTGAGAGCTGCGAGACGGCAAATACAATACCTCTCCATTACACTTAAATCAGCCTTTTCTTGAGAGAGCTCCTTTTTTTAGGCTTCAAACTCACGGCTACTGCTTGAATCCCAATGTATTAACCACAGTAACCACATTCACATTAAAAATATAAAACAATTAATACTGTATAGCTGTTTGCTCCTAAAATGCTTTGGTCTGCACTAGAGAAAGGATGCTATATAAAAAATACTTCTGTTATTGTCAGCATTAAACACATTTTTTATCCATTTATTTCAATTCTTGAATGCACCTTTGCCATTTCAAACATTAGCAGCACAGAGCTGAATGCAGACGCTAATATTGGACCAGAAGCGGGTCCATCATATTAAACATGCACACCCACACCAGCCTATTCACCTAACAAACACCTTTGGGATGTGAGAGGATACCAGGAGAAAATCCTTGTGAACTCTGGGAGAATGTCCAAACTGCAGTCAGCCTGTTAGCTGAACCCAAGTTTCTCAATCTGCAAAGTTTCAAACTTAAACACTGTGCTGTCGTAGCGCTGTGTCCCATTCATTCTCTGTCTATCAGATTGTTATGTATGCAAATGCTTTTGCTTTATGATGCATTTTTTTATGAAAGCACCTGACATGTTTAGCATGAAAACTTTGACTCTTGTTTTCTGTGTAATTCAATTGAGCTACTTAACAATAATCAGGCCAAATATGTCACTAATGTTCAAGCTGAACGTAGAGAATGTTGTTTTCCTTCTATCGAGGTACAACAGAAGCTCATCAGAAAAGGCTCGAGTGTTTTCGTTAAAGCTCTTAGTAGTGTGGTCCGCATTCTGCAAGTCAGTCTTTAATAGGCAACAGAAACAGAAATAAAGAATGAGTGCTTGGAGGGCTGAACTATTCTTAAATAACCAGATTATAACAAACGCAATCCTGTGTCTCACATATTGAGAGAGTTTGACGTGAAAAAGTAGAAAATATCCAATCTGGAAGAAGTGACACAGACACACAACATCAGGAATACAGTACTATCAAACTGCCCTTCCCAAGCCAAACCTCAATAATTCCATTCATTCAAACCCCCATCAGTTCAGCACTAACACAAATTAAGTAAGTGCGGGCCTGCATCTTTAAGATAGAGTAGATGTTTTTCATGCCAAAGCGTGGTCACCATAAGAAGCTTTAGGTAAACCTTTAAGCTGTTGGTCTCTCTGCTTACCTTTAAGAGAGTGGAGTTCTTTGCCCTGTTTTATTCTCTTCTATCTCAACAGTTATTTGGCCCACAGTGAAAAGATGAAAACTCTTATTCCGAAGTTCAGGCTTAATTTCTGGTAAATCACATGAGATGCTGCTAGTAGCACCTGGGCTGTGAGTTGTGTGTCTAAGCACTGGCAGGCTGCTCTGCTCCTCATTCACAGCCTGTGATCCCTCTCAGAGAGGGTGGTGTGCCTCTGCTGTGTGTGTGTGTGTGTGGGGTGGGGAGAGGAGGAGGAGGAGCTCTGCACAATTCACTGGAGCAAAGTGCACTGGGCTGCCTCACACAGTGTCACAAATCAGTGACAGCCTTTTGTGAGAGCCACAAGCAAACCTGCCACCCCTCACCTCTCGGGTAACAATGCAGAGGCTCTTAGCAGTGCTCGCTGATCGGTTCCAGTCCTATGACTGAAGAACGGCTGTGACAAGTAGCTATGGCACCGTTCGTGTACCACAGGCACCCATAAGATACCTTTCTGCATTTACTTACAGATTGTTTATAAAGTTGAATATATGAAGTCTGTCTTCATATTAATATTGAGCCTCCTCTAAATAAAATAAGCTGCCATGGAATCTCTAGCTCATTTCAAAACCAATATAAATTCTAAAGGTAAGACTGCATCTTTGACTTGGTGCAAAATGGTTTTCTTTGCAAAATTGTTATTTACTGTAGTGTGTTGACTGAGCGGATACCCTGATGGTATATGACTTTGATCGGAGTTTATGGCTTCATTGCCTCAGGAGAATGCCATGTATTTCTCGGTCTTCTCATAGATAAACCACACAGAGCCTCTTTTCTCCAAGTTGACAGTGTTATTCAGGACTTCTTTTGTGCGATTCTTCATTCTTGTCCAAACCATTGTGCCACGCTTTGATGTGCTTTGCTTCCAATGGATGCAGCTAATGCTTAGTGATGGTTATAACTGCCTAGGTTCATGTGAGAAAGTTTTGTTTGATGATATTTTACATTTCTAATTTTTACAAGAAGACATTACTGGAGTTGTCAGCCCCTTATATCCCGACTAGCTGTGCTACCTGTCAAAGACACATTGAAATCTTAGAAATGAAGTCAGTGCTCCATCTATTAGAATGAATCTTGTAAAGCACGTGGTAATAAAATGCATTGCATCTGTCATTCCAACATGTGGCACATCACACAACTAGCAACTGGATGGACACATAGACACTTATCCTTTTATTAAGGTGGCTGTTTAGTTAAATACAGCACATAGTGTGTGTGTGAACACTGAAGGTCATAGAATGTTCCAATAAATTCCTAAACTAAATAGAAAAATGGACACAGCAAAAAATTACACGAATTGAGCTAACCTCAGTGTAACTTTATAAAAGAAAAAAAGGCCTGTTGCTTCTGCATGACGCCAAAGAAACTATTCACAAACTAAATGAAGGTGCATCATTAAATCAGACTGCAATATCCATGTGCATAACAGTAAAACTTTTCTCCACATAAAACCTAATTAGTAACAGACAGTCTTATGCTATTTAATTTTCAGTCAAAAATATATGGTAAGTACCGAAAGTTCCCTATGTGATTTTTTTTTTTTTTCTAGGAACAATACTTGTTGAGCTAAATACTTTGCTTTCTGTGTAAATGAACCAGTTTACTGTAAATGTACTTGTGGCTATTTAAAATAAGATTCCAAATCATCAGAAAACACTCAGAAGTATATAAAAGTTTATTTTATGGTCTGTTGTTAGAACTTTCCAAAAATAAACCATCATTGATTTAGAATTGTTGCTAATTTGGTATTCAGATATGGATACCACGTAATGGAACTGTGACATTCCTTACGACACTTTCTTGCAAACGTTAACTTAATATCCCAACAGAAAATAAGATCAGTACTTTAGATCTTATAAGATCAAATACAGTAAAATGTTGGCCTCCCATTCTGACACCATTAACAACCTTAACAATTAGCATTAAGATCCTGACAGATTATTTAAATAAAGAACAGAGAATGTGCTCCCTCCTATAACAGTACAAGAGCAAGCCGATTTTATTAAAGGCAGACATGTATTATCAATCTTTTGATGTTTGTTTAGTGTAATATACCTTCTGCAGTATCTGACCTCCCAGAAGTCCCGTTCTGTCCTGATGTACAACAAGCTTTTGATAGGTGAATGTTCTGTAGTACAAATGTGGGCTCAGACTTAGTGTATGGGCTTTGAACAAATGATTATAATGCAGTCCAGAAGCCTCTGTTGTTATAAGTAATATAAATTCTGACTATTTCACACTAGAACACATAACCAGACAGGGCAGTGTACTGTGCAATTCCCAGTGCTTTTTTGCATTTGCTGTTGTACTTCTAGCTTTCCTTCTCTTAAACAGGCAGAAATAGGATCATAACAAAAGTACTTGAATACAATGTATCGCTCAATGCTGTAACAGTTCAACTGTCTAGGAGTTCTGTTTGAAAAACTTAATTAATTCAAGTTTAATTTTTGCTGTACGATAGAAAACATGGTCATCACACTTTATCTGTAACATTTATTATTCTTAAAACAAATATCATTCTTAGGGTCTTCTAAACATCATGGTGACTTTTTTTAGTTTCCTTGGAAATCATGACGAGAATGCTAAAGGCTTCACCACAAACATAATATTATTAATCTTAGAAGAAGTAGTATGAAAACATAAGCTGGACTTAATGTTTGTCACTTCAGAACACACCACCATAAATAATACTGTAACAAGAACTACGAAGGAAAGACTGAGACACACACCAAATGAGATATAAGCCCAGTAAACAGCATATTTATTTAATAATGAATGATTTACAGCCGTACTTCCAGAAGAATCACCTTTCTGCTGTTATGGCATATGGGAAACGCTTTGCAAAGTAACACTTGTATTGAAACTAGCCAAGGCTATAAGTCACTTTCCCTTTTCCAGTGGTGCCAATCATCTTCCACTGTGGTGTGATGTGTCTCTCTCAGTGATCCGTCCTTATCTTCTGTGAGGCTCTATTTATTCAATGCACTGGGAGTCTGTGATTGCCTTCTTGAACCTTCCTGGGCTTGTAAACTCTAATGCAAATGTTCCAGGAATTTTGAAAGCTGTGCCAGTTAGGACCTTCTTCCTACTTTGAGACACTTGATAAATATGGACACTTGACTCAGCCACTCCAGAATAGAAGTATAATTGCTTTTAAGCCATTCCTGTGTAATTGTGGCTGCTTTTTATTTGGGCTCGCGGTCTTACTAGAAAACAAACCTCTACAGAGATAGGATTCTTGCAGACTGCATCAGGTTTTCCCCCAGGATTTTGCTGCATTAATTTTATCCTCTACCCTCACAATCCTTCCAGGGTCTACTACAGAGAATCATTCCTCACAGCATTATGCTGCAGCCACCATGCTTCACTGTGGGGTTGGTGTGTTTTTGATAATGTACAAGGCTTGACTTACGTCAAACATGGTGTTCAGTCTGATAGCCAAAAAGCTAATTTTTAAGCTGAGTATTGCTTCCTCCATGCACTTTCTAGCCTAAAATTTCATTTTTTTTTCTTTTTTTAACAGTGGCTTTTTTATTTAAAAACTAGTGGTCAAGGACCCAGGTGACAATTATTGTACACACAGTCTCTCCTCTCTCAGCAGTAGTATCTTGTAACTCCTTCAGTTACCATAGGTCTCTGCACAATCAAATTGTCACATATACTAACAAATGTATTTATTTCAGCATTTAAATTTCAAATTGAGTACTATAAGGAACACACTGAGTTCTTAGGTTATAGTGCACCAGTCTAATTGAAATTATGCAATAACAAGGGCTTACATGTATTCGTCCTCCTCTGTATTAAGCTCACTGCTATGATTTTTGTAAACCACCAGATGTCAGTATTTTCAAAGCACCAAAACCTTTTTTCAGTACAATCAGGAAGAAGCCCCATAAACATTCACAGGGCTTCATCTGCCCATCATTAGGTTTAGATTTAATCGTACTCCAAGTGATAGTCAGTGATTTGGATATTATCATATATATATATCCCCTGACTTATACTTTTAATGGAGTTACTTGAAGTGTTGTTTTGTCTTCATTGAGTAACTTGGGGCAAGATACTGTTTCGCCCCAAGCTGTCCATCCCACTTTGAGGTGCATTTATACTACAATCAATTGAACACCCTTGACTACAGCCTGGTGATCTTCACTGAACTAATTTTGTGAAACCAATTGCCTGCACCAGTGGTGGTTTAGGTGTGTCATATCAAAGAGGATGAATCATTTTGTTTTATATTAATAATTTAGTCCACTTTGCAGAGATTTGTTTTCACTTAACTCAAGAGTCTTTTTCTATTGATCAGCGTCAAAAATCCAAATTAAACACCATGACTCAATGTTGTATAACAATAAAATGAGAAAACCTCCAAGAGGGTGAATACTTTTTATAGAGATGGTATATACGAGTATGCTTCCTTTGAACAGCTACACCTTCAATATCACCTTTCAGTAAAATCCTTCTTTTTCTATATGCAAGGTAGCAACTTTATCAACACAAGCTTGCCCAGCTTCCCTAATATTATTTATCTATGTTTGAAACATACAAGTTAGTAATGTTGAAGATGCTGCCAGTACTTCCAAACTCAATGAAAATATTTCAAGGAGTGGACTCCAGGTGATTTTGAGCTATGACCGGAAAGGGGCCCTTCCATCAGAATCCCAGACAAGGAATGGCATGTCTTCTTATACAGGAGGACAAACCTCATATTGGACACTCTCTTCTCAGATCTTTGTGAATTGTTTGATTTGTAATTGAATTTTACATACATGTTGTACTTTTAATTGAACAGTGTTTAACATAATTGAACGCGATTTAGAAGCAAAATAACTTTTGAAATGAAAATATAAATTAAAAATAACAGTAGGCAGGAAATTTTATGTGATAGTTATATTGCATGTGGATCAAACAGAAAGTCAGCAACAACCTTAGTTTTTCCAGAACTCTGACCAGAAATTCATGTCAACAAAATGAACTGAGAAGGTAGGTAAACATACCTGCAGCAAGTGAACTCCACATTACTCTGAGAAGGACCTATGATAATTCTAAGAGTATTAAATAAATTGACAAAAACAGTAGTTCAGTAAGGTAACAGGCCAAAGACATAATCAAAACAGATGGCTAAGGAATGTTGAAATAATAATAGGCAGACTTGGGGCAATCTAACTCAAGGAAAATACACGGAATGTACAATGAACTGAATTTGCTAGTGTCTCTAATGTACTGAGAAAGGGCAAGGCTGGAGTCCATTCAGTTTAACAGTACAATCCTCTACCTAATGTTCCCTCAGTTTGTCTAACAGTATGTTTTGGGAGAGCACTATTATAACATAACTGGTGTATTTTTGACACAACTCCTCTGTCAAGAACGTTTTTAATAGTAAGCATTTGAAGAAGAAAAAAAAATGGTTACATATGTGGACCATATTTGTATGGATTCAGATTGGCAATCATGCACATTACTCATCACATTTATAGTTAAGATGAGGAAGTTCTGTTATCCTTGTGGTTTACGGTTTCCTTTTATATCTAGAGTAACATATTTCACAACAGAAAGCATAATTTAGAAGATTTCTGGAGCGTTGCTGCATCGATCTCAAAAGTAGAATAGATTTAAATGAAGAACTTAATAAAAATATAACAAAGTCATCATCTGTTAATAAGAAAGACTAAAGTCGCCATTTGTCCTGTTAGTCTGATGGTCATGTTTAGAAACTGGGTTTAAACAACATCAGATATTATGTCTTTTATGAGTTTTTAAAAAGTCTTGCAGCAAAGAGGTAGAGTTTGAGTTATATAAAAGGGTGAAAATGAGAAAGAAACACAACAGAGAATTGTATTAAGTGAATTTCAGAATGATGTGTCATAAAACAATTAACATCTGTTGTCAGTTTGATCGAACATATTAGATAGATAACAAAGGAAGATATATATTCACCATCAGCTCATTTTGGTGGAAACACATTGTCCATGATCATTTTAATTTCAAGTTATGTCCTAACAAATTTTGCCTAACCAATACCAGGGTATAAAAATGATTGTACAATATAACAAGCAGAATTTCCCTGGTACCCTAGTTTCATTTAGAACTCTACAGGCAAACATTTGTGACCAAGGCATTTCTAAGCCTAGTGGATCTTTTAATGGACAAGTACTGCTTGTTGAAAAATAACATCCACTTTTATGCAAGCTAAAGAGATTCCACCTTTAAATTTATTTTTATTTGTGATTCAGTCCTGTAATGTTCTAGCTAAGGGATACCTACTGTTGCATTCCTGGATTAACTAATTTGCCATTGGTGTAAAGGTGTAATATTAAAGAGCCAACTTATTTGTTTCAAGTAAAAGTATTTGGTTAACCTCATAAGGCAGGGTGTAATACTCTGTATAAAAACCTGAGAAGTAGTGACATACAGTTTACCCATTCAATTTCCTAACCTGTACACGGTACATATAGTTTACGCAAGACAAAATAGCATACAATGACATGAGGTATGTACACAGACTTGTCCAGAAAGATAAAATACGGAAATAACATGTCACAAGCAGTTCAAAGAGTCTTAGCTGATAATCTGTAATTATGTTCTCTCAGGTATTGTATATATGAAATATATCTGCTTCAGACTTTCTTCCCAAATGACCAGCTTCATTCAGCATACAGTATTCAATGCAAAATATACATAATAACTTATAAATAAAAACATATAAAAAATAGGTATAACTAAAGCATCCTGGAGAGCAAGTTTGGCATTAAACAATCAATACTTCAGATGTGATTCAATAAAATGCTTGAGCTTTATTTCAAATTCATGCTACAAATCTGAGTAGAATACAAAAATAAAAAAAGAAATAACCCTAGAAAATAATCACAGTGAACCCAAATGATTAAATGGTAGGACAATATTGGCACATTTAAAGAAATATAAAAATAATAACACAAGTTGATCCTATTATTTTCGTAACAGTAAACAGATTGACTGTGGAAATGCAAGTAAAAAGGCAAGTAAACAAAACATGAATTATCACATCAGTGGTATAAATGCTGTATGTGGTTAGGAGTTCTGAAATAAAATATTCTACCATGCAATACAGTTGCAACTTTCAAGGCAGAACAGCCTGACTTCAGGCCACAAAACTTTGCTTCCACCTTCACCATTTGGCTGGACCACCATTGTATGTTTTTAATGTCAGTGTACAAACAGTTTCCTTGGCAGCTTGTTTCAATGCATAGCTTCAAGAGAGTTCTTTAAAGCTAAGTATTTTCTGAAAACCAACCAATATTTTTTCTGAACCCAAATCTCAACACAAAATATCATTTCTGGAAATTTACAAAACATCATAATATTTCTGAACTGCTATTAAGGCACACTTGAAAAAGTACTGATTGAGGAGATACAAAGGAAGAATGGCAAACTCCACAGTGGATAATACAACCAATCTGCAGGCATCCCTGATCTGTTCTTCATAAATCTCACAGAACTCATTGCAAATTGAGATTACTGAACAAGCTGTAGAGACATTACACACGCACATCATTTGTTAACCATATAATATCGATAAAGGCTTAAATGCTCATGCTTCACAGTCTACATAATTTTTAGGGCATTCACTGTTTACATCCTTTATAATATACATATACCTACAGTATATACTGCATATATGAGCATGTGTGTATGTGAGGTAAATACAGTAATTAGCACAGCATATTTTCTGAAGGCAGGTCATTTCTTGAAAATTTTACATCTGCCACCATAATTTTATCTATGCTTTAAGCACCCAGTTTGAATGGTCACTTTGAGCACACAACCATACATAAATACATTATACAAACAATATATTTTTGGTCAGAAAAACATTGTTTTGTAAATGCCTTTGGTCCTAAACAGTCTGAACTTCTTCAATTTAATGTCTTACCTTTCCTTATACAGTTATTAAATGTCACTGGCCACCAAAAACACAGAGTAATTATACTGTTAATCAAAATTTTGTAAAGGTGTATTTCATTCATGTTGTCAAGATGTTTAGATCATTGCAAGTCAGAGATTTAAAAGTAACTGTGGTATGAAATATGTGAATATAATCATTGTCCACCTTTCACATTTAACAACCAGTAGCAGGATGATGACTATAGGATCCCTCGGCATGTCAGCAGGTGTTCACATAAATAGAAAATTCTGAGAAATAAGAGGATGACTAACAATGGCAGGGTGGGCACATAAGCTCTTTCTGATTGAGCACTAGATACTCAATGCACTTTCTCACAGACTTATGGAAATACTTCCAGGGTGATAAATTAAAAGTGATCAATTGAAAGCTGTAAAATATATCTAAAACTGCTATTTCTTTCCAGAAAAAAACAACTCGGCTGCACACCAAATAATTTTAAAGCAGTAAGGCTGAAAATATGCATTACTGTGCTACCATAGCTTGACAGTAGTGAAACCGGTTTCACAAAGGGATCACATACATTTACTCCAACAGTTTTATCCTCGTGAAAGTATCCTGAAATTAGTGAAATGGTACTGCTGTTTAGCATGATTAAGCATGTCCTTAGAAGGAATAAATTAGCTTCACAAGCATTGCATACTAAACACCATAATGAATTTACAAACCAGCAGCAAGATGTACTGAAAATGAAAATCTTTCACTTAATACTACTTGAATTATCATAAGTAATTTGGAGAACAAACGGTGATGTTATGTATCCCAGGTAATGGAATAAGCACAAAAAAATCTGCTAGTGTAAATAATTTATATTTATATATGTATATTTATAGATATATATAGAAGAGTTATGATTTTATGACATATCTGCTTAATATACTATATTTGACTTATGTGATACTGCAGATGGATTACATGCTTTCATGCACCAGAATGGTGGAATGGCTTAAATATGGCACCTACAATTTACTGTTTAATAATTTTATAATAATTACACAAAATGAAAATATTGTAAAAAGTATAAAACAGAACAGTTTAAAATGATTTAAAAAATACACACTCTTTAAAAGAACTTATTATTTAGGTCACTTGATGAGTGTAGGGATGCTGCATTATATGGACACAATGTACATTTACTAATATTTGGGTAAAAAGGTATTTGAGTTGCTTTGATTGCAAATAAGCAGTACTGGCACCAGCTGAGAAAAGAGTAGAAATTACATTTTGTACAAAACTTAGCAAATGCACAACATTTTCAAAGGAAAATGTTTATGTGCCCAAATACACTGCTTGTAGAAGTCTGCTGAGTAACTGTATAATGGCCATTTTCCTGGAAACAGCTGTGCTGGGAAAACAGATTTCTTTGACTGTGAAAGAGCTATTGGACTAGCAAATTTTGGAAAACGCTGCTACCAGGAAGTGAAGAGTTACACCGAAAGATGCAAAGTGCTTGTGCGCCTTGCTTTCCAACAGTAGTCCTCCCATTGACAAATAGTTCATAGCCCAGGGTGCGGGGTCAAGTGGAGGTTAAATATTGGTGAGTACATTACTAGTAATGACTTTGATGCTGACAGTGCCTGACACATCATTGCTCTGCCGGTTACCCTTGTCTCGGAGATGTAATGTGTGTTGTTGTTGGAGGTCTCCAGGGTCTCCTGTCAGGACAACTTGACCCATGAAGGTGTCACACATAACATTCTTATTGTAAATCTACAAAGAGAAGGAAAAAAAAAAAAAAAAAAAAAAAATCAGAAAACTTAATTTTACTTGATTCTTAAATATCAGATGGAAAATCATGTGATAAGGAATGATTCACTATACTCACAAAAAAACACAAACAAGTGACTGAAGGGATCAGTCCTTACATAAAATTTAAACTGATTAATATAAACGCCTAATAAATGTCATTATATTTAAGTTTTGAAGAAACCTCAATATATATGGTTTTGTATAAATGGTTTTCTCATCTTTTCTAAAATCTACAGTGTACTGTATAATAAAACAAGAATTAGGAATTTTATTTTACAGATACAGGAATATATTTATTCAAACCAAAGTGTAAATATATAGGTTTTGTATGAATATTCCTCATCTGGAGTGTTATCATCAAAGGCTCAGAACAGATTTAATTTCAGTAGAAAACAAACAAATAGATTTTGTAAGTTTGTGTGTAGCTACTCAGAGGAGCTACAAAAACAAAGCCCTTTGAACAACAGGATTTAAAATATATATTTTTAATAATACATAGTTGAGTGGATTAAAATGCAAATTGGGATGACCAGCTCCATAGTAATTTTAATTAACTACGGTACTTTGTAACACCAGTATATGCAGCTGGGTGCTCTTTGGACTAAATGTTTATGACTGGTTGCTGCCTTGTTGTTGAGGCACCAACATCAAACACTGCTGAAGTGTAGCTAAAATAAGCACACCCCATCCTATGTACTTTCTGTACATCAGTTTAGTTGCAGTAGGCAGTTTTACTTTTGAGAGTCATTCGTGTGACAACTCCAACATGCAGTAGTGCTGTAACATCACATCACTGAAGAACACAAGCACTAAAGCAGACTTGACACATGTCCTTGTATCCTAATACATAACAGGATATCTGAAAACATTTGCTGGCTTGGAATTTTTAAAGATTTGCCAGTATCAGCCTGATATAAAAAATGTTTTGTTTTTGAATCATTGCCTCTTAACACTTTCTTCATTAATTGCTCTGTATTTCACTGTAAGAACTTGAAGTCTTTGCAAAAAAAAAAAAAAAAGCCCAGTTACATTACATCCATTAACAAACACACATTAGTCCACATTCTGATAATCTGTATCTATTGTAAAGGGAAAGAAAGACAGACAGAACTTTGTCCCCAGGGGAAATGTGGATTTTATTAGAAGCTCTTCAAATAAATTAATATGCACGCACACAAACAAAAATTTCCACCCCAGAATGACTAAAAAGAAAGAAACCTTTTCACTTGGCATTTGTAGTGATAATGAGGCATTATACAGCCTCAATAGTGATTCTTGATACACTTCTGCTTAATAAGTTGATAGCTGGAAGTCCTCATTGTCCATGTGTCAGAGAGAGGATCCACAGCATTGTTTACAATGGTATTTAGTTTTGTTTTAATTCTCTCCTTCACCACTACCTCCTGGGGTCCACAGTGTGTCCATAACTAAGCTTGCACTTTTAGACAGACAGATAGAATTTTTTTTTTTTTTTAATTAGCTTGTTGATTTTATGGGCATCACCTGAAGTGATGTTACCAGCCCAGCATGCCACAGCTTAGAAAATCACACTGGCCATCAGAGTTGTAGAAGATATAAAGATGTCACTACCAACATTAAAGGAATGCAGTCTCCAAAGAGAAAAAAAAAACTGCTCTGTCCTTTCCAATATAGTTCCTTTGTGTTACGAGACCAACCTAGCCTGACATTGATGTGGCACTTCAAGTAGCAATGCAGTACACTACATCCACTCCCTGAACAATGAATTAGCGAAGAGGCTCTTTGGTGCTATGTAAGTCAATATCCCATTCCTTGGTTTTGTTGATGTTAAGTTGTAGACAATTCTTTCTGCACCAAGAAACAAAGTTCTTTACCTGCAACCTATACTCTGTCTCATCTCTCTTATCAATACACTGCTTAACTGCAGAATCAGCTGAGAAAACCTGCAAGTGATATGTCCTGGTGTTACATATATAGTCTGAGGTGTACAGAATGAAAGGAAAATGAGACAGGACTATACCTTGTAGTACTTCAGTGCTGTGCACATCCACAGACTCGCTACATCACAAGGACCAGCCTCTTAAGTCTTCATAATGTAAGAAGTATATTATATACACACACACTAGGGGCCGTTGCCCCCTGCTCGCTTTGCTCGCCAAACCCCGCCCCCATCTCTGCTGCTCGCATTGTGAAGAGGGGGGCTGAACGCACCCCAAGGAGACGCAGTCACTCCTCCAAAACCCCCTCTTAAAATGGTGATACAATGAGAAACAAATATATATTCTTTTTAACCTCCTCTTTGATCGATCAGCTTCTGGCTTGCTGCTGCTGCCGTGCCGCTTATCACCTATGTACATATATTCAATCTCTTTTTGCTTTTACCTTTTCATCAATATCGCATTGAATTTTGATTCCGTATTTGGAATTAGATTGTGCCAACGCAATGTATAACTGTCCTTGAGTGAATATCATTTCTTTCTCTCTACAAGAAATGTGTCTGACAATAGCATTCACACAAATGAGAAATGATTTAACCTCAGATCCTCAAATGATTGTCTCCTTAGAATTCCAAGAACAAAACCTAAAAGAAGTGGTGAGGCGGCCTTCTGCTGCTATGCACCTAAAATCTGGAATAGCCTGCCAATAGGAATTCGCCAGGCTAATACAGTAGAGCACTTTAAAACACTGCTGAAAACATATTACTTTAACATGGCCTTTCTATAACTTCAATTTAACTTAATCCTGATACTCTGTATGCTCAATTTCCTCATAATAACCATTCAGGGTAGCTCTAAAATCCATACTGACCCCTACTCTCTTTTCTGTTTCTTTTTCCGGTTTCTTTGTGGTGGTGGCCTGCGCCACCTCCACCTACTCAAAGCTTCATGATGCTCCAACAATGATGGATGGACTAAAAGGCAGAAATCTACGTGACCATCATCATCAAGCCTTTCCGTGAGAACCCTAAATCCAAAGAGGACTGTTTCATTTATGTTAGGTAGAATGCCCAGAGGGGACTGGGCGGTCTCATGGTCTGGAATCCCTACAGATTTTATTTTTTTTCTCCAGCCGTCTGGAGTTTTTTTTTTTTTTTTTTCTGTCCCCCCTGGCCATTGGACCTTACTCTTATTCGATGTTAATTAATGCTGATTTATTTTGTTTTCTTATTGTGTTTTTTATTTTTCTATTCTTTATTATGTAAAGCACTTTGACTACTGTTTGTATGAATATGTGCTATATAAATAAATGTTGTTGTTGTTGATTTCTCTCACGGGATTTTACTTTCACCAAACAACAAATCTTTTAATTCTTGCAGATACGTCTCTTCATTGGGAAGAAACACTACTTTTTTTTTTTTCCCCTCATGGCAACATGAATCAGACGATCTGCAAGTCTCCGACTTAAACTAAAAAGCTGAACAATATCTACATACTTCTGTCATATCACCCATGTCCATATATTCGATCTCTTTTCGCGATTCCGTTATTTCACCGAGTAATAATTTCTGTTTGTTTGCTCTTATGTTATGTTTACTACCCTTTTTTTAAGACTTTCGAATTTTCGTGCTTTCATTATCTCTAACCTACTCTACATTTGTACCGTGACAATGTTTTTGAATTATTTATGATGTTCTACTTTGTCATCTACTCTGTTTTATTTCTGGCCCCAGGCGTAGTTAAACCTTGTGGCACAAAGACACGTCTCGCGGGACATGAAAGTGTCTCTGAGAAAATCACGTCTCGTGTCCCCGTGAGATGATCCAGGAACAATCTCTTTTGTCTCGTGGGACTTTAGAGTGTCTCGTCTCCCTCATAAGATTTTTATATATATATATATATATATATATATATACATACACACACACACACACACTAATAAAAGGCAAAGCCCTCACTCTCTGACTGACTGACTCACTCATCACTAATTCTCCAGCTTCCCGTGTAGGTAGAAGGCTGAAATTTGGCAGGCTTATTCCTTACAGCTCACTTTCAAAAGTTAAGCAGGTTTCATTTCGAAATTCTACGCGTAATGGTCATAACTGGAAGCTGTTTTTCTCCATTTACTGTAATGGAGAGGAGCTCGAAAGCCGTGGGGCCGGAGTTTCGTGTGACATCATCACGCCTCCCACGTAATCACGCAGTACGTAGAAAACCAGGAAGAGCTCCAAAAAGCGCTGAGGAAAACATGCATTATATAATTGAGAAGGCAGCGAAACAATAAGAAGCGAGCGAGTGACATATACAACCATATTCATGAGTGATGCTACTACGGAAACAAAGCACGGTGTAAACCTAAACTTTAAATTAAGTTCATAGACACGCTGCCGCTGGCGTTTGTAATTTAGTGCCTGCCCATATAAGGCCGTCCGTCAGCGGCAATCCAATAAAAACACTGCCACTAAATATTCACGGGTGAAGGACTGTGCTTATGCGGAGGAAGATGAGATGGTCAGGGTGGTGTTTGGCACAAACTCAGCGAAACTGCGAGAGAAAGTTTTAAGTGCCGGGACTTGGGTAAGATTAAATACAGCTGTGCACATAGCACGACATGGCACCAGCACAGCTGGGAAACTTCGATGCATGTACACTGAGCGGCTCACGTGAACTGACACAGTGCACAGACAAAAAGCAACAGTTCCAAAGAGTGCTGAACAAAAACCGAATTACACAATTGAAAAGGCAGCAAAAAAATATGAAGCGTCTGATACATACAAGCATATTCATAAGTGCAGCTACTGCGGAAACAAAGCACACAGTGGAAAAAGTCAATGTCCCGCTAAAGGAAGACAGTGTAAAAAAAAAAAAAAAAAAACTCATGCATGCAGTGTGTCAGGTCTCAGATGAAGAAGACGAGCTGTTTATTGATGCAGTAAGAAACGAATCGATGAATGAAACCTGTTATCTTTACAACGATTGACAAACACGGAATGTAACTTGAACACAACACATCCTACAAATACGAACCTGATTGAAAGAAATAATGATAATCAAATCCTTGATGACAGCAACACTCAATAACACTCACAAAACAATTACTGTATATTGACAGTCATGTTACGTTATTTTTAAAATGTTCCCTTTTCTTTTTCATAGCTTCTTTAACACACTACTTCTCCGCTGCGATACGCAGGTATATATTTATATGTATATATATATACCCCGATCTACATACTCGAATAATGGATACTTTATTCGCCATCAATGATTGTTTTGGTAAAGCCATACTCAGTGTATTCATTAGATGAACAGTAAAAAAGAAAAAGAGCGAGGGGAGGGTGACTTATTGAGGCATGCAGGCAAAACCACAATAGCACGCGGGCTCGATGTACTGTAGTGCACGTCAACTCGATCTGAATTGCGCGATCACATTCGAAAAAATATATCTTTTCAAGTTCTATTTAGTCCATATGTGTCGAACTCAAGGGCCGCGAGCCACATCCGGCCCGGCGTGTAATTATATCCGGCCCGTGAGATCATTTTATATACTGTATTATTGTTATTAATGGCCCGGGTATATGAAGCGCTGGTAACACAATAAACTACAGATCCCATAATGCAGTGCTTCAGCTGCCTTGCCGAACACTTACCGCGTTAATCAAGTCTAGCTTATGATGCTGCAAGTTATTGCGAAGCTAGCCCACACGATGAAGAGAAAAGTTGATTCTGAAAATAGAGTCTTTAAAAACCGATGGGAGGCTGAGTATATGTTTACTGACATTGCCGGTAAACCCGTGTGTCTCATTTGTGGAGCTAATGTGGCTGTAATTACAGAATTTAATCTAAGACGGCACTATGAGACAAAACATCAGGATAACCTGAAAGACCTGAATGCAATGCAGAAGATACAGAAAGCAGAAGAATTAAATAAGAATCTGACACTTCAGCGGACGTTTTTACCCGTGCACAATCACAAAGTGATTTCAAGTGAAGCTGCTTTTATGGGAGACACAACTGCACCAGTGCAACTTGCCCCACTTTCCCTGTTGCCAAGTAATGTGGAACCAAGTCGTCACTACGGTGTTCCCAAATACGCACTTTGCTGATAAACTGAGCGCACGGCGCTTTGGTGACTTTGAAGAACAAAAAAAGTCCGTCTACATGCGGCTCGAACCTTGTGCATGTTTGGTAGCACATATCTGTGTGAGAAGCTCTTCTCAGTGATAAAGACTAACAAAACAGCACACAGCAGTCGCCTCACTAATGAGCACCTGCAGTCCATCCTGAGAATCTCCACAACACAGAACCTCACACCAAACATAAAGGAACTTGTTGCCAAAAAAAGATGCCAGGCGTCCAGCTCTAAAATGACATATGAGCAAAGACAGCTGAATGATTTGATTTGTTATTGCTGAAAGGAACACATTTTATTTAT
>JANRMT010028174.1:107712631-107730755 GCA_026402145.1 Polypterus bichir lapradei | reverse complement strand
ATATATATAGAGAGAGAGAGAGAGAGAGAGAGAGAGAGATAGATATGACAACAACACTCATATCAATGACAAAACAATTACATTAACAATCATGTTATGTTATTTTTAAAATATTTCCTTTTCTTTTTCATAACTTCTTTAACACACTACTTCTCCGCTGCGAAGTGCGGGTATTCTGCTAGTTTGAAATAAAAATGTAAAAAATTAAATTTTGATGTCTTGTTCATTTATTCGACGCTCCCCTTGTCCCCTGCACGCCCCACAGTTTGAAAACTGCTGAAGTAAAGTATGGAATTAAGTTGGAAACGTAAATGATAAAAGATTGTACTTTGTTAAAAAAACTGACACTTTACTCTGTACCAACCCATTAATATTTGTCTTTTATGAGAAAGTAAACATAACATGTAATCAGTAAAAATAGATGGGTATATGTACTATGCAAAAGACTACAAAGCACCCTTTGCTCTCTCATATAAGTTATGATGCGCTCTGTTGCCACAGCATAAATGAATACACATTAATTATATATGGAGATGTTTTCACAGAATTACAATTCCAACTTTTGTCTGGCATATTTGGGAGTGGTATGTCATGTAAGTCATGCAACTGGTAATTATAATAAATCAGAACTTGTACATACATTTTATAAAGCTGCTTTCCCAGTAAAGAGTTGAAGCAGGCTGACATTTATCAGAACCTTTAAGGTTAAGATGCCCATCACAGATGAGAAGCCCATGTAAGCCCAGGGTCCTATGACTGGAAAATGAGAACACTGCCTGTTGTGCCATTATGCTGCACTAAATCTAAGAATAATTTGGTAACATTTCACTTTTAAATATAACTGTTTTGTCTTGTATTTGTTAAAATATTTTTCATATGTTGTGACATTTACATACCGTAGAAAAGGAACCACGGTTTCAGTCAGTCTGCATAGTTACTATAAAACTCTAGGCTTTACTTAAAACAGCAAAATTGCTGACATTCCACTTTTTGAGCTACAAGTAAGAGACAGTTGCATTAAATACAGTTTACTGTGGTTTTAGCATAATTCTTACTTGCAATCTGAAGGCACATCAGTAAAAACCCTGAGTAAAAAGTCTCCTTGTAGCCCAGGGTCAAATGTTGTAGGAATAATGACATAACGACCTTCCTTAAGCTCCTTCCTGAAGAAGACAGACCGAGAGTTGATATAGATGGAGCTGGCTATTTTCTGTTGCAAAGTATGCATCCTGTAGATCCTGTTCAGCTCAACCTGTAAGGTGAGTCAGTAAAAATGAAGCATCACCACTGATAACATGAGACTAAATCAAATGCTCTCAAATTGACAAAGTTTTCAATGGTTGCTACAAAGCCAAAAATATTGAAGATTAAAACTAACTGAAAAAAAAAATTTGTTGGTGCTTAAAAAAAAACAAAAACCAAACAGCGTAGATAACATGATAAAAATATGATGTATGGAGTAGTTAGGAGAAAACAAACCAGAAAATGCATAATCGGAAAATAAATGCAATCAGAATAATATTTTCCCCAAGTATTAATTTGCCCTTTTCCACAAATAATGACTTAGAAGAACTTTGGGGGGGAAAACATATTATTCCCTCAGCATTTAAAACCTTCTCAAAAAAAGTTAACATACTGTACAAGCGTTCTGGTGATTCACAAGTGACAGAGACATTTAATTACCTCTATCTAGCTAATTCTCAAAGTTGTCACTTACCCGGAAAATATCAAACCCCATAGCAAAATTCTCTCCTTTGCCGTCCTTTGCTTGAGTTCTTCGATCCTTCTGTTGTAAGCAAATTAGGACCTCATCTTCATGTTTCCTCACATCAAAGACATACTGATGAAAAATGACAAGACAGTTCTCTTGACATTTAAACAAGGAAATTCCAAGTGTTCAAAAATCAGTGAGAGGGAAAAAAGAGTGATGCTTAAGGTTCTATAAATAAACCTACAATCAGTACAATAAATAATAATACATTTACCTATCTTGCAAAATATGGGGGAACCAGCTCCCCTTTGAATGAGGCATGAGATGACATGAAAGGATTATTTCTGAGAGTCTGGCAGAAGAATAATCTCTATTATAACTTAAATGGTTGATTTGCAATAATATAATTTAAAAATAATTCTTTTGTTGTACCATTTCAGTTAAGCTATGTGTGCATTGTCATGCAATTAACTGGGAAACAGATTAATGGCACAGCCTTAGACAGAAAATATTGTAGGAAGAAAATATTGAGACCACAACATTTGACATTAAAAGATAAAGGAGGTCAAGAGATCAAATGAAAGCAGCTTTCACCCAATAAGGGAACTTCAAATCATTTCAAGGCATTACATTTGCTTTTTTTTTTTTGGGTCTCCCCATACCTTTAAAGCCTACTTTGTTTTTATTTTCTTACAATGCCTCACTCATATCCTGTCACCAGCATCAAAATGTTCATCCCATAATTGAGGTGACATATCAAATATAAAGGGATTGGCCAGGTGCTCAAACACTACCGCTAACTCTTCAGGACATATTTCATTGCTTAACAGATAAATGGCACTTTTACAAATATTAACTCCTGCAGTGGACAGCATATGGGGAGAGCACCCAGTGTAGCCAATACTTGACAGTACATTATCACTAAATCTCCATTGTGTTTTGAAAATGATAAAAAAGCACAAAATCTCTGATGTTTAAATAGAAAGTCTGTGGAGCTGTGAGAGACTAACCACTATACCACTGTTTGGCTCTGGCACACAGTTAATTGGTGTACTTTGCACCGCATTTTTGTGATAATAGATACTTCAAGTTATACAGACTGGATTATTAAGTGCTCCTCCTCGAACTGCCACCTTATCATGGTGAAGGGGTTTGCGTGTCCCAATGATCCTAGGAGCTATGTTGTCCGGGGCTTTATGCCCCTGATAGGGTCACCCAAGGCAAACTGGTCCTAGGTGAGGGATAAGACAAAGAGCGGTTCAACCAAACCTCCTATGAAGAACAAAAACCTTGGACAACGTTTTTCCTCGCCCGGGTGCGGGTCACCGGGGCCCCCTCTGGAGCCAGGCCTGGAGGTGGGAATCGATGGCTAGCGCCTGGTGGCCGGGCTCACACCCATGGAGCTCGGCCGGGCACAACCCGAAGAGACAACGTGGGTCCCCCTTCCCATGGGCTCACCACCTGTGAGGAGTTGGGTGGTGGCCAAAGGCGGAGACCTTGGGGGTCCAATCCTCAGCTATAGAAGCTGGCTCTTGGGACGTGGAATTTCACCTCTCTTAAGGGGATGGAGCCTGAGCTAGTGCATAAGGTCGAGAGGTTCTGGCTAGATATAGTTGGGCTCACCTTGACACACAGCTTGGACTCTGGAACCAATCTCCTTGAGAGGGGCTGGACTCTCTACCACTCTGGAGTTGCCCACGGTGAGAGGCGCCGAGCAGGTGTGGGCATATTTATTGCCCCCGACTTGGAGCCTGTTCATTGGGGTTTACCCCGGTGGACGAGAGGGTAGCCTCTTCCGCCTTCGGGTGGGGGGGACGGGTCCTAACTGTTGTTTGTGCGTATGCGCCGAATGGCAGTTTGGAGGACCCACCCTTTTTGGAGTCCCTGGAGGGGGTGCTAGAGAGCATACCTTCTGGGGACTCCCTTGTACTGCTGGGTGACTTCAATGCTCACGTGGGCAATGACATTGAGACCTGGAAGGGCGTGATTGGGAGGAATGGCCCCCCTGATCTGAACCCGAGCGGTGTTTTGTTATTGGACTTCTGTGCTCATCACGGATTGTCCATAACAAACACCATGTTCAAGCATTGGAGTGTTCATTTGTGCACTTGGCACCAGGACACCCTTGGCCTCAGTTCGATGATCGACTCTGTGGTCGCATCGTCAGACTTGTGGCCACATGTCTTGGACACTCGGGTGAAGAGAGGGGCGGAGCTGTCAAATGATCACCACCTGGTGGTGAGTAGACTTCAATGGTGGGGGAGGATGCCGGTCAGGCCTGGTAGGCCCAAACATGATGTGAGGGTCTGCTGGGAAATGTCTGGCAGAGTCCCCTGTCAGAAGCAACTTCAACTCACACCTCCGGCAGAACTTCGACCATGTCCCGAGGGAGGTGGGGGACATTGAGTCCGAATGGGCCATGTTCCGTGCCTCTATTGTTGTGGCGGCTGACCGGAGCTGTGGCAGCAATCCCCGAACCCGTTGGTGGACACTGGCAGTGAGGGATGCCATCAAGCTGAAGAAGGAGTCCTACTGGACCCTTTTGTCCTGTGGGACTCTGGAGGCAGCTGATAGGTACTGGCAGGCCAAGCGGAATGCAGCTTCGGTGATTGCTGAGGCAAAAACTCCGGCATGGGAGGAGTTTGGGGAGGCCATGGAGAACGACTTTTGGACAGCTTCGAGGAGATTCTGGTCCACAGTCCGGCGTCTCTGGGGGGGAAGCAGTGCAGTGTCAACACTGTATATGGTGGGGATGGTGCGCTGCTGACCTCAACTTGGGACGTTGTGGGTCGGTGGGAGGAGTACTTCGAAGACCTCCAAAATCCCACTAACATGCCTTCCAATGAGGAAGCAGGGCCTGAGGACTCGGAGGTGGGCTCCCCCATCTCTGGGACTGAGGTCACCAAGGTGGTTAAAAAACTCCTTGGTGGCAGGCCCCCGGGGGTCAATGAGATAAGCCTGGAGTTCCTCAAGGCTCTGGATGTTGTAGGACTGTCTTGGCCGACACGTCTCTGCAACATCGCATGGACATCGGGGACAGTGCCTCTGGATTGGCAGACTGGGGTGGTGGTCCCCCTCTTTAAGAAAGGGGACCGGATGGTGTGTTCCAATTACAGAGGGATCACACTCCTCAGTCTCCCCGGAAAAGTCTATTCGGGAGTTCTGAGGGGACTGGGCGGTCTCATGGTCTGGAATCCCTACAGATTTTATTTTTTTTTCTCCATCCGTCTGGAGTTTTTATTGTTTTTTCTGTCCCCCCTGGCCATTGGACCTTACTCTTATTCGATGTTAATTAATGCTGATTTATTTTGTTTTCATATTGTGTTTTTTATTTTTCTATTCTTTATTATGTAAAGCACTTTGAGCTACTGTTTGTATGAATATGTGCTATATAAATAAATGTTGTTGTTGTTGTTGTTGTTGTTCTGGAGAGGAGGGTCTGTCGGATAGTCGAACATCGGATTCAGGAGGAACAGTGTGGTTTTCGTCCTGATCGCAGAACAGTGGACCAGCTCTACACTCTTAGCAGGGTCCTGGAGGGTGCATGGGAGTTTGCCCAACCAGTCTACGTGTTTTGTGGACTTGAACAGTCCGATAAGGACTGTTCGGTCCCTGTACAACCGGTGTCAGAGCTTGGTCCGCATTGCCGGCAGTAAGTCGAACCCATTTCCAGTGAGAGTTGGACTCCGCCAAGGCTGCCCTTTGTCACCGATTCTGTTCATAACTTTTATGGACAGAATTTTTAGGCGCAGCCAGGGTGTTGAGGGGGTCCAGTTTGGTGGACTCAGAATTGGGTCACTGCTTTTTGCAGATGATGTTGTCCTGTTTGCTTCTTCAGGCCGTGATCTTCAGTTCTCTCTGAATTGGTTCGCAGCAGAGTGTGAAGCGGCTGGGATGGGAAACAGCACCTCCAAATCCGAGACCACGGTCCTCAGCCGGAAAAGGGGGGAGTGCCCTCTCAGGGTTTGGAGCGAAATCCTGCCCCAAGTGGAGTAGTTCAAGTATCTCGGGGTCTTGTTCACGAGTGAGGGAAGAATGGAGCACGAGATCGACAGGCAGATCGGTGTGGCGTCCGCAGTGATGCAGGCTCTGCATCGGTCTGTCATGGTGAAAAAGGAGCTGAGCCGTAAGGCAAAGCTCTCAATTTACCAGTCGATCTACATTCCTACCCTCACCTATGGTCATGAGCTATGGGTAGTGACCGAAAGAATGAGATTGCGAATACAAGCGGCTGAAATTAGTTTCCTCCGCAGGGTGTCTGGGCTTTCCCTTAAAGATAGGGTGAGAAGCTCAGTCGTCCGGGAGGGGCTCAGAGTAGAGCCGCTGCTCCTCTGCATCGATAGGAGTCAGATGAGGTGGCTCGGGCATCTGATCAGGATACCTCCTGGACGCCTCCCTGGCGAGGTGTTCCGGGCATGTCTAACCGGGAGGAGGCCCTGGGGAAGACCCAGGACATGCTGGAGGGACTATGTCTCCTTACTGGCCTGGGAACACCTCGGGAAGTGGCCGGGGAGAGGGAAGTCTGGGCATCTCTGCTCAAGCTGTTGCCCCCGCAACCCGACCTCGGATAAGCAGAAGAGGATGGATGGATGGATGGATTATTAAGTGTAGGCAGTGAGCGACAGTAAACCTGGCTACCTACAAAGTATAGTTCATTAATTATTTTAAATAATCTAGAGTTGTCAACTTACAAAGAATTTTTAACTTATAAGAAAACTTTACTGCATTAACCTAATCACAGAATTCAAATATGTGCAATGGATTAGCCAATTTGATTTTTTTCTTCGTAAAACTTATTTAAGATGTTGATCATCTTCTGTGTAACATGCCATATAATTAGGCTTTTTAGCATAGTTAGCTTTCCGATGGTGACACAAACAAATGCAAGAAATAGTGCAATAATTTAGAACATGCAAGTAATAAATCACATATGATCACAGAAAACAAACAGTAAGGTAAATAAATCAAATACTAACACATTCATACACTGAAAAGGGAGCTAGTTTAAAAAAACTGAATATTGAATGCAGGCAATCAAGAATTCTTGTTGCACAAACTATGCTTTTTTTTTTTTTTAAAAAACACAAAGGGCGCATTATATCTGCGGTGGGCTGGCACCTTGCCCGGGGTTTGTTTCCTGCCTTGCGCCCTGTGTTGGCTGGGATTGGCTCCAGCAGATCCCCGTGACCCTGTAGTTAGGATATAGCGGGTTGGATAATGGATGGATGGATGGATGGGTGCATTATATTCGTATAGGCACAATCCCAGTTATCTGCAATGAGTAGGTACACAGAAAATAAATTAGTGCTGCCAAGTGCAGTGGGAAAGTCTGGCTAAAGCTATGCAGTATCATACCAAACAACCCACTCTAAGAGAACAATCTGTGCATAATACTATTCATCAAAATTTCTCCATATAATGAGATACAGTCATTTTAGAAAGTAATCAGGCCCCTTCATCATCTGCATGCTTTACTTTAAATGGATTCCTCTCAGCAGAAGCTCTGTTAGAATGACCATTCTGATGTTGGTCATCTCCCTGACCAAGTCCCTTTTTGCCCTGTTACTTAGTTTGGAAGAATCTAACTGGTTACAAACTTCTTCTATTTCAAAATTATTGAGACTGCTATGCTTACAGCTTTAGAAATGTTGTTATAGTCTTGTCCTGATCTATGCTTCACCAAAATATAACTGTGGAGGTCAACACCAAGTTCCTTGGACTTCATGGCTTGGTTTTTGTCCCAAAATGCAGACTGAATTTTGGAACCTTACATACACAGGTGTGTGCCTTTCTAAACTATATCCAGTCAATTCATTTTACCACATGTGGACTCCAATCAGGTTCTAGAAACATCTCAATGATAATTAAAGCAAACAGGATGCCCCTGACCAAAATTTGGAGTGCTATAGCAAAGGGTCTAAATACTTTTATGCAGTAAATGAGAAATTTCAGTTTTTGATTTTTAATAAATTTTCAAATTTTTCTGAAAACGTGTTTTCACTTTTTTTCATTCTGGGTTATTGAGTGTAGACTAACAGGTAAAATGGCAAACATTCATTTGAAATTAAATGTATAGCACAATAAAATGTGCAGAAAGTGAAAGGGTGCGAATACTTTCTGAATCCACTCTACTATCCTGATACTGTACAAAACCTGACTCAGAACTGTATCTGATATGTGTACTACATGGACTGCCAGTGTAAAATAATTAACAGTCCCTTTAGTGCTTTGCTTCAAAGTTCTTCCTAAAACAAGTCTATGAGGCAGTGGCTCTTTACCTTTCTCCTCAAACATTTCCCTTTCTCCTCAAACATTTCCCTTTTGGCATGTGACCCAGCAGTTAGAATTTCCCATAACTGGCTTATGCATGGTTATGGTATACATGCTAAAAAATAGCTATAAAAAGCATGAGTCTTTCCTTCTTTATGATAATGCATGTGGGAACACTCTATAAAAACTGCATTTTTGTAAAAGTTATGGAAGTGGCTTCACTTCATCTTGTGTGTTTTAGTGATTGATACAGAAGATATAAAAAAAAAACACTAAAAGTCCAATGTTTTGTGCTTTGTGGTTTTCATTTCAGTTTCAACATAATAATATTGTAACTCCTACAACTGCACACATGAAAGAGCTCTTCGTACGGAGTATGCCGTGCAAAATAATGGAAAAACCTCATAGTCAGAAAAGGTGATTTTGTCAGAGCACCACTACATATTACTATTATGCATGACATAAGTAAGTGGAACTTAGAGATGCATCTTTCTCAGTTTAACACCTGAATGAGATCTCTGAAGAATGCAAAGCAAAGTGATGCATGTACATCCTGATATTGCCTCCCTACCGTATCCTTCTCTTATATCTATGAGATAGACAACATGTAATTCAAGTATGAAGGTGCTCAGGTATAGAAAGCAGACCCATTCATATCAATGTGTGTGGTAGTACTCCTCAATATCCATCATACAGAACATATTAGAAAATGTTTAAACAAGCACTTTCATTCCAGTCACTATTTATCTGGTCATTCTGTACAGATGGAGTTGTTTGCATGAAATAGTTTTATTGTACATGAGCAATCAGACAAATTATTAACAGATTTTTAAAGTTCATACTAGAAAATATATGAATGGATTAGTGTAGCCATAGTCTAATCACAGTAAAAGCATACTATTGTCTACTACCTCATGTAAATGGAATGGAACACACATAACATATACCTGCCATTGATTAACCGATCAGTCATATAACCAGTGTTCAACTGAAGTAATAAATACTGCTAAAAGAACAATCCTGACATCAAAACAGATCTGACTAAAACACATCTTGATTAGTTATGCACATCCTCCCTTATCAGAATCATACACCAAAATTGTCATTTCTTTTTTGAACATTCATATAATGTCAGATGCTATCTACTGCTGATGGTAGTTGAAGTGCATTACATCAAAGGAAAAAAAGAAGGCCTGTTTGTCTGTAGCAGATTTTCTTCATGCTGGGATGCTAATGGATTATCAAATGGCCATTAATAATATAAACAACCACGTGACTCTGCCAATAACGAGAAATAAATGGGAAATACTGGATGTTTTGAAAAAACAAGCCAGAAATACTTTCATTTGAGTTTCACAATGATGTGTTTAGAAAGAGGTCAACTGGTACAAATAGGTTTTGAAAATAAGGGCCCTGAAAAATGTCCATATAAAACCCTCAGCTTCTCACAAATTACAACAATAGAGCACAGGAAGCAATAGTGCATTTTACCTGTGGATTCTGCAGGAAAGTAGACTTATGGTTGATACAGCCCCCAGAGCGGTTTTTTAGAGGGTCATCATGTCGGACCCAAGATGCTCTCATTACAGCTTCTTCCCAAGTTTTGTGGATGCTTAGGTAGGATGTGTTGATGAGACGGCACAGGATTAGGTCAGTGAAGTACTTGCAAAAGTCCTCAAAGGTCATCCTAAAACCACACAGACAAGATCTCTTTATTAGGCATATAGATATAGGTTTTCAGCAGGTTCAGATGTAACTATTAGGACAGTTGGAAGTTTACATAGCATTGTGGCAAGAATCACTAGGAATTTCACAATTGCATGCACTGAGGGTGCTGCTATGTGATTATAAATCGATTCTAACTACATCTTGATATATACTGTGCAAAAAAAAAGCCATTAACATTTTTTTCTTATATTGATGTTCAAATTACTGGATTTCTAATATAAGAGATTGTTTAAAATCAAACCTATTTATTTTTCAGCTTAATACAAAAGTTGTTCAAAGTTTCCACACTTTTATATTTTCGTTGGAAATGGTGAAGGCAGGAGGAGTAGTAATTGGTCGCCTGAGAGTGTCATGTGACTAGTTCTATCTGCCCTTGCAGTTTAGTATAAGAGTTGTCACCCGGTGGTAAAGATGGCTGCAAAACTTATAAATTGCACCAAAGAGGAACAACAATCTGTCATACGCTTTTTGTGGGAAGAAGGTGTACTGGGAGCACAAATTCATCTCCGCATGTGTGCTCAAAATGGGGATAAAGTTCTCTCTCATAGAGTGGTCTATGAGTGGATTAAAATGTTTGAAAATGGCCATACTAGTGTGACGGCTGCAGAGCTCTCTGGATGTCCAGCTACAGCCACGAGCACAACGAATGTAGAAAGAACCCTGATGTGAAAGCAGCAGAGCATCAGTGGCTACGCGCTCAACCAAAAACATTTTTTGCTGATGGCATTAAAAAGTTGGTACGATGCTGGGAAAATTGCATCACAAAGGAAGGTGATTATGTAGAAAAGTGATGCAATTTGTTTTTGAAATTTTTAATACATAGAGTTAAAAAAGAAGTGCAGAAAGGTTTTGAATGTCCCTCGTATATATTATTATTCTCCAAATGTTAGCTGGTGAATGTCAAAATTTCAATAACTCTTTAAATAGTACTATTATTTAGACTCTTCATAGTTTTGGCTCTTAAGTGAACATTTACTGGCAAGGTAAAGAGTAAGTGAAAAGGTAACCATATAATAATATAAAATGATTTTAATATTATATGATATAATTACATTTTGAATATTAATTGGTGATATCTGAATCAATAATATGGTTTTATGAGTGTATAATTCGCAATTTAGAAAAAATTATACTGATTTAACCAGAAATATTAAACTTAAAGTGAGTCCAATTCCAAATTGATATGAATAGGAAAGTCATCAAATTGAATTATTTTATAATAATTAAGAGCAATTTTATACAGAAAAATAAAAAAACTCCTCTTGAGAATAAGAGAATAAAGACTAGGATGTCTGCAGATGAACAATCTAAGTATGCTTGATTAATTTTAAATGTTTAGCATCATGACCACAAAGGATGTACTATTACCTACAGTAGTTTTTAAGCTTTTCAAAATGTGTCATTTAAGATCACTGAACGTCTGCCTTCTCTAGCTCCAATGAGTGTTTACAGAATAAGGTAAAACTAGAAGATGAAGTCTCAATAGAAGATCAAGGAGAGTTTTTTTTCCTGTGATGGAGCTTATCGTGGTAAAAGCTGTTTTAGTTCTTGACCACTCACAAGAAACTGACATGCAGACAAACAAACACACAGACAGACACAAACCCACCTTTGAGATATCAATGTTTTTGGTATCAGAGGACCCTAAAATGTTGAGATCCGTCGAAAATCAGAGATTGAAATTTTTCACAAATCTAAAGCTTTCACTGCTTCCCCACAGACAATAGGTTATGGTAGGGGAGGATGCAAAGCAAAAAAGAGCATCACATGAACTGACCATCCATCCATTCATTTTCTGTTGTTTATCTGGGTCCAGGTCACTGGGTCAGCAGTCTAAACAAAGATGCACAGCCGTCCCTTTCCCCCCACCACCTCCTCCAGGGCTGAGGTGTTTCCAGACCAACTGAAAGATATAATCCATCCAGTGTTTCCTGGGCCTGTCCCAAGGTATCCTCGCAGTTGGTCATATTGGAAACATCTCCACAGCAAGCCATCCAGGAGGCATTCTAATCAGAATCCCTAACCACCTTAACTGGTTCTTTTCAAAGCAGAAGTGCAGTGGTTCTACTTTTAACTTTTCCCCAAAAGTCTGCACTCCTCCCTAGATTAAGGTGGAGCCCAGACACCCTGCAAAGTAAACTAATTTCTGCCGCTTATATCCACAATCTAGTTGTTTTGGTAAAAAACTCAAGGCTTGTGAGCAAAGGTGAGGCCAAGGATGTAGATCCTTTCGGCTCAGTTCTCTCTTTACCATGACTGACTGGTGCAACATCTGAAAAACTGCAGAAACTACTCCAGCCTGCCTGTCAATCTCCTGCTTCCTTCTTCCCGTACTTGTGAACAAGAGCTCAAAATACTTAAATTACTCCACTTTAGGCATGTTGGGAATGAGGTGATAATATATATACAAACACACAAAAGAAGCCATTATAGTATAGAAAATCTGTTTCAACATCTTTTGTGGTTCTTGAAAGAAGTGAAGCGAGTTACTACAAATTTCTAGAATCACTCCTCATTAATAATGTATATTGCAGTATTAATACAAAGATCTATTTAAAATTCAAACACTAATTATTTCTCTTTCAAAAACCAAAACACACTATCTTGTGCAAACACCACTAAATAAAAACATTAAATTTTATGTGCTAAACAGGGTCTCACCACAATTGTGGATGAAGTCTGTTGGGGGCCATTTTAGTTAATTTCTGTATCCATCTGTACTATTCATGAGTGCAATGCAATGATGTAGGAGAGAACAAAATCAAACGGATATCCAATTCTGTTAAATAACTGGC
The DNA here is from genome assembly GCA_026402145.1 of Polypterus bichir lapradei. Lineage (NCBI taxonomy): Eukaryota > Metazoa > Chordata > Cladistia > Polypteriformes > Polypteridae > Polypterus > Polypterus bichir. Next base: position 107,718,251 of record JANRMT010028174.1, on the reverse strand, counting down.
TTCCTAAGAGGTTTCACCGGAAAAAGAATACATAAAATATAATAAAACAAAAAGAAATTACGAAGCAAAAAGGGAAACACCCTTAGTGAATTCTCTAATTACCAGTCATGCTCATAAAATAACTACATCTAGGAAAAACAGTTGAGGAGGCTTTAAGTGTAACACACCTCTCCAGTGATTTCAAGCATTTCAAACAAAAACAAAACAAAAATAGATTAATCATCACAAAGTATACATGGGTCAAAAACAACAGTAAATCCATAAATAGTGGTCAGAATGTTTTTACTCACCAGAACTCTCCATCATCCTCTACTGTAACTCCCAGCTTCTCTCTTTCACTTTTGCTGACTTTTTGCCATTCTTCAGAACTACAAGCAAAATTAAGCAATTTGAATATTTTATACAGTACCTTTCATACAGCAAATGCAATCCCAAGGCAATTAGTACAACTATATAACTACTTTTGCTTTTACTTGGATCAGACAGGCAAGGGACTTGCTCAGGGCACATACTGAGTCACATGCAGGAACTGAACTAGCAGTTTTGTGAATTACAGTCCAATTCCTTATTCTCTATGTAACAATGCCTGTCTTACGTTGCTTCATTGTCCATCTGTGAAGCATAAGTCATCATGAAATTCAAAATTAAAAATTTATTTCAAAAGGTCAATGCATAGTCTTAATGGTCCTCTAGTTACCTATAAAATATTTTTCCACAAGGACTGAACAGTACATTTAATGCATTTTCACTGCTTGAAAGGAAGAAATATGAATTGACTATGTCATCATATAAACTGTGGAGCTATCTTACCCAGATCTGTATTCTTAGATTGTAGTATACAGGCTGCTGTGCTTTACAGAGCAGAGCTGGATGTGTGTCTGACAAAATACTCAAACTATTAAAGAGACAGACATGATACAAATATCAATGATTATTCATTAAAATAAGCCTGTAAAGGAAAATACCAAAAAGCAGGCAAGGGGTCATACACGCACAAAATAAATAAGAAGGAAGTGTTTGAAAACAAACAAGGGATCAAAAACAGAATATACTGACAAAAAGAAAACCCTAAACAAACTGAATAATCCTAAGAAGAAAGCCAAGGTAAAAAAAAAAAAATTGACGGGGGGGTTTTTATAAAACAAAACAAAATCAGTAAATCAAGTTGACAACACCATAGATTGCAGCAAAGGCAAGAATGCAAATCTCTGGGCAATGTCAATATCTAGCACTCCACTTTAATATATCCCTTCTGCCTACAGCATATGCCTGCAGCATAATTAAAGTTGCTACAAAACAGAACACGGAAGAGAGGGGCCTGCGGCTAAAGGAAGACAAAAAGAAGGACTAAAGTAGGACCCTAGTATGTTCTTGATACTTAAGAGTATTTTTCAAATCAATTATGAGGAATGAAGTCTTTTTTAACATCTAAGCATGAACTACTTAGGTGTACACATACAAGTATTTTCTCCTCACACTTTTTTTCACATAATAAAACCAGGTATTTTTTAAATCTACACACTGTTGTGATCATCGGGAAAGGAAAAAAAACACATATAATCGTTACTACAATAGATTATTCCTGCCACTCCAAAAACTAAAAAGATGGCATTATTATATAGAAGTTTTGCCTGCTGCTGTCCGAGTAAAGACTGATTTATACTTCCATGAGGTCAGTGAGCAAAGCAATGCTTATTCACTTGTCACAACCCGTTCAATCACAGCGATGATATTCTTCTAGTCACAACAATGTCACAACAGTTGGAGAGGGACTCTGCTAATGGAAGAAGAGTTGGGCCCATTATGACTGGCTTTAAGAGGAAAAAGAGAATGTGGGGTGTCAGACTCTAGCCAAATGTGGTAAAGGGACAGCAAGTATAATATTCTCATGAGTAAGGGACCTATGTACATGATGAAGAGATGTACTTTATTTTTTGTATGTCTATCTTGCACTTTAAGGATCTGCTGCATCATATTCAACACTTTGCTCATCATTGTGACACTCATGTAACCAGCCTCTCCTCAAAATTCATCACTTTGGAAAACCCAGTGAACATGAGTGGTGGCGTTGTGCTACACCTAGTGTCACTTTTGCTATTGCAGATGCATCCAGTTAAAAAGTACTGAAAAGTCATGACCTAGGTTAGCTGCAACATTTGTAAAACAATATACAATTATCATATTTAGCTATGTTTCTGGTCAGTTTCATGAAGGTTCTTGGGGTTAGGATTTAATAAATACTGGCCACTGAAATGTGCAGTTTTTCATACAAAATAGTAAAGAGTTACACAAAAGCAACACATTATTTGTAATACATATTATAATAAGCAACTAAGTAACTTATTGCAACGTTCCCCAATGCTGGGCAACATTAAACAAGCACCAGTCAAACTTTACACATTGGAAAACAACATGGAAATAGTGAAATATAACATTTATGTTTCATTCAGTTATTTTAATACAGATGGATGGAAATGATTCTAACAATAATGCAAATGAATGGCAGTCAGCTCAAATAATCGCAATCATATGATTATGTAATACTTGTGACAGGTCTTTTCCAGTTACAAAAAAGCAGCTGGAGATTATCATATACAATATATATAATCAACTAAAGAATTTAAAGGCAAACCAAGAAGAGAAGTCTTCTGACCTTACGCTGAAAAGAACACAAAGAACACAAACCATCATATTTCAATTGAAAGTTAGTTAAGCAGATGGAAAAGATTAATGCATAAACAGCCTGTGTACTATTCTTGGTGACAGACTGCAGAATAAAGGTGTACTGTGTGAAGAACTGCAAGGCATAGTAAGAAACTTAAAAAAAATAATATATTAGTATGAAAACTTTCTTTGAGTAACCTAGGTTTAAAACAGCATTCGGGAACCAAAATTCAGAAGACATACATCATGAAAAAAAAAAAAAAACTCTTGACTGGTCCTATTAATGTTCAAACTTGCAAAATAAAAAAGTAAATGGAAGAACTATATAGACCTAGTAGCACCTTGTTACAACTCAATTAAAGTAAGAGAGTACCTGTTTTGACTGGACAGACCTCTAATGGATTTAGGCACCAACTTACATTTAGATCCACTGAATATAGTGCAAAATGATAGTTTTTGTTCATGATTCTCAAGCAAGTCACAAAAATAAATCACAAATCAACAGCCACAACCATCAGCATTCGCATTTACAGCTGACACAATTTGCTAGAGACTGGGAAGAATGCACAAACTACCTGCTGAACATGTCGATGGAGATGCTATGTACCCTTGGTTTGTTACAAAAACCAAGCCCTATGGCAGTGATCAACATATCTGGCAGACAGAGGTGGACCTGTAAGTGCCATAAGAGGAAACAAAAGTGAGGTAACTGACTGCTTATCTGTGCCAGAATAAAGCCCTTACCTAGCCAACCAGCTCTGTTGTCCATTATTCTATCAAATATTTGCTCCTTGTAAAAGAAAAAAAAGCCACTAGATTTCTTTAGGATTCATTGGATTATTCATCATGAAATTAGGGATTGCTGCATCTTTAATTTTAATGTCAAGGCACATAGAACACTAAGGACAATACGTCCACACCATGACTGTGACCAGGATACTTCCCTACCTAACATGCTAAATAACTTCTATACATGGTTTGATCCAGACAATAATGAGTCTGCAAGGAACCCGTCGCTAATCTCAATGATAATGTAGTCTGTCCTTGGCTAAAATGAAAAGAATGTTATACACAGTCATCCCATGTAAGGCTGCTGGACTGGATAACATACCTGGATATACTGTATGCTCAGGGAATGTGAAGAGCAGCTGGCTGATGTTCTTACAGACATGCTCAACATCTCCCCGAGTCCATCAGTAATCAGTTGTGGTTCAAAGTCGCAATCATTATTTCCGCACCTAAAAAATTAGCTGCGATATGTCAACATGATTATAACCCTTTGGCACCCACATGAAGTGTTATAAGAGGCTTGTCACCTTTAGGCAAATCTCCTCTACTTACTGGACCTGCTCCAATTTACATACTGATTTAACTAGTCTAACTGAAGACACTCTCTCATTCGCACCATCTAGGGAAGATGTTCATTGACCTAAGCTCAGCACTCTGTAGAGGCAATTGTGACCTGAGCTTGTGCATCTGTCTCTGCAACTGTATTGTAGACTTCCTGACACATCAACCTCAGTCAATTCAGATCAGTGCTAATACCTGCAGCACAACTGCACTGAGCACTTGGGATACCACAAGATTTGTGCCTTCACCCCACAATTTATACTGCTAAGCTCAACTCACACCATGTCATCAAAATTTGCTAATGGCACGATTGTACTGCGCCTCATAAGAAACAATGATGTGTCTGCATACAGAGAGGAAATTGACACAATTTGTCTCTTAAAGTAGTCAAAACAAAAGAGGAGATTGTTGACAAGATCTGTCCAGAACTAGATCTGTGCACACCTCAGAAAATCTATGGCTCCATTGTTGTGACGGTGAAAAGTACCAAACATCTTGATGTTACACTGCAGAACTCTTATTAGTCAAGAGGGCACAACAGCATTTCCACTTCCTATGATGGCTGAAGAGAACAATCCACTCTCCTCACCACCTTCTACAGGTGCACTACAGAAATGTCGTGAGCAGCTGAATCAAAGTCGGGTTTGGCCATGGCAGCAACTATAACTGTAAAACCCTGCAGAGGAAAATGAACACAGATGAACACATCATCTGGGTGTTTCTCCCTTCCTTCAAAGGCATTTTTTTTTTTTTTTTTAAACAGAGACTGTAACTGGAAGGCCTCAGTTTTTTTTTCACATTTAATCATACAGCAGACCTGACTACATTTTCTTCAGGAGATCACATATAAAAGCTCTAATCGTTGGCATGCATGCTTTCCTCATTTTTACCTTCTGTATAAAGAATTTAGTGCTTTGACCGCAAAATAGGTTTCTGTTTTGGTTTTTGACCAAAGACAGGACTGCTCTATGGTTTAAAATCTTGGCTTGTTACTACACTACTGGCACGTAGACTTATCTTGCTCAGCTGGAAGAATCCTAACTCTCCTGTTCTAAGTCAGTGGGTAACTAATGTCATATACTATTTGAAACTGGAAAAAATCAAATTTGCACTTGCAGAATCTGTACAAAACTTTTTCAAAACCTGGCAGGATCTAGTCAATAACATTTTAGAATAAGCATTTGAATTGAGGAAGTGGATTCTCTCCTCTCTTTCAATCCATTTATCTTTATTCATTTATTAATTTATCTATTTACTTATTTTTACTAGCTTAAAGTAAAGTAAAAAGGGGGCTGATTTGTTTCAAACATGTTTTTGTAAAACTTGATTTATTTGTATGGAATGTTATTTGATTTTAATAAAAGCAATAAAATAAAAAAGTAAAAGAAGATTAGTCACTTAATAGGTACTGTATATCAAATAAGCTATAATATAAGGCAACTTTTTTGCATAGGACTGCTTGTTAGTAACTGGCAATAACCAAGTGAAAAACAACAAACAAAAATGAATAATAAGGTTAGATATTTTTAAGTACAATTTATAATGTTATTCTGGATTAAAGCTGTTTGCTACTGAGATATAGATAGATACATATATATAGATATAT
>JANRMT010028174.1:107671963-107707631 GCA_026402145.1 Polypterus bichir lapradei | reverse complement strand
AGAGAGAGAGAGATATATATAAATAAAAAAGAATCTTGGCTTGTTTATTCACTCTGCCTCACCTTTTGGTCCCTAAATTAAAAAAAAAAACCTGTCTCCTTGTAGGCAGAACACTTGGCAAATGTTCATTCAGCTTTGTGGCTCTAAGATACTGGTGATTTCTGCTTATAATCTGTAAAGCTCACACAGTTATAAAAGTGAAATTCAAAATGAATGTCCCTTTTATATTCCTTGCTGACATTCCCATATTAAATCTATGATCCCCTATACCCCCCCCGCGTATGTTTGCCTCACTGATGCACTACCCTATTTATTTTACTAGTATATATGCTGGGGACTTTGTTTGATATTTAGTTGCTTATGTTAGTCACACTGTTTCATTATAAAAGATGCTAGATAAACATTTCTGCATTTTGACTGCATAATCAACCACCACAAAGAATACAATTAAATACTAGGGCTGCAACAATTAGTCAATGTAATCGACGACGTCGACTACAAAAAATTGTTGACGCGTCAGAAACAGAACCTTCAATAGAGGCTCCAATCACAAAGAACCACATTGGTTTTTGTAACTTCATTGCACTACATGAACGTCTGGCGGTAGTATCATCTGTTACTGTTTGTCAAGACTGCACACAGTCCTACCAACAAAGAACGACGTCTGAGGAGAAAAAGAATGTAGATGAAAATAAACGTGGTTGCAATGGTGAGTTGGATAGAAGAGGGGGAAGGAGATGGAAAAAATTGAGACAGAAACTTTCTAAAGTGTGGGAGCACTTTACCGAAAAAAGAAAAAAAGTTGAATGCAGATTATGCAAAGCGGAGCTTTTTTTTTCACGGCAGCACCACAGTGATGCATGAGCATCTGAAACGCAAGCATCCTGGAGCTGTGATGCTGCCATCTCTTGAGAGGTAAGTTTTAGCGAGTAATGTTGATGTTTGTACTATAATGTGTACATCAAGGTTTCGACAATAATAGTTAAGTAAATAGAAGAAAAAAAAAAAACTAGGACGGCTCAGCTACTCTTATTCACTCGTTCACTATAGCTCCAAACACGTTAGCAAACATAACTGAAATTCTTTTTTTCGTATATTTCAGTTCATATGAATAGTAAACCATCTCTAAGTAACATTAAGTAACTTGTGTTTTGGAGCATATCAAGTACAAGTAATTAGCTTGTTACATATTTTAGTCTGTTATTTTTTTTATTTTGGCATAATATAGTACACGATGTGATAAACTACAACACTTTTCCTTCAGAGTGTGATGATTAAAACATCTTTCTCTGTTGCTTTTTAGGTTTCAGTGGTACTAAGCAAAGACGTGTAGACGAGTTTATCCTGAAGAGAGGCTCTTGCACTACTCAAATGGCTGAAGTGTTTACAGAAAGCATCCTGAAAATGATTGTCAATGATATGCGACCTATATCTATGGTTGAAGATCAGTGCTTCAAGCAGATAATCAACACATTTCATCCAGGCAACACCTTACCCTCCAGAACTCATTTTACTAAGCTCATTGAGGGAAAGTATGAATCTGCTATTACTCTGAAGAAAACTGTTCTTAAATCAGCCAAGATTACCCTGACAGCTGATGCCTGGACCAGTGTTGCCACGGAGGCTTATCTTGGTATCATTTGCCACTTTATAAGTGATGATTGGAAGCTCATTAGCTTCAGCCTCACAACCATGCCATTAGAAGAATGACACACTGGGACAAACATTGCCGCATGGATTGAGCAGGCTATGGAAAAGTATGAGATCCCTCCAAGCAAAATTGTGGCAGTTGTTCATGACAATGGGTCCAATGTTGTCCTGGCTGCTAACATCTTGCAGGAAAAACATGGGTGGATGTCCATCTGCTGTGTAGGCCACACTTTTCAGTTGGTAATCAATAATGCACTGGAACACCCTCAGATTAGTAAAGCACTTAGAGCAGCAAGGTGTCTTGTAGAGCACTTTAAACGAAGTGAATTGGCTTCAAGCAAGCAGAAGACCAAGCAGAAACAGATGGGGACCCAGGAGCACAAACTTGTCCAAGATGTCTCTACCAGGTGGAACAGCACTTATTATATAATAACTCACCTCCTGGAACAAAGATGGCCACTGACTGCAACTATGTCACCTAGACCTCAAAGCTGATCAGTGGATCATTTTAGAGGAGCTGGCTAAAGCTCTCTAGGACTTTGAATGTGTTATAGTCTACTTGAGTGGGGAAAGCTATGTGACTGTCTCTGCTCTGACTCCACTGGTCAAAGTGCTACTGAAATCCACCCACACTGCTTATGATACAGCTGCTGTGCAGGTCTTCCAGGCAGCTGTTTCAGAGGAGATCACTGCTCGTTGGTCAAGAGTGGTCACCTTAAAAGATGATGATCCAAACAAATTGATCATTGCAACTGCACTAGACCCACGTTTTCTAAAGTTGAAATTCCTGAAACCAGAAGAGAGGTTCAGTGTTCAGAACAAAATACAGGCTCTGGCCCTCCAGTCCATGAATGGCAGTATTACTCAAAACAGCCAGCTTGCCACAGGGCACGAAGAAGCAACAGCACCAGATGATGAGGGTGCTTCAGCTGAGAGAACTTCAACTAGATCTCTACTAGCTCTTGATTCACTGCTTGGATGTAACTCAACAGACAGCAACAATTAGAACACTGAAGAAGATGCTCACGAACAACTGATCATTAATGAAGTAAGATTTATTTATTGAAATAAGAATAGTGCATATTAAACATTTCAGATGCAGCCAACTGGCTAATTTTTATCTGTTATCCCATGCCAGGTGTTGATGTTCTTTGGAGAGCAGCCCATCTTGAAGACAGAAAATCCTCTGTCTTGGTGGAAGGCGAATGAGGCTAAGTATCCCACTCTTGCCTCATTGGCAAAATAATTCTTGCGTATTCCTGCTACCTCTACTCCCTCTAAGCGTCTCTTCTCAGCAGCTGGGAACATTGTCTCAAAGAACAGAGCCAGCCTCACACCACAGCATGTTGAAATGCTCACGTTCCTGCACTGCAATCAGCAATATATGAAATGAATCTTTTATAAACTGCAAGATGTGACCATTTTTGGTTAAGTTAAATGCACTTTTTTTGTTTAAAGACTACGTGCACTTTAGTTTGTATTGTTTAATGTATTTCTTTTTTATTGTGATGGTCACACTAATATAAAAACACCTGATTATTTTCAAATTCAAATGTTTTACTGGTTATTTTAATTTATTATTAATTTTAATCGTGTAAAAGCAGAGACATCAGGGTGACATTCACAGGTGGACAGACGTGAGCAGATGAGGTAAGACATGCACTGGAGCCCAGAACAGGATGTGCAACCACAGGTCGCAGGCATCAAAATAGTAAGGCATGAAATAATCGTGACTAATCGGGGAAAAAAAAAATTGAACGATAAGTCGACTACCAAATAATCATTAGTTTCAGCCCTATTAAACATCATTAGTTTCCCCATGACCAAGACATGTAACTCTTATGCTCCCTTAGCCTTATGTTTCATTGTGACAAATTCAAGTTAAAATTGTATCACTCTCAAGAACAGTTATGGACTACGCCAAAAATCCAGTTATAGTCATTCTCATAGTCAGAAAGGGGGTGGAAGGGAATCAATGCTACACTCCTTTCTATATCCATATTTTGCTGTTGCGGTTAGGAAAATGCTTGTTTCACCCAAAGGAGTAGCACTTTGCTGCTTTTAGACGGTAACGGTTTCAAATTTACTATTGGATCATAATTCATTTCTTGTAAGCAAATGCCAGCATTGAGTCATCCAAGACCATGCGTTTGGAAATATAAACAGCTAAATTCAAATTTATATTACATTTTGTATTAGCAAAAAGAGGAATAGAAAAGCACTAAATACTTGATTTATGGAAACAAATATATGGTTCTTAATTTCTCCAACTCCAGATAATGAAATTTAATGGGATTTCATTTTTCTGGTGTTTTTTTTTTAATACAAGGAATATTTTTTCTCAGATGCTTTTGAATTATTTGAGAAGTATTTTGAAAGATGTCCGACTGTCTGAAATGATTAAGGCAGTAAAATTAAAAAAAGTTAATCTGCAGATATTTCTCTGGCTAATTTCTACAAAGCATATAAATTCAAGTGATTACCTATTCCAAAATCTGTTTTCTCAGACTCCCTTCAGTCCTGCTCTTTCCCTACAACACAAGTAGGTCTCTAAATATCTGTTACAAAAGATTTTTGGCTCATATGTTCTTAACTCTTTTTGACAAAGTTGTAATTTATGAATGAAATTTTCCTTAAAAATAAAACACCATTCGCCGGATACACTTAATCAATTTCTTGGTTGCAGGAGCACAAGGTAGGAACCAATGCGAGATGGTGTGTGCACCTGTGGAGATGCCAATCTATCATATAGTGTACTCATGCTCACTCAAACAAGCTCAGTTTAGATCTCGAAATACACACATTTAGATGCATCCAGGAATCAGAGTACTCACCAAAATACCCATGTAAACAAGGAGGGGGAAAAGAACTCTACAGAGACAGTGACTGGGATCAGATTTGAGCTCAAGTCCAGCCATGACTTCATCCCTTTAGCTTTTTTTGCTTTGTATTTGTCAGAGTTTTTAAGTATTACTTTTCATCAGTGAAATTCTGCAAATGTGTTTTTCGCTGTGAATATGCTGCACATGCCAGTGACTTTGTTTGCCGAATGTCTTCCTGGAAGTTCACCTTGCGGATGTTTTAGACAAACGTTTTTCCCCAAGTGTCCCATGATGCCTTGCAAGGCCAGTGTGACATCAGAGAAGCTTTAGCACGCATGTGCACTATAAGATCATTGCTAATCTGCTTTGGGCATGCATAATGTCATGAACTGACAAGAATTACACCCTTCCACCTTAAGGATTTATTAAAAAAAACAAAAAACAAAAAAAAAACACACTTGTCTTGCTTTCATTTAAAGGGGTACATTAGCTGAGCATAATGAGAAAATCAAGAGTAATGCCACCAGATACACAACACTGATCCCTGTATCAGGAATAATTTACCATGTGCAGGAGCTAAGATATAAAAGCTGCCTTAAAGGAGCCCTCCCCCTAACCAAGAAAGAAAACACATGCTGAAATAATAATGATAACAAAAGATTTATTAGTGTTTACAAGGTGTTTCTATCATCTTCTCGAAATAAAAAAGTGCAAAGCATCTGCACAGATACATGGGAAACAAAAAAGATGTTCCAGATATGCCCCGAGTTATCACTTTAAACAAATAAACAAGCGAGTCCAATGCTGCCACTTCGTCACACAACTTTGGTGTGCCCCAAGACTGGAGCTCTGCAAGCACAATGATCTCACTCTCTCGCTCTCTCTCTGTATGTCTGTCCGCATTTCACGAGAGAACTACTTAACGGCTTTAGGTCAGGTTTTTTCTAGAAATTGCTTAAACATTCTGGTTGATTTTGCGACCTCTTTCATTGTGGGAAGTATCATAGTTCGCTTGTGGTACCGATTTATTTGTGTGAATCCGAGAGAGAAACAGAGGGCCAAGGGGATTGGGGGGTATTGGCCGTCCTCACTCACGCGCCAGCCTCGGGGCGTATCTTACATTCACTTAGCTAGCAAACAAGAGAACTACTTAACAGATTTAGATCGATTTTGTTCTAGATTCTGGTTGACTTTGTGACTTCTCTCATTGCGCTAAGAATCATAGTTCGTTTGCAGGAGCGATATATTCACACTAATCCGAGACAGAGGCTATGGGCCAAGGGGAGGGACAAGTGTGACGTCAGGAGTGGGGAGTCAGTCTACTTTTATGTTTTGGAGTGTACCTTGCCTCCGCCTAGCTAGCGATACCTTTTTGTTTATTGTTTTTTTAAATTTTGTCCTGTTTCACCATTACGCAGGCGTAGCCATGGGGGATGACTAGTATACTATATATACATATTTTTATTTATTGCTAGCTTTGGACATTTGTTATATGTTATTTGTGGTTACCATTCTGTCTTTTGTTATTTGAGGCATGGTGGTGCAGTGGTTAGCACTGCTGCCTCACAGCTCAGATCCCATTTTCAGCCACAATATTTAGTCTGGCATAGCTGGCAAATACTTCCTTAGCACATGGGGATAATTAAAACACTACTGCACCATTACAATCCACTCAAAACTAGATCATTTCCTCCTTCCTCACTGATTTCATTGCATTTTGCAAAATTCCTGAACATTTCTGTGTTTTTGCTGAACTCACATTGAAGTCCACAGAGTAGCTCATCACTAATTACTATATTTCACATTACTGAAACTGTATTTGTATTCTTTCTTTCTGTTAATGGTTTCTGTTTTTTTCCAGTCTTCAGTATTTGAAATGTCAATGTAGATTTCTTTTTATTTTGTTGATTTTATTATAATCATTCCATACAAATAGATACATTTTTACAAAAAATAGGATTGAAAACAAATCAACCCCCACCTCTTTTTTTTTTAATTGTCTAGTCATTTTTTTTCCTGAGCCAAAAGGGGGCTCCAAACTCAGGCTTTGGAAGGCCAAGGATGCCAGAGCAGCTTAAGCACTAGGTTCTGCTTGCATTGTTCAGCTGCCATTCTTGCATTTTCTTCCTGTTCTGTAATTTTGCAAGTTCAGTTTTAGACTCTGTATTTGTTAAACATTTTTGCTCTTTTGATTCTAGTATTGGATTTTGATCTTTTCTTTTCTCTTTGAGAAAACTTCTTGGTATTGTATCTTTTTCAATTTTAAATTCTCATCTTTTTTTATAGTCCTCAAAATTTTTAATAAACTTTATTATAATAAGGACTTTTTTTATTTGAGGCTGGGGTTTTCTCACCCCCCCCTTTTAGGAATTACAGGCTTAGCCTCATTTAAGAGTGCAGTTGCTATACCATCATTTCATTTAGCAGCCGATGCGGCCCTTGGTAAATTACTTGCTTCTGAACTCAGAAATAATCATATATATGTAAAAAAGGCACCAGTTGTGCAGCAAGAATGGTTCCTTTTTAGACAGCTGTGTTATATTTATTGGCATAAAGCTGTCATTTCAGGACATGTAGTACTATGTTAAGTGATTTTGTCTGCTGATGTTGTATCTGGTTCAGTGAAAATAAAAGCCACGAGATCAGACTCAGGTCCTGAAGCCATATTGTGGCTGAAAGGCAATAGCTGACAAGACATACATTAAGTTAGATTAAGCGATACGGTGCTGGTCTCTATAGTAGATCATAATAAAAACAAAGACATCAAGCTGTCCAATGAACAATGTACATTTCGTTATGGCCTTTTGTACCAGCAAGACTGTCAAACCTTGGTGATCTGTGCTTACTGTAAATATGGTGATCCTGCCTAATATTCCCATTATTTCCACTGCCAACACTTTGGCTAAACTCAACTCCCCAATCAAAGAATACTTGTATCGTGCAGCAAAAGGAGAGAGTGACATGAAAGGCCACTGTAGTCTCTGTGCTGTGGAATCAAATCAGTGCCACTGTCACAGATCTGATATGGGAAAGCAACTGAAAGCAAGGCTGAAAACATTTGAGGTACAGGGCTACAGAATTACAATGAAAATTAGCTGGACAGAAAGGTAACCCAGCTACCAGTGTGTTTCATTGTGTCGGTCCCAAGCCTGGATAAATGGGCAGGGTTACGTCAGGAAGGGCATCCGGTGTAAAATTCTGCCAGATCAATACACGGACAACAATATATATTTTCATACTGGATCGGTCGAGGCTCAGGATAACATCCCTGCTACCAGTACTGTTAGCCAACAGGGTGCTGGCGGAAATTTTATATACTGCTGGAAGAAGAAGAGGGTGGGAGATGTGTCCGGGGCAGAAGAAGAGGAGGAAGGTAAAGAGTGGTAACAGAGGGTAGGAATTATGAATGTTGGCAGTATGACTGGTAAGGGGAGAGAGCTGATGTGATGAAGAGAAGGAAGATTGATATATTGTGCATGCAACAGACTAAATGAATGGGGAGTAAGGCCAGTTTGATCGGAGGTGGATTCAAATTGTTCTATCGTGGTGTGGATGGGAGGGGTTATTCTGAAGGAACAGTATGTTAAGAGTGTTTTGGAAGTGAAAACAGTGTCAGACAGAGTAATGATTATGAAGCTGGAAATTGAAGGTGTGATGATGAATGTTGTTAGTGCATATGACCCTCAAGTTCTGGAGCGAGTTGGTTGAAGTGATGGACAGTATACCCAAGGGACAAAGTGTGGTGATTGGAGTGGATTTCAATGGACATGTAGGTAAAGGGAACACAGGAGATGAGGAGGTGATGGGCAGGCACGGTGTCAAGAAGAGGAATGAAGAAGGTCAGATGACAGTGGAGTTTGTGAAAAGGATGTACATGGCTGTGGTGAATACATATTTGAAGAAGAGGGAGGAATATAAGGTGATGTACAAGAGTAGAGGAAGATACACACAGGTATAGTATATCCTATGCAAAAGGGTCAATCTGAAGGAGATTGAAGACTGCAAAGTGGTGGCAGGGGAAAGTGTAGTTAGGCAGCATAGGATGGCGGTCTGTAGGATGATGTTGGAGATCAAGAGGAGGAGGAGAGTGAGGGCAGAACCAAGGATCAAATGGTGGAAGTTGAAAAAGGAAGACTGCATGGCTGAGTTTAGGGATGAGGTAAGACAGGCACTGGGTGGCAGTGAAGAGTTACCAGACAGCTGGGCAACTATAGCAGAAGTAGTAAGGGTAACAGGAAGAAGGGCACTTGGTGTGATATCTGCAGAGAGGAAGGAGGAAAAGGAAACCTGGTGGTGGAATGGGGAAGTATAGGAGAGTATACAGAGGAAGAGGTTGTCGAAGAAGGAGTAGGATAATCAGAGAGATACAGAAAGTAGACCGGAGTACAAGGAGATAAGGTGTAAGGTGAACAAAGAGGTGGCAAAGGCTAAAGAAAAGGTTTATGATAAGTTGTATGAGAGGTTGGACACTAAGGAGAGAGAGAGAGAGAGGGACTGAGCTGGGCAAGATGTGCAGCATGTTAGGGTGATAAAGGATAAAGATGGAAACATACAAGCGAGGAGAGTGTGTTCAGCAGATGGAACGTGTACTTTGAGAGGCTGATGAAGGAAGAGAATGAGAGAGAAAGAGACAGACAGACAGACAGAGAGAGAGAAAGTTGGATGATGGGGCGATAGTGCATCAGGATGTGCAATGGATTAGCAAGAAGGAAGTAAGGACAGCAATGAAAAGGATGAAGAATGGAAAGGCCGTTCGTCCAGATGACATACTTGTGAAAGCACGGAGGGGATTAGGAGAGATGGCAGTGGAGTTTTTAACCAGATCGTTTAATGGAATCTTGGAAAATGAGAGGATGCCAAAGGAGTGGAGAAGAAGTGAACTGATAACGATTTTTAAGAATAATGGGAATGTGCATAGCTGTAGTAACTACAGGGGGATAAAATTGATGAGCCACAGCATGAAGTTATGGGAAAGAGTAGTGGAAGCTAGGTTAAAAAGTGAGGTGATGATTAGTGAGCAGCAGTATGGTTTCATGCCAGGAAAGAGCACTACAGATGCGATGATTGCTCTGAGGTTGTTGATGAAGAAGTATAGAGAAAGCCAGAAGAAGTTTCATTTGGCCTTTGAGGACCTGGAGAAAGCATATGACAGGGTGCCTCGAGAGGAGCTGTGGTATTGTATGAGGAAGTCGGGAGTGTCAGAGAAGTACGTTAGAGTTGTACAGGATATGTACAAGGGAAGTGTGACCGTGGTGAGGTCTGCAGTAGGAGTGACGGATGCATTCAAGGTGGAGGTGGGATTACATCAGGGATCAGCTCTGAGCCTTTTCTAATTTGCAACGGTGATGGACAGGTTGACAGACAAGATTAGACAGGAGTCCCTGTGAAGTGTGAGGTTTGCTGATGACATTGTGATCTAGAGAGGAGAGGAATGAAGGTCAGTAGGTAAAAGACAGAATATGTGTGTGAATGAAAGGGAGGTCAGTGGAATGGTGGGGATGCAAGGAGTTGGCAAAGATGAAGGAGTTTAAATACTTGGGATCAACAGTATAGAGTAACAGGGATTGTAGAAGAGATTGGCTTGAAGTCTTTCTCACAGTTACCATGCTGACTTGCATGGCTTTGACTAAATTGTCTTTAGAGCTACTAAAGCAAATGACTGCACATGCCACATGGCTAACATTATTTGAACTTCTCTCTGTATTGCTTTAATGGCTGGTTCGATTTGATCTACTCCCTTCACTGCTCTAATGGCTGATCCAGTTTGACCTCCTCTCTCTCTTATCGGTTTAGTACATGTGACATTTGGTTGAAGCAGAAGCAGCTATCTAATATATAGGGACAAGACTTTTCAAGGAACCGGTCCCTCAGAATCTCATCTACTTTAGCTCCAAATCACAATTTGCTGCATTGTATTCATTTTCTGCACATATGATGTTCAACAATAACATTTACTATCTGTTTAAAGTGGCTTTCATAGGTGGTAATTTCCAACTGAAAGGTAGTAACTGCTTCTCAAAGAGGGTAAAAGGGTCCTTTAACCTTTGGTTCCTAGACAAAGCAGGAGAGCAAACTGCTTTCTGACATCCACTCATTTGTCTCACACTGCATTAATTGCCAACATCTATTTTCTAAACATCCTCCCCTAAGATACAAAATAATTGCAAGCCAACCAGAGCAAGGTAAGGCAAGAATAAAGAAAGCAAGAATATATATAGTCATCTCATGGGAGAAAGACTTTCTGTGACTAATGTCATAAAGCTTCTGAAACTGTAACAACAGTTGCATGAAATGCATGTGTTCCAAATTACCCTACACAACTCCAGGCACCTCACACACAAACAAACAAGACTTGAGCTAGGATCGGTTTTTGCCCAAGTTGACTGCAGAGGTGGGGGTAGATGGGACAGCAGACTGCTTGTGCGGATTGCCAGATTTACAAAACAAAAGACGCTAATGGAGAGGTGCAAAGGAATTTAAGGTTGTCCGGAATTATGAGTTTTTTGTAGGCTTCAGGGATTCTAGTGTTAAATATGGTAAATGTATCTTTAAGACCTAAATACAAAGGGTACATGAAATATGAATTGGGTTTTGGCTAAAGAGCAGTGTAGTGCAATTAAAGCTAAACAGGGTTAATATACTGTAGTCATTAAAAATGACTTATAACATGAGGTGGGAGGTATACTTTTGTTTAGGAATAAAACCAGTATCATTTCAAAAATAATCATTGAAGGAAAGAATGCAAACAGACTGCTGGGTAAAACTGATTTTCTCTGTGTTGTCGGTCTTGCCTCTTAAACTTAAAAAAAAAAAAAAAAAAAACCCACAATTGAGGTGTATATATGATATCCAGCTGCTAAACTGTTATATTGACCTTAAAGTACAGATAATTAAAAGCTACTGTACTTATTTTTTCTAGCACTCTAGTGTTTCCAGCATTAATGTGCCTATGGTGATTTCATTTTGGGAAACAAACACACTCTGCAAGTTACAGAGGTTGGATTTAAAAGTGAAAATGTGATGTACAGTGAAATAAGGCTGCATTCAGAGCCTTCTGAAATATCAGGTTTATTCTATTTAGTAGTGTGGAGATGAAAAGTCACCTTCTATGTAGCATTTGAAATGGGGGAGGGCACACAAAGAGAGAGAGAGAATGGAAAGAGCCGGTAAGGGGACAGAAAACAGAGGACAGCCGGGATATCCATGATTTATCAAATAATGAAGGATATGGTGTTTTGTCAACAAGGATCCAAAACAATTTTCATTTTTAAATAGAACACACTGGCAGGTATGTAGTCCAACCATCCATTATCCAACCCGCTATATCCTAACTACAGGGTCACGGGGGTCTGCTGGAGCCAATCCCAGCCAAAACAGGGTGCAAGGCAGGAAAACAAACCCCAGGCAGGGTGCCAGCCCACCGCAGAGGTATGTAATTCTTGTATAAAATATATATAAAAACAATAATTATTTCAAGCAAACTAAACTTATTTGGTCAAATGTGCCTGCCTGTAAATCCAAAGCGATCTAGTTAAATTGAAGATATATCTAATCAATACATTTCGATATATATTATATATACATACAGTGTAAATGCTGTATAGATCTTAACCAATGTACTGCACAAGTGTGAAAAGACATATTTAAAACAATATATAGTGGATTCAGAAAGTACTCCAGCCCCTTCACTGACTGCACTTTGTGTTTTAGATTTTATTTTAAATGGATACATTTTCTATTTTTGCCTAACAATGTGCACTTACAACCCATAATGACAAAGTGAAAAATGTTTGCAAATTTATTAAAAATCAAAAACCAAAATATCTCATTTATGTAATTATTCAGACCCTTTGCAGTGGCACTCCAAATTGTGGTTTCCTTTAATTATCCTTGAGATGTTTCTAGAACTAGATTGGAGTCCACCTGGCAAACTTAATTGACTGGACATTGTTAAGGAATGCACATACTTGTGCGTATACAATTCACAAATACAACACAGTAAAGTGTGCAGAAGGTGGACGATCTGAATCCACCACATATTAGTTTGAATACCTTCCAGGTTCATACATTGGTTGCGATATATACAGTTGGTCATTGCATCGTCGTACCTTCCAGCTGCATATTATGCTCTTTTTGTCTCTTCAATTCTGCTCAACTCTCTGTGTTTTCCTCTTCAATCTGTTGGTGCTCCTCATCAGTATATTCTGACTTGTACAAAAACGGTTCAGTCATTATGCTAAATATAACCACTTCTTCATAGTCAGACATATTGCCAATTTAAAATGGTAGTTTTTTTGTCTAAATCCTGAAAGAAAACATACTCATAAGGACTCAATTCTCAAAATGAAAATGGCATGTCCAGCATTCACAAAATGAGCTAAAGGAATTCACACCCCAGGGTTGAAAGGTTGCTGCAGGGGGAAAGAAACTGCAAGATGAGGTGCAGAGTCAGTATTCCTTTAAAATGGCCGAATCTTACAAATACTGTATTTTGTTTACTTTTTTATGCCTAAAGTGACATGAATAAACTGTATAACAATATTTGTGCAATCTCAAGACAAGGACTAATACCTGATAACATTTTTGCCTTAAAAAATGTATACATTTGGTAAGTTTAACCCTTTTTTCTGCTTTGGATCCATGTACCCTTCAGCCACATTGCAAGCTGTAAGAACAGACAGAGTATTTTTAAAATTTATAAAAAACACTTCAACTTAGAGCACAGTTTTATGTGGCATATCAATATATAGCATGATTCTGAAGAAATTACTTTGACTTGAAAAATACCAAACTTATCCTTTAATACTGTATAGCAAAAATGTCCTAAATTATAATGATATAATTTTGAGGGCATACTTCTCACTCCTGCTTATAACTCCAATATGCACATCTCTTCTGGTTTGGGATTTAGCTCTTCAGAATGTTTCTGTGTATATCTATATCAGTGTTCAGTTAAATCTGAAATTAAGGAATCATTTATAGGTAGCACTTTAATCTATTACAAGAAGCCATAACTTTGCCCAGTTCTCACAGTAATTTAGCATACTGCTGAACAGTGTATATTATATTAATACAGTTGAAGGTACTGTAGCTGCCTTTCTTTGCTAAAATTAGACTGGCAGTGATTCACTGCTAAGACGGAATAGATATGAACATGCTGCACTTTTATGTATTGATGCCATTATAAATAAAGTTTTAAATAATTGTGTTTAAAATATACTTTACATTTTAAATTTTACAGTGTACTAGCAGCAGCACCTGGCACTGCCCGTTTTAAGTAATTGTAAGCTCTTGTCCTTGTGTCTGTTAGACTGGCTTCAATCTGTTCTGGTATTTCACTTGCTCTTCGCCACCAGATGGCACTGTCCTTAAAAATTCACTGTAGTAAAATGGAAAAAAAAACCCCACCACAATAGTACCCACAGGGTTATAATTTCAAAGTAGTCTATGGCCTAAAAGATAAGATAGGTTTGTTGAGATTGGATCATGGGTGTGGAACTGTATAAAAACAAACACACATTGCACTTTTTATATTAGATTGAATATACTGTAGTTACTGAACTTGCAAGCATTATCGTCATCTTTGGCAGTGCTCCAGCTGGAATGCACTTATCTAAGCATCAATCAGATATTCTGGCCTTTACAAACCTTCAGGCTCACTGCCTCATTTTAATTAACCACAGACCGGCTTACGCACTCTTGTATGCACATCCAGTTAAAACATAATGTATTATATTAAACAGAAAAATATCAGGCCTGCACTGAGGAGATTTGCTAAATAATTCTAAACACAAACACAAACACACACACACACACACACACACACACACACACTAATTGCATTTAAGAATTACCTGTCACTCCAGGGACCATTCCATTCTTTCTCACCCCATGGGTTACGCATCCGAATCATGAACAGCTTCTCTGCCTTGAAGAAGGCCAACAGTCCATGGCCAAGCCTAACCTTTTTTACATCTGTTACAGCATAGGCATGACCCTTGACCAGTCCACAATCTAGTCTTGCTTCCATGTCAGCAGAGGAAGTAGCCTGGAAGATTAATTGAAAGACAGATACAGTAACTAAACTAAGATCTGTAAAACCTTGCTTAGCCTGGAGTTAATGGACTAAATCTCAAAGATATGCATTCATTTCTAAATCTTTATTATGCCTTTGTTTGCGTTACCGACTCTCTCTCCTTAGTGGTATACAATAATTTACTTTTATTAAAAATGCTGCAGTTAAAAACCACAATACAGTAAAAACTTTACAATGGATGCACGATTTGTTTGCTTGCCTTACAACACCAGCTTTCTGTGTTTCAAGACCCTGTCTTCCAGAACTCAAAACATCAGACAACTGTCTAAATAGTGCACTTTTAATCAAGACTGGCTCATTTACCAGTGTAACAAGCAATCCCTGGAACTGTCCATCTATGAAGACCTTTCACCTGCAAAGCAACATTTTAAATAGGGTAAAATGTGTTTAAGAGTGCATATAAAAATAAACATTACCTCCCATTCTACATCATACTTTCCGGTGTGATTTTGTGCAGATGTTTTATGTACAGTATTGCAGTGTAGTACATTTTAGAAAAATACCTCCTAAAAGTACTTGTTCAAAATGCAAAAGTTTGGGCACCCTTGCTTAAAATGTCCATTACTGTGAATAGTTAAGGAAGCAGAAAATGAACTGATCACCAAAAAGACATGAAGTTAAAGATGATACATTTCTTTAACAGAGTACAAAATACCAAAAAAATGAAAAGGGCCTGAAGCAAAAGTTTGAACACTCAACATGGTCTGTACTTAGTAACACCGCCTTCAGCAAGTATCACAACCTGTAAACGCTTTTTGTAGCTAGCTAAGTATCTTTCAGCTCTTACTTGGGGTATTTTCATCCATTCGTCCTTGCAAAAGGCTCCTAATTCTGCAAGATTCTTGAGCTGTCTTGCATGCACTGCTCTTTTGAGATCTAGTCACAGATTTTCAATGATGTTTAGGTCAGGGGACTGTAAGGGTCATGGCAAAACTGTCAGCCTGCAACTATTGAGGTACTGCATTGTAGATTTTGAGATGTGTTTCAGATCATTATCTTGTTGTAGGACCTGTCCTCTTTTTAACTTCAACTTTTTTTTTTTTTTTTTTTTAAAGATGGTGTGATGTTTGTTCCAGAACTGTCTGGCATTTATTTGAATTCGTTCTTCCCTCTAGCAATGACATGTTCCCTGTGCCACCGGCTGCAACACAAGCCCAAAGCATGATCGATCCATCCCCATGCTTAATAGTTGGAGAGGTGTTCTTTTGATGGAATTCAGTATCTTTTTTTCTCCAAACTTACCTTTGCACATCATAGCCAAAAAATTCTATTTTGACTCTATCAGTTCACTGGACTTACATCAAGCTTATTTTGATTTTGACTGAATTTTGTGGCTAGGATGCAGGAAAGGTTTTCTTTTGCTGACTCTATTGTGAAGTTCATATTTGTTCAGGTGTCACTGCACAGTACAACAGTGCACCACCACTCCAGAGTCTGCTAAATCTTCCTGAAGGTTGTTTGCAGTCAAATGGCCGTTTTATTTGCCTTTCTAGCAATACAAGGAGCAGCTCTTTTAGAAAGTTTTCTTGGTCTTCCAGACCTCAACTGTACCTACATTGTTTCTGTTAACTGCCATTTCTTAATAACATTACAAACTGAGGAAAAAGCAACATGGAAACGCTTTACTATCTTCTTGTAGCTTCTTCTTCTTTCGTTGTGAACATCAATTATTTTATTTTTCCGAGTGCCAGGCATCTGCTGAGAGCAGCCCACAGCCCCTTACTGTTGGGAGAAAGTTTGAAGAGTCAGAGAATTTATACAGCTTTGTAATTTGTATCACCTGGGATTTCCTAATAATTACTGTGAACAGCTATAGCCCTAATGAGCTAATTATCCAAATTATCCGAGACCACAAATATATTTGGAAGTCTAAACTTTTGCATGATGCTCCTTTCCATTTTACTCTGCAATTGTACGAAACAAAAACTATACACTAATCTTGCATAAAATGCTGAAAAGAAATATGTCATCTTTAACTTTATGCCTTTTGGTGATCAGTTCATCTTCTGCTCACTTAATTATTCACAGTAACAAACATTTTAAGCAAGGGTGCCCAAGCCTTTGCATGCCACTTAAGCACAACTAAAATTTGGTGGTGTACTATACTTACCCTTATTGAGCAGCTAATGAGTCCACCACGGTTGTGTACTTTAAGGACCCTCTCAAAAAGCTGGTTTCTGAAGGACTCTTCTTTAGCAAACTGTCCTTCCAGCAAGTCTAGTGGTTCAGAGACTCCACCAGTGAAGTCAACCAGCGCATCAGCAGTATTTCCACCATCTAAGGATTCATAGCATCCATACAACCTACAAATACAGCAATGCAGACTATGGAATTAAATGTCTCAGTGAAGCTGTACTTTAAGCATTAAATGAACATCACATAGACTAAGATCGTAGCAGTAGATGTATGCCAGTTTTAACAACATTCATCATCTATTTTCTGAAACCTCTTAATCATACTCATGTGTTTAGTCTGGTGCGGTTTCCATTCGTATAATACTGCATAGCATAATATTTGAAAGATGAAGAGAGGATTTTTTTTTACTGCTGTCAACAGTGCTTGAATTCTGTAGGTTTCTAGCATATTCAAGCTTATTACCATCTAACTTCGGCTCCTTAGGGACAAGCTGACAGAGATGGTAGTAGATTCATACCTGGTGGCATGGATGGTGGACTATCTTACAAACAGACCTCAGTATGTGCATCTCGGGAACTGCAGGTCTGACATTGTGGTCTGCAGCACAGGAGTGCCGCAGGGGACTGTGCTTTCTCCGGTCCTGTTCAACCTATATACATCGGACTTCCAATACAACTTGGAGTCCTGCCACATGCAAAATTTCGCTGACAACACTGCTTTCGTGGGCTGCATCAGGAGTGTGCAGGAGGAGGAGTATAGGAACCTAATCAAGGACTTTGTTAAATGGTGCGACTCAAACCACCTACAACTGAACACCAGCAAAACCAAGGAGCTGGTGATGGATTTTAGGAGGCCCAGGCCCCTCACAGACCCGTGATTATCAGAGGTGACTGTGTGCAGAGGGTACAGACCTATAATACCTGGGAGTGCAGCTGGATGATAAATTGGACTGGACTGCCAATACTGATACTCTGTGCAAGAGAGGACAGAGCCGACTATACTTCCTCAGAAGGCTGGTGTCCTTTAACATCTGCAATAAGATGCTGCAGATGTTCTATCAGACGGTTGTGGCGAGTGCCCTCTTCTATGCAGTGGTGTGCTGGGGAGGCAGCATAAAGAAGAGGGACACCTCACGACTGGACAAACCGGTAAGGAAGGCAGGCTCTACTGTAGGCACGGAGCTGAACAGTTTGACATCTGTGGCAGAGCCACGGGCGCTGTGCAGGCCACTGTCAATCATGGAGAATCCACTACATCCACTTAACAGTGTCATCTCCAGACAGAGAAGCAGCTTCAGCGACAGACTGCTGTCACTGTCCTGCTCCACTGACAGACTGAGGAGATTGTTCCTCCCCCACACTATGCGACTCTTCAGTTCCACCCCTCAGTAAATGTTAATATTATATAAGATTATAGACTGTTACCCCTGCCTCACACTCTCCACCTTGCATTTTTTAGCTTGCACTGCATTTTTATCACTCTTTAATTAATATTTTATCAGTATGCTGCTGCTGAGGTATGTGAATTTCCCCTTGGGGATTAATAAAGTGTCTGTCTGTCTGTCTGTCTAGACTGACTATGAGTAAGGGCAAGTTATTGGTTGTAAGACTAATCTGAGTATTTCGCCTGTATGTACTACAATAAACAGATGAAGAAGTAAAAATTCACACAAAATACTGTGTTGATAAACAGTCCTTTAAATATGAACATCTGGAGTACTTAAGAGGCAAACTGAACAGTGAGACTTTGTTAAAGTTTAATGCTAGTGTAGTACATATCATGTCTGTGACTAATAGGTTGCAACATAGGAAATACTACTTAATGACACTGTTTTAGTCATTTACAATAAAACAGTAAATATGCAAATACATTGTCTTAATTTCTTCTAAGCTAACAGAAACAGACAATTCTTATACTATAGTCAATTTACAGAGGGTGGGATTTAATGCAGAATGATCATAATCAGTTTTTTTTATAATGCGCTTACAAAGATGTGTTATGTTAAAAGAAAACAACCATGACATAAAAGTGCCAAATCAATAGACAAACTGTATTCAGGGTCTAGGCAACAGGTCCGAACAGCAGAGAGAGAGATTGTAAGTCTAAATCCAAATCGGACACCAATAAAGCAAGGTCAAAGAAACAAGCAAAAAGGCCTAACACTACATCTCCACAGAAGTGCCTTTTACCTTCCTTTATGCCACCAAAATGTGAAAAAGAAAAAAGAAACAAAATAAAAAATGGACCCAGCAACAGGATATTGGAAAATGTGTCCCATCATCCTAAATAATAGTGGTATGAAGATGTCACATGCAAATTGGTGTAAGATCATATATTAGCAACATGAAACTGCTGATAATGGATGGATTGTGGCCATCCAAAACATTCTAGAACTGTGATGTGAACAAATTAATGGTAGTTTTTATTTCCAAACAGCGACATGGTGATCATGGCACAGTCCACTTTAAAATTTTCCTTATAACTGAGAAAACAAAAATACTTTAAAATGAAGTTTTTAAGCCATTAACAATACCATTCTAAAACCTGCCAAAGAAAGGGGTTAATTATTAAATCAAATGTAACATTTTTTGGAGTTTGTAACAATGTAATAAATTGGATATTGCCCAACCACAGCAGACTTTAATAAAGGACACACAAATGATCTACTAGATTACAATGATTGTTTCAGCTGCTGAGCAAGTCTCACAGTGCTTAAGTTCAATATAAGGTCTTTTCAGTTTCACACAATGAACACAACACTAAGCTGTTCTTTCCTAATAGAAAACTATACACTTTCTATATTTCTACTGTGTTTGGTAACCACATGCATGGACACTTACTTTGCATAAGCTTTTTCAACAAGTGCACTCCAGAATTCATTCTGATCATTGGAATGGCAATAGACAAGCTCACTATTAATGGTGGGAAGGCGGTCATCAATAACTACATCCACCCATTCTCCAAAACGCCAAAATCTGAAGTGGAAGATACCAGCATACTCATTGGGTTTTTCTTCATTCCATTCTTGATCTTTCCAGTCAGGAATAACCTGAAGAAGAAATTACAGGAAAATTGAATGTTGTGGTGAAGTAATCTAAAAATCACTCAATGTGAAAATATATTAAAACATTGAAATAAACCATCACATTAAATGAAAAGCAAATTAACATTTTCTCAAGTCAGAAAAAATCACTTATCTCAACAGGACTGCACTGTATATTTCTAAAGGGTTTGGACACAAACCCTCTGTATTACTGTTCATACTTTTTACATACATACAGTATAATACCACAGCTTTACAGATGTTTTTGCATAAGACATGTGGACATAGTTACATGATTACAGTTTCAATACTCATATTCGTTGTCCAGTTCACAAATGTGAACTATAGCAAATTTTGCTATGATTGATTTTATTAATATTTTGCAGTTGGGGTTGGTGCAATCTAAAGCTAACTACTGCTAAGAGAAGGCATAGATAATACAGGGTGTGGTTTTGCAACTTTGTTTGAATACACATTCTGGCATATTTACACTGCTCAAGCATATGTTTTGCCACATCTCATGAGAGGAATCCATTCTGCATCTATTTTCAAATGCAAGAATTAAAAAAACCTTAATATTAAAATCCAGGTCAGTTACTTTTAGGTCAGCAATATTCCAAGATAATGAGAAAACCATTTGGCTCCTGGCATTTGTCCACATTTTTCTTACATAGTTGAATCCTGTTGAGTAATTTGTAGAAAATTCAAAATGAAAAAAAATATTCTACCTTTTCATAAGTGATATGCATGGAAAACAGTCAGCCACCTTGTGATATGATTCAAAGTAAGGCCAGCATCACATGACACGTTGGAGAGACTGTCACACTTAACTGCAGTGTACAGGGCTCCCTCACAACTTTTCAGCAGTTTAAACTTTCCATGAAAGTGAAATTTCCAAGATTGTCTAGTTTTGACATCCAATTAACATGCTGCCTGCCTGCACCAGTGGCTGTACGAATGTTTCATCAGGTGTGGAGTGTTCAGCAGGTTAACTCTAGCCTGTCTTGCTCTTTTTTCGCCCCAATTCTATCAAGGTACAACAAACACATGTTGGACTGACAAGCCTCACCTTTGTTTGTATAGTCAAAAATATTCACTTTTCTTGCAATTAATTTATTAAACTCCAGCCAAGCACTCATTGTTTGTCACCTCTCACGCACAGTACAGCCTGCCCCTTTAATTCTGTTGTGTCTAACTGCAAAGTGCTATGATGGAGTTGTCATACTAAGTAATTGGTCATCATCACATGTGTGTGATTCACAACTCACCAAGATAATGCAAGCAAAGACTATGCCTGAAAATCACTGGAAACCTTAGGTGGTATGATGGGGGCCTGAGATGACCTAGAGTGAAGCAGGCCAGAATACTCACCTCAATAGCAAAGATATGTCCTCCAATTGGAGGAAAGGACCTCAGAATGGTTTCACTTCTTAGAATACAAATGGCACAATGTAGTTTCATTGCCCTACTGTACTGATGTCTAGGTGGTAGTTAGGGGTTTTTAACTAAGGTTACACTGAAGAGTTTGTCAACTTGTTATTTTTTTGTAAATGATTTGGCTTTGAGTATTTTGCTCATCTCTCAATTAGGCATATCTGGTACTTTATTAAAAGATGTAGCAAGATCAATTTAATTGTTGAAGGGAAATGAGAACAAATATGCTGAAATTCCATGTTAACTAATCTTGTTCTGCAGTTTAGAAGCTGCTTTTATGACAAACTGAAGATCAACAGACATTTTATACAGTTCTGCTCATGTATTAAGGAAAAACATTTGTCAATTTGATTATAAAGGGTAATCGATGCCAGACAGACATCAACTGACACATAATGTGCAACTGCCAAAAAAGATAAAACATCAAATAACAGTACTGTCTAGTCCTCTGTGTATTACATTTTATATGGATATGTAGATTTTGCAGGTAACCAACAACCAGCGAGTACTGATAATTTAAATAAATTATTAATATAATTTTTTGCAATACAAAATAAGGTGGTGTTTCCAGAGAAATATCTGGAAACAGACTGCAACAGAAAAGAGAGTTTTCAGCATATGAGAAGTAAAATACTGGTACCCCTTAGACATCAAAATATCTATAACATCAAGTAAAGAAGCTGTGTTGGATCAAAAAATAAAAATAAAAAACAAAACACTGTTGAAGACTGCAGCATTAGTTGCAATGTCATATAAGGAAAACAGGAAAGAGAGCTTAGCCAGGTGCTGTATTTTAATAGCTGACACCCCTTTAGAGAAACACAGCGTAGGAAGAAAGCTTTGGCATAAGTACCCCTGGGTGCCCAGAGGAAAATCCCCTGGTTGCAGCTTCATACGTCATTGCATTTTGTTGCCTAGCGCCACTACTGAGCACATCAACATATTTCCCCTCACTGTCTGAGCAGCCAAATCAATACTCTTCAAAGTGTGCTGGCAGACAGGGCTAGCTGGGGAGAAGAGAACCAGCTAAAAACATTTTTAAGCCTAAAAAGAACCATGGCCTCCGAAATGGAGCTAATCTTCAATCAAGACTGCCACCTAACAGAATGCATGAGGCTGAGAGTCAAGAGTCTTGAGCAAAAAAACCAGAGACCACAGGATGGCGAGAAACTTCTGCTTCCCAATGAGTATGTATATCGCCTAGACTTTTCTGAACAGCAGCTCAAGTTTCTGAGGTGGAACATTAACCTGAATGCCACTGGGAAAATTATCATCACTGGGACCTCTCAGCACTACACACCCGACCTCACCAACCTTATGACCCGGCAGCTGCTGGATCCATCTGGAATCTTTTGGAAGACCGAAGAGGGTGGTGAAGTCGATCACTATGAAGCAGATACACAAGAGTTTGGTGAGAGAATTGCAGATCTAGCCAGGATCAGGAAAGTGATGTACTTCCTGGTGACATTTCAAGGTGACATAACTCCAGATGACATCAACTGTTCCATAATTTTTAAAGTGTGAAGTAGACTTGGAAGAGCAAACATGACTAAGCTTGACTTTTCATTGATCGTTCTGCTTAAACCTGTGTTTTGTTTTTTCCTAAGTACTAATTAAGTAACTTGTGCTTCACGGAGGTATAATTTCTTTAAATTTCTTCTTGTGTTTGTCACTTTGGTTTCTCATTCTGCTTTGTGAGTTGTATTATTTTATTGGCAAGCAATCAGCCAAAAATCTATAAAGTATATACAGTTAACAAGGAATATTCATGTGTTCTGATTTTTAATTGAAACACACTGAAACAAAGTGTACCATGTTTCATCCAAATTAGCATCTCAGTGGGGAAAATTGAAGGTTCTTTAAAAAACACTCTTTAGTCTGTTTTTATGATGAGAGGAACCCTTTGCACTAGGAATAAGGTGATCAATAGATGTTGTGTATCACATGCAGTTAACGTGTAATAAATAAACCAAGGATTTACATTTAATTTAAATTCTTATGATACATTTATCAGTTGTGCATGCTATTTTTATCAAAATATGAAGTACTTCAGAGAACTATGCATTGTGAGAAAGTGCTTTCTGTTTTCTTTAAATTTCTAAATTTCCTCCTGTAAAAGAACTGGAAGGGCTTTGCTCCCATGAAGTCATCCTCTCTAGCAACAGAAGCTGGCTCACTTGGGGAGAGTTAATTAACAGAACATACACTCTTAATGAAGCATTACACTTCTTAAAGAAAAATATCTTTTTTCCTGCCTGAATTTTAAAAAGTAAGCTGTGAATTTCCCCTTGGGATTAATAAAGTATCTATTTATCTAAGAATGCTAGTAAAAATTATGTTGGTTTAGTGGTGGAAGGATATAACTTGATAATTATTAATTTCATTGTTTTTCTGAGAAACTTTAAAAGAACCATTACAAGTAGTCAGAAGTGAAGTCAACAGCTGAAATCTCACTGGGAGATCAATTTGAAAGGGTTTGTTAAGGGACCCATGGAGGGCGTTTACTGTAATGATTCATTTTTGTCACTATGGTACCTACTGTATACTAACATGAAACTCCCATCAAGTGCAGACACACAATCTGATCTTTAGAATTAGGCATTTTAAACTTGGTTTTCTGACCAACATCTAGTTAAGAAATATTCTTAAAGGCAATGGCATGGGTGCAATGCTAACCCTGAAAACTTTTGTTGACATTGCTAAACTGAGCATCAGTAGCAGATGTGAACTGCATGCAATATATACACTCTACTGACAGCTATTTCCTTACTGTACGCCTTATAGCAATGTTGTCTGATAATTGATATCAGTAAAATAGGCTTCAAGTAAAAGATCAAGATCATGAAACCTACTTCACTTCTTTGCCAAGTAGTTATCACAGCACAGTCTACTGTGCCTGTACTAAAGATATGTCATCATGTAATTAAAACAAAGTAATGGTGCTAACTCATGATCTAATTGATTGAGCAGCCAAAACAAATAACACTGCAGGCTTACTGTTAACATTAAAAGAGCAAATAAAAGTAATTTTTATTAAAAACATGAGTGCGCCCAACTTTGGAATGGTGTTGTATCCGGGGATGTTTCCTGCCTTACACCTAATACTGTCATAACAGGTTCCAACCCTTTACAACCTTGAACTGCAAGAAACAGGTTTCAGAATGTTATATTGGCAATAATTATGTAACTGGGAAGACAAAAACCAAAACAAATTGAAAAGCTGTGATGTGGCCACATATCTCCTGTCTTGACAGAATGGTTTAATACCTCTGCTGTGTGCTCCACTGTAGCAGTGATAAACTAAATGATGTATACCTCCAGTATGAAAGAATCTGACAGTAGCTTGCAGGCGGGATTCTAATGAGATTGATTGTTTCTCATGACTCAAGCCCCCAGGCACCAATTTGAAATCTGTGCGGAAATGCAAGCACTGGTGATCCATCTCTGTATAATGTATGCCATCTAAGTTCATTAGTCTAGGATATCAATTAAATAGTTAAATTATGGCTACTGAAAAATATTACAAATAGTTTTACAAATGTGTTAAATTTAACAGATGTAAGAATGCCGATATGTGGTAAGTGGACATTCCAAATAATTCCTTTGGAAAGAAATTTAGCTTTGGCTTGCTTTTTAATTTAATAAGACTGATTTAGCTAATGAGAAATTTTGATAAAAACCACCACAGAGATAACATTTAGAATTCTTTTTAGACCCAGCTCCCAGTCCCCAAAACCCAGACTATGTACAAACAGATGGAGGTCTAGTAGTCAGCTCAAAAGAAAAACTGACTACAATTCAAATGCATCAGGTAAAAGGAAATCACTGGCATGCTAAAGTCATCTATGTTTTGTATTCATATTTCTAGAATCAACTACAAATACATCCTTTAACCACATACAGAACATCTTCGAAGTAGAAAAATACTACTCCAATGCAATAATAGGTATGTCTCTCAACATTATAACCCAACATTACTCCTCTTACATAAGCACTCCAATCTGGTTTGTACACACATTTTTTTTCATAGTATTAATGGGCTGTAAGTAAGTTCACCTTATTAATTTTGTGATATATGTTGACAAGGGAAGATTACATGAAGTGCAATTTATTTATCTTTGGATATGATATTTGACTATTATACTATACATCTGCAACATTTTTATTTAAGGTCATCAATCCTACATTATTAATATTTTTAAAAATAAAGCATTCACTGATTAAAACATATGAAACCTGACGACCATGTCAAGACTTCTATTAAAAACAGTACTACAGAACTTAACTACATATTATATATATATATATATATATATATATATATGCATGTTGCCTGCAAATAAAAAATAAAAAAACACAGTTTAGAAAATTTATTTAAAGATCTGATTCACACTGGGGTCTTCAAATACAGTCCTGGAGCACCCTGTAGCTGCAAATTTATGTCCTGACTATTTTCACATTCAGTGATTTTTTTATTACTTTTAAATTACTCTCACGTAATTAAATTACTTTTTTTCTTATTTTTGCATTCAGAAAAGTGCCGTGTGAGATTTACATTTATAAGATATTAAGCAAATAAAGCTATGGCAAAACAATCTTAATGCTTTTTGTCACTTTTTAATTAATTTTTTTGTGATGAGATTACTTTCTTAATTGTATTTGAATACTGACAATTAATGGATACACAGGAAAAAAAACATCACAGACACTTATTAACAAATAATGGCTTAAATACCTGAACATTAAAGAATAAAAATATTAAGCAAGATAAAAAAATGTAATCATTTCACTCTAATACTCTTAAAGTGCTTCAACCTGTAAGCATTACCATGACCAGATTGTGATTTCTAGATTGACAGAAAACACTAGCAGAAACTGAAGAGTAACAGCCTGCCTAATTGATGGAAAAGTCCAATTAAAAGTAAAAATTTGTTGGGACCGAAACCTGGAGCCACGTGTTGGGATGTGGGCCCAAGAGTGAACTTGAAAACCCCTGGTCAGTGGGAAAGCCTAATGGCTTAGAGTTTTTTCTTTAAAAAAATAGTTATGAAAATACCATGTTACTGGATAACCTTTATTTAATTTTAGCCTACAGCAGAAGATATGATAACAGCCTGTATTCAAGGGTAGATCAAATCATGGACATTGGTAATCACAAATAAATATACAAAAAAAAAATATTAGCTCAATTTGTGTTGATAGAGAAGAAAAATCTGGGCAGTTCTTGTCTTTTTAGTGCAGGCTTCTAAAGAAAATGCACAACAGGAAAGAAATTATTCTCTGGTAGCACTGCAGAATTGGCTTTGTTCCATTTACTGGCAAACTATCCTGTTGAAATATCTAAGATGGTGTTATAATAATCTTAAAATCCTGCATTTCTTTTCCATTTTATGTTCCTGTCTAGGGACAGTGTATTTCCATATCCATCAATTCCCCTATCAGTGGGTTCCCTAGTTTTCCAATTCATTTCAGAGAGAACTCCATTGTAGATATAGAGACAGTAAAAGTTTTGGGACAGTGAAATGAAAATTACTTTCTTTTTTTAATGCCAAAATCAGCTTAAATTTTAGATAAAAATGATCATGACACAAATGTAAAGAAAAAAAGAAGTATTGATTCCCTACTGAACAAATTATACGGTTAACGGTTCAAGCTAAGCATTTGTATATCTAAACATTCCTCCAGGACAATACAGTAATGCAGTGGTTAGCGCTACTGCTTGATGGGTCAAGTATCCAACAACAACAACAAATATTTATTTATATAACACATTTTCATATAAACAATGTAGCTTGAAATGCTTTACAAAATGTCAAAGAGAAAGTTACAAGAAAATAAAAACAAATAAGATTAGGCAGTAATATTAAAGAATACGAGTATGAATCTTGTGCTTGCACATTTTTCTCAGATTCTTCTCAAAGTATTCAGAGTATACTCAAAGTATACCAGAGACATGCATTTTAATATCTGAATCGGCACCCAAGTCCAGGGCTTGTCTCTACTCTTTCTGTTTGGCTTCATGGCACAGCACAGCTCTTAAACTACTCTGTGGTCGGTCAGTCAGTAGGTAAATAGATAACACATCAAACCAGAAGTTCAAGAAATATATAGCAGACATATTGTAACTCAATATCAGAATGTTAATTCTATTAAGACTCTAGTGCAGCATTTGACACCATCAATCATAATATTCTACTTTCAAGAAAGGAAAGCATTGCTGGTTATCTCTGGCACTCTACCTTTGCACCAATCACACTAGCAGGTTGCTCAACACTCTGTTTTTGAACCTCTGATTTTTCATATCAAAATGTTTCTCTATGGCCATATTATTCATATTATTGTTGTCAATACCTAAATTTATTGTAGTGTTAAAAGAGACTATTTACCTTAAATCTCCTGACTGACCTGGTCTAAACAAAATAATAGTTGGATGAAGCACAACTCTTAACTCTTTAAAAATTAACTGCAACACAAATTAAATCATGCAAATTGTCACTAAATTCAGTTTAAGAAAATGAACTTTTTTCATTCAATATAGACAGGGATACAATCACACCTTCATTTTGTGCAATGAACCTTTATTTCATTTTAAAATTCTCCCTTTCGTATTCAGCTTACAAAAATCATGAAGAACGTTTCTTACTTTCACCTCTGCAACATGTGTTTTATTCCCTTGTTCTTCTCCTTTTCTGATATTGAGAGTCTGTCCTTACTTTCATCATACCCCAAACTGACTTCTGCAATTCCCTGTTGGCAGGTTCATCTTCTAATCTATTCTTGCAGCTCCTGTTGACTCAAACCGCTGCTGTAAAAATCATCATTCAGATTCACACAAGTCAGCATATAAAATCTGTGCTACTCAGCTCTCGCTAGCCCCATGCCTATTATAGGACTGAATACAAAATAGCATTGCTATCCTATGGCAGTGTACATGGTCTTGCTTGGTCCACATCAGTACACATTAATTAAAAACATGCATTTTACTTCACTGTATACATATCATATACATCAAAATATAAAATTAAGTAAGATGTGCTTTTTCTGATATAGTGTCCTCCGCATAGCATGTCAGTATGCAGGTAATTTCACTATCAAAAGTTGCACTTGCCTCAACTTCAACATTTTGAATGTTAGGCTGCATTGTATAAATAATCCCTTCAGAGAGTTTTAAGACTGATGCAATTTTTGTTCTGAATGAGACTAGATTAGTTGTTTAAATAATGGTGACTGGAGAATATTCCCAAAGTGCTTAAGATTTGTATGGAAATTGCCTATACAATGAGAACAAACATGAATAATGCTAATTGCCAATTTAAGTAGGAAAATGGCATTTAATCATTGCTTGAAACAAAAAAGAAAAAAAGCATATATCCCCATGA
This sequence comes from Polypterus bichir lapradei, assembly GCA_026402145.1. Classification (NCBI taxonomy): domain Eukaryota; kingdom Metazoa; phylum Chordata; class Cladistia; order Polypteriformes; family Polypteridae; genus Polypterus; species Polypterus bichir. The sequence goes on along the minus strand of JANRMT010028174.1, from coordinate 107,679,071 downwards.
TACTTTTCAGTTTGAAAGGGATTACAATATGAGCAAAAAACTGTACTTTTCAATTAGTGGTTTAAAATAGCTTGTATGTATGTTTACCATATGGAAGTAGTGATTCTTTTAGAGGGGCTAAATGCATGTGTGACTGTACTTTATGACAAATTATCATCATGGAAATCTGGGAACACTAGGGTAGAGCAATGGCTAACACTGCTTCTCTCCTGCACCAGCATAGATTTCTTTTCCAGTTTTCCCATCCTTCATCTAGCATCTCAAAATGTATGTGTTAGGTTTATGTCCATCTAATTACAAAGAAAGGGTAAAGCTACAGCTTGAAGATGTATCTCTGCAGAACCCTGTTGGTTGTATACTGTGTGATTCAAGCTGCATAACCCAACTAACTAAACCTTATAATGCTAGTCATAAAAAATATACATATATGAGATTTGTTCCATAATTTATCTTTATCACAGAGAAAAGTTTACTGCATATAATAGAGTGCTCTGTGAAAGGCAAAGTTAGACAGCAAACAGGAAATGTATAAGAATTTTAAGAAGTTTTGTACTAGAAGTCTAGGACTAAACCCTCCCTCTATCCATTAAAACAGCCAAAAACATATCTGCCCTCTCCACATCTATAAACCTCTAAATAAATTAAGAACAGAAAATTAAAACTTAGCACTAAAAACCTGAAAGCAATACATTTTTGAGAATCATGGACTTATTCTTTCACCCCCAAAAAAGCATGCCTATACATATGAATAAATTCCCTCCAAAGCCCAGGGCTGCCCCATCCAAACTACAATTTGTAATAGACTTAAAGGGTGTTTTTGAGAAACAATTCACAAACATGATCAAACTGTAGGCATGTGGAACAGAAAAGTACATATGGTATAAAGGAAGATAGTTCAAGTTGATAGTCACTAACCAGGCAGTCATTACGGTTGTCCTGTAAGAAATATCATCCTTGCTCCCCTTGAATATTTCTGTAATGTGGAAGTTGTTCCTCTGTGAGCTGTACACAAGTTTAAAGACTTTCTTCCTCAGAACTGACAATGCTTTATTCATATAGGCTACATTTGCTACTCCTATTGCTTTAATGTTCTCTAAGAACTTCAACTCCCACCCTGATTTCAGAAGACTAGATCATTGTTGTTGTATTAAGCTGTGAGGTTGTATCCAGACTGAGGCTCTTAAACTTATCTTTCTTTAAATGAAAGACTAAATTATGAATGCATCTAATTTTGGCTTGTGTCATGAGTACATTTTTGGTATTAAGTACCATTAAGTTTTTGCTTTAGGTTTAAAATAGGGAACAAAGTTTTTGGTTAGTTGTGAGAAGAGCCAAGCAAAATGACACCTTTTATTGGCTAACTAAAAAGATTACAATATGCAAGCTTTTGAGGCAACTCAGGCCCCTTCTTCAGGCAAGATGTTAGTTGTGAGAAAGACAAAGTAGAAGGGGTGTAAAGACTTTTTCAATCATGAAAGATGTATAAAGCTCAGGTTATACCTGATGTGTACCCTGCACTATTCATTTCACTGTCTATTTAGAAGGTGGGCAACTTTTCCTGTGGAAGACAGCAGTTATGAAGCAAAGAAAGCATGACACTTTCCCACACTGTATATGAGTCACCAAATTATAGTACTTATATTACATTTATAATACAGACATGCTCACTTGTGTGTTACTGTGTGTCAAGATATTAATTTCCACATTCAATTAATTATGCTGTTAGTCACCAAAAGTATCATCTTGTAGCCAGTGAATGTCAAAACCAGAAAATTTTACAAAGTCCCTAAGCTGGCAATATAGCCTCTGAACAAAATATATTGTTTAGCATAACAGTTCAAAGTGCTGTTCACATTTGGTCTTTCAAAAGATAAATAAATAAATAAAATGAAGAAACTACATTATGATCGGCTTTTTCAGCTAGACCACAGTATACATTTCTGGTACACACCAAAGGTCAAATAAACCTTTCACAGTTGTAAAAATGAAAAATTAAGAGATGAATGAAATTTTGGACTAATATGACAAGTGATTTACAAAATGTTAGATTGTTGTCACAGTTACTTAAGGACGCTCATGGGAATGCCCAAGGTCAGAGAAGGATGAAGAAACAAAACGTTCCAGTGATGGAAAAAAAGAAGAAACTGCCAAGGGAGCAGTCTCCTTAATACATACTGTACTAAGTCATATACTGTATATGCTATGGTTACCCTTATTCTAGAGTTCACAGTTCTCTTATCTTCTGATGCATTACTCTTACAGATGAAAATTACTTTTCCTCCTTCAAAATACCCATATCAACACTCAAAGTTTCAAAATGGAACCACTGATACAGAATTATAATACATATAAAGTTTGTGAATATGATTATCAACAAAAAGGACCTAGTAGGACGACACTGGCATAAGTGTACATAAAAATACTCAATGCTGTGCTATTCTGGCTTTTAATTAAATAAGGCAGAAATATTAGCAAGATAATCAAGCTAAGTCAGTTATGTTAGCATAACACTTAATGTCTGTACATTAGAATTGTATTTGACTTTTCTCCGCAGATACTGTATATATACTAGGCAGTGGTGAAAAATACTAGAGGGAGCACAACCAGTGTAACACAGCCAAGTCAGTGTCAAGGGAAAATGAGAGGAAATGTCTCCTCACTACATGTTGGACAGAGTGACATATATAAGTAAAAAGATGGCAGCTGACTGCCTCCTGGGCTGCCCTCAGGCATTGCCAGGGGAAGACATCACTAGAGTTATACAACTGGAAAAATTTCACAAAGCAAAAACACAAGGTGCACAAGGGAGACTATTTAGATGAAGCAAGACTCAAAGATAATGAAGCCTCTGGAGAACAGTTTCTTCTTGTACAAATTTGCAAGCATCAAGGCAGAAGCAGTCTTTATTGGAAAACTCTGAATGAAAACTAACAGCTTGTGCTAACAGCTTGTACATATTTTAAAATTTAGAAATATCCTGTATATCATCTTCATACAAGGAAAAACAAATATGTAAAAAGCAGGACTACAGTGTTGTACCCTTTGTATAGGAGAAAAAAACAAACAAAATCCATGTATACCTTTATAAAAATAGCAAAACATCTTTCATAATACATACAGTATTTATTCAAACCTGCAGATGTAACTATATTAACAAAACTGATATTTCTGTCAGGATAAAAATTTACCCTGCTGTGTTATGACAAAGATTGAACATGGCCTTGACTAATAACATTAAAAAGTGCTTTATGTTATAGAAACAATAATCATTTTTGATTGATGTGTGGTTTAAAGCAATGATTTTCATATTGTGGACCACCAGAAAGAACTTGAGAAGCCAGCGCAGTCCTGGCAACGTTCACATTCATAAAAATACTTATTCCAGTTTCACATAGTTTTTAACTTCACTCCTCTTCTCACAACCTGCCTTGCTCTCCTCTACCATGTCCACCACCCATGCCAATTTATAGTTTTCCACAGTTTACTTGGTGTAGCAGTCCCCCTTGATGCTTCCTATCTCATTGGGCCGATCCGTGCCAGCATTAAAACTCCCTGAAAACTATGCATCAAGTCTCAAAGATATTTGGAGGAAAGAGCTTTTTAACAAGCAAGTGCTCATTTTCTCACCCCCACCACAAGGTCAGCCAATGCTACTATATTTTGATGTTGGTAAACTTGTTTAATCTACCATCATTTTTAGTACAATTTTTAAAATTGGCAGACTAATACAGAAGCATATACAATGAGGAAAAATTATTCATTTTAAGAATTAGTAATAATAAAATAAACATATCTATAATAACAAAATAAAAATATCTAAAATAATTTTAGTGTTCATTAATATTGTAGTGCCATACCAGTTCTCACTGGTGCCAGGTGCCAATCAATTCTTGCTCTTTACACCACTCTTTAGCTAGCTTACTGTCCTTAATAGGACACACAGGCATAAACATCAGCCACACATGCACTGCCGTTTTAAATATTTGGATTAACTACTGATGAGTGTTTCTAGACAGAAGCATCTACCAAGTGTATAAAACAGGAATATACTGTAGACAACATATTCAATTTGAAATAACCTCTCTCAAGCTATTTTAACTTGATCTCTTTATAAAATTTGCATTTGTTTTTGAAAAACTGTTTCAAGCAGTTAAGAGTGTTTAAATGGCAATGCAACAGTGTAGCTTTCACAGAAGCAGACAGTTTAGTGTTATTTATACTAATGTTGTGTCTTACCAATACTCAAAAAAAGTATTGCTATAAAATGAAACATCCTAAAGAAAAATTTTACAGTGAGGGGAAAATCCTTGAACATTAGAATCCTGGTAGCCTACAAAAAAACTCACTGCTGTTGTGAAAAGAATGGAGATAAATGCCATCAACTCAGAGAGGGAGAGGCAAGTTCATTGTACCACGTGAACATCACTGACAGAATAAAACTGAATAATAAAAAAGCGCTAACTTCTGCAAGCAGCCAAAATTTAATTTAAAATGGGTGTTAGACTCAAATCAAATGTATGTTTATATTATAGTAAAATAATAGCAGCACACTACTCAAAGTAAGGAGCGCCTGTACTCAAACCCTGAACCTTTTTGTTATAAGGCAGCAGTTTTTACCTCTGCACCATCCAAGAATACATATCAACTTTCTGTCGATTGACATTTGAGCTTGTGTTTTTAACTCATTGACAGCAACATGTAAATGTAATAATTTTTTTTCTTTGATTATATTCTTAAATAAAAGCACACATGTTTATTTGATATTTGGACTAAAGTCTTCACACATTATACACTTCACATCATTATTTGTATAGCATGGAAAACCTTTCTGTTTTAGGTATGTGTTCAGCATTTCGTGCCTCTCATTTCCTTTCATCCTACACTTAACACAGATCTTTGCAGACACGGAACACACATGAAATGTATGTATTCCAAATAACAATACAGTAATCCCTCCTCGATCGCGGGGGTTGCGTTCCAGAACCCCCCGCAATAGGTGAAAATCTGCGAAGTAGAAACCATATGTTTGTATGGTTATTTTTATGTATTTTAAGCCCTTATAAACTCTCCCACATGGTTTATAAATATTCTTCGCAGAGTTATACAATAAACCCTCATTTACCGTTTACCTCGTTTAATCCGTTCCAGACTCTACCGCGATAAATGAATTTCCACAAAGTAGGATTCTTTATTTATACAGTAAATCTAATATTTTCGCAGTTAAAGCATAGAAAACCTTCTAAATATGATTTGTAACATTATTAGAGCCCTCTAGACACGAAAGAACACCTTTTAATCAAAAGTCTAAACTGTGCTCCATGACAAGACAGAGATGACAGTTCTTTCTCACAATTAAAAGAATGCAAACATATCTTCCTCTTCAAAGGAGTGCGCGTCAGGAGCAGAGAATGTCAGAGAGAGAGAGACAGAGACAGAGAGAGAAAAAGCAAACAATCAAAAATCAATACGAGCTGTTGGGCTTTTAAGTATGCGAAGCACCGTGATAAAGCGGCTGCAAGAAAAAGGGAGCAATGTGAAGGTAGTCTTTCAGCATTTTTGAGAGGAGCGACCGTATCCTCTAGGCAAACGGCCTCTGTGCAAACAGCCCCTCTGCTCACACTCCCTCCGTCAGGAGCAGAGAATGTCAGAGAGAGTGAGAGAGACAGAGAAAAGCAAACAATCAAAAAATCAATAATTGCTGCTAGAGCTTTTAAGTGTGCGAAGCACCGCACGGGAAGCATATCATATATCATTGAGGAGTTTTATTTAATACGTAATAAGTGCTCTGATTGGGTAGCTTCTCAACCATCCGCCAATAGCGCCCCTTGTATAAAATCAACTGGGCAAACAAACTGAGGAAGCATGTACCATAAATTAAAAGACCCACTGTCCACAGAAATCCGTGAACCAGCGAAAAATCTGTGATATTAAGATATGCTTACATTTAAAATCCGCGATGGAGTGAAGCGCGATATAGCGAGGGATCACTGTATATTACTTACCCGATAAAACTCCAGGCACCTCACACCACGATAAAGAGACTTGAGCTAGGAGAAGTTTTGCGACTGACTTCAGCTACGTTTTGGGGGGGAAATGGCATAGCGGGCTGCTTGCTGCTTTTGCTGATCAACACACATTTGCAAACAAAACACGCTGATGAGGAGAGATGCAAAGGGATTTAAGGTGGCCTGGGATTATGAGTTTTTTTGTAGGCTTCAGGGATTCTAGTGCTTAAAAACATTTAGAAATATAAACTATAAATGACTTTTTATTTCAGGTTCTAAGGAAAACAAAAACAAGATGATGAGGAATTTGTTTCTGATTAACTGAAAAAAACAGACAGTGACATACCAAAAGTAAAGGCAGCCTGTACAAATCTAAATAATACAAGAAATATACACACAAAGCACACATTTTTAAAACGTTGATACAAAAGGAGCTATAAGAGGATCTTCTTGGTATCCTGCCATGGTACTTGTTGCCACTGCTCTTGGATCATGTTAATGGACAGATATTGTTAGGTTCAATTTGTGTTTCAGTTTGGAACTGCCTTTTTTTTCTTAAACTATGAATTTGGAGAAATCTGAACCCTTATGTCTATGCATTATGTAATTAATAATTTATAAAATTTGTAATTGCATTTTACCTGTGAACTTGTTTCAGCACTCAGACCCTGCACTCAAGTGTGCTATATAAAAATTAACTTAATTGAATTGTATTATTTATGGCCTTCATTATTCAATATAACAAAACATTCCGCTCATACCAGCTAGTTATGTTTTTTTTACCTACCTGCCAAGTCTGCATTACAGTAACATCAGTTTTGTTACAAACTTGTGTTCTAAGCAAACATATTAACAATGCCTTTGATTTGCAAGTCAGGTACTTTTAGTTAAGTGATTCTGTCACAAAATTACCATTTCTCTCCAGAAGAATTAATTTTTTTCCTAAATCTCACCTTTTATACAAATAATAAATACTTGCAAACATAAAACATTTCATAAGGTTTAATCACGTTTATTAAGAAACACAGTACAATTTAAATTTGGTTAAAAAAAGTTGAGAGAGAGAGAGAGAGAGAGAGAGAGAGAGAGAGAGAGAGAGAGAG
>JANRMT010028174.1:107637498-107663819 GCA_026402145.1 Polypterus bichir lapradei | reverse complement strand
CTCAGCACGTGTAAATAACTACTGTAGCTTGTTTAAATTTCATTTAATTTCTCACAGAGGTTTAAGGAGTTTACAGTCCACATTTTAAAACATTTAGGCAATGAAGAGGCCAGAGGTGCAAAATAAAGCACAACTACTTTGTTACATTTTTCAGATATTTGTACTTTTTCATTCAGGGCTACTTTTACTTTCACCCCTCTACAGGTCATATTTTTTACTTCACAACACTTTCCAGCACGTCACCATTACTTGTTACACAGACCAAATTATTATAAATTCATTAAAGAGACCTATCAGGTGTTGTAATCTTAGGTAATAGGTCGGCAATGTCGTACATCATTCAAAAACAAAAGCACCATAGTGCACCTCCCACTGCTCATTCATTCCCATGTTTCCTGCTCAAGGTTAAGACAAGAAAAATGAATGTGCATTTTCCCCATGTTTGAATTTAAACACACTGTTCAAATGTGTAGCATCAAAGGTGATTTATATATTGCAACATCATCTGTGCCTAACAGCACCTTAAGAAATTTCTGCCTTCAATAATATGTATTCAGATTTAAAGAAGCAAGTTGAAGTGTTTTTCTTTCCTCTTCTTACGCTGTCTTATATGAAACACCTGAAGTCCCAAAAAGTGGCACCTTTTTTAATTTAAAAACAAGACTTTATGTGCACAAGTAGTATCTTGTGACCAAGAGTTATATATTGTGCAAAGAATACTCATATGTTGTACGCACAAGATATTAGGATCTTAGGAGCCCAATCACAGAAATATTGGCATGATCCTGGCAGTAACAATCGCTGGATAAGCTGGGAAGATAGACTCAGGTTTCAAGTAAAAGGGTCCCTGTGCCTAAACACCAAGGATTTGCTGTCACTTGTTATGTGAGTGCCAATAAAAGAATTATTGTAGTGTAATATTAGATGTAAGTTGGCTATATGTGTGGGAAAATTAGAGTTTAAATTTTCTATAGGAGTGCATTAAATATGAAAAAGTATTATGAGACAACTAGTATACATCTGGCTACGTTGGAGAGTTAATAATATGCCTGGACTTTAATTGTGGTTAATTTCATAGTTAACATAAATACTCAAAATAATGGGTATCAAACTAAGCAAATGAAACAATATCTTAAGAGAATTCTTATTAAAAATACAATTTTGAAATTTAATTTAATAGTTGTAATAATTTACCTTCTAAAATCTCTCTTTACTTCGGTGAAGTATAATAAGCCCAATCTGTGTTTATTTTCACTCAGTTTTTTTTTTTTTTTTTTTTAATTGTGTATCTATTCAAGTAATGAGGTTATAAGATGATCACTTAATTTTTTTATTGATTTTAAATTTTATTTTCTTCTTCATTCTGAAGTAGAAGTACCTTTCATCTACTGCTGCTGGGAATCCCATTAGGGAAGTCATATCCACACTCATTTGTAGCACAACTGTCTGTACACCATGTGTGTGTAGGATGGATATTAGGCAAATTGGTTAGGATACAGGGGCGCAGATCCTTTAGTGTTCCTCACCATTCAGAGAATGTAGGCAATTTATACCCCTACTAAGAGGTAGTAATGTTACACTCTACATTAAAACATTTTTCTTGTTTATTCCTGTGTCTATTAATTAAAGAGTAATAAAAATTACAATGAAGTTTTTTGCTTTTTTTTTTTTTTTTTTAATTTTAACGATGTAGAATTAAATGAAAGAACAGTGATGAATTTGTAGCATATCTCAGTATTTGTGTCCATTGTGGACAGCAGCTCTATATTTCAATTTCCTGCATTTGTATAAAGTAGTACAGTGTAATATATTTACACACTGTAGTTTAAAGTACAGCTTTATCAATTACATTTATGGAATAATTTGGGTTCACAAAGCCACCAAAACCAATAGCACACATGTGAGGCTTATTGTACTTGTCCCTGAGGAAACAAGAAACAAAATTTGTGGCTACACAATAGAAGATTGTGCATACAACATACTCCTCTTGTTCCCACAAGATAACTCGTGCACAGAATATACACATCTTGTTTGTAGAACATATCTTGTGACCACAATGTAAGATCTTGCATAAACCCAATACCTCCACAAAGAAAATTTAAATTGTGTTTCAATGCAATATTGCAATTAATAGAAATACAATGAAAATTAGCTGAATCTTTGTCTACTTCACACCACATAATCATTATGCATTCAACTACAGTGGATAGAATTAAATAGATGCCTAATATGCCAAATACCCCAACACCATAAGCCCAAGGTAACTGAACGTGAGGAGAAGGTAGCTAGTTTCCACTGTAGTAGAGCATTGCCAGATTGATTTTGTATGGTTGTATTTTAGAGAGAGAACATTACCAAGAAAGAGACTCCAGAACAGAGGGGTAGAGACAGATGGGTCATCACTGGAATCAAATACAAGGTAATAAGTGCACACTATCCACTATTTACTATACAGTAGGTGGTGTCCAACCATTTTAGGAATGTGCAGGGCTGAGTAGTAACTCTGATGCTGCAGATATGGATCAGGAACCCCCAATGGGTCACCTATAGCTATGAAGGACAAAAAATTGGGGGAAATCGAGGTGCAAAGCTTTGCCTACTGACCCACGCTATTTGCATGTTGAGAACTTGAAAATGAACATGCAAAGTGGAAATGCATTTTAGTTTTCATTTTTGCAGATTCATTGCTATTCTGACTGAAAATTAAATGGCAAATGGGGCTATTTCATTTTATTTTTAATTTCTGCAGTGTTCTTGCATTGTAAAGTTTGAAAACGACACTGCAAATGGAGTTATTTCTTTTTAATTTTAATTTTTGCAGCATTCTTGCGTGCAGACTTTGAAAATGAAACTGCAAAAGAGATACTGCATTTTCATTTTATAATTTAAATTTTCATTTTCTTTTTTGCACAAAATACCTCCCACACATATTAAAGTGCAACAATAGTTGTTTTCTAAACCTTATATGGATAAGAAACTGGGACAACCGAGCTATTCACTAACCAATTGAGCTTCATGGATTAAATGGTCTCTTATGTTTGAAATGTCTTATGGTCCTTAAACTCTTGCATAATCAAAAAATTAATACCCATTACACATCAGTAACCTTTTAGTGGTACAAAAAAAAAAAAAAAAAAAAAAGGAGCATGAGGAAAATTAAGCAGGAGACTTTTTTTTTATTTTTTTCAATTTAATCATTGTCAGACTGGATTTAAACTTGACACCCAGCTAATTTATAACATACTTGATGCTAATTAGACTTTTGTCTCCTTTGCAAAAACATAAATTGGCATGTACTGCAGAGAATTTGTCAAAATGTACATATACAGTAAAAAAGGTGGATATATGTTTATGATTTACAATAAATCAGTCATTAGTCCAGCCACACATCACAATACAACTTCAATAAGACTGTAATAAATAACTAATTACTTAATGCACAAAACAAAGACTGCAATTCAAAAATGTATGGACATAAATTATACAATAACCAAGCTTGCAACTGAATATCTGCCAGATTTTTATCGTTTTTCTTAACATATAGACAATTACTGTTTTTCAAAACAGACACACAACATGAAGTGACATGATATGAAGAGATAAAAATTGACAAAGTCCATTATATTTCTTTCAGCCAGATGGGTACAGTTATGTGAAGATCAATACCAACCCATTTTAAATGTGACACTCATTTTATAATGAATTTCTAAAAAGGTCAAACAGTTTGACTGGAGACATAAATCACTCAGCCTTTAAAAAGGGAAAACAAAAGGGGCAAAAGAAATATGTAATCACAAACAATAAAATCACTCTTTAAAAGGCCAAAAGGCAGAAGCTACATGAAATGGTCAGGCACAATATGAAAAATGACATAAAAACCAAACTCTGATAACTAAAAGGTTAAAAAAAAACAAACATACTGTACAACAGTTTTAAATGTACCGATTTTCAAATTCTCTTCAAGAAGAGTGGTAAGGCTTCCTGATTTCCTTTCCAAAAAAAAAATTCACATGAACCTGTGAACCACCAGGCACAGTGCATGTGTCATGAATTCATTTCCTAAAACAGTACACAGCTGCTCATACAGAATGGGACAGCATGAAGGGTGCACCTTAGTGTGAAATATATGGTGTTGTGATGTAATTATAATACACTTTTGTATGTAACTTTTTCATAGTTCCTTAGTAAGATTACATCTATACTCAACAGAAGCAACACTTCACATTAGTAAACTGACTTCTCAACCCATAGCAGGAATCTATAATAATATGACTGTCAAAGAGGGAGCACTGACAACACCCACAGCAGAAAATAATTACAGTGACCTAATACTGCCATTAGGCTCTGAGCCAAAAACATAAGTCAATTCATTATAGTATAAAAACAGCTTTTTTCTTAGGACACTGTGGAAAGATTTTTTTCTCAACATGAAAGTTCTGTTTAGTGTATATACAGTACTTTACAGTCACAGTGCAAATAATTCATATAAAAAGAGAGATTCTGACCTCAAGCAGATTAAGTGTCAAGAGAACAGTATAACAAAGGTTATTGGGATCCTAGAAATTACTGGTTAAGCTTAGTATTCTGTTACAGGAAAGAGGAAAACTAAAAACAAAAAATAAACAAACAACATAAATAAACAATTAAACAAATAAAGCCAAATTTTGCAAACACACATTATGTTCACATCTGTTGATTGACTCAAAAAAGACATCCAACTATGAAATCTTTCAAATTTAAGAAAAAGCAAAGTCTCATCTTGATTTCTGATAGTAGTATGTGTCCTGCCCTGTTAGATCAGGCCTCTGGGATAACTTAGACAACAAGAGTAGTCTGCAGAACTATTTCTATGATGATGTGATGGTTGAAAGGCAAATGATAATGCTATCTGCTTAACATAAATAAGTAATTGTTTATGCTGTATATACTCGAGTATAACCCAACCCGAATATAAGCCGAAGTACCTAATTTTACCTACAAAAACTGGAAAAACTAGAAAACTTATTGACTCAAGTATAAGCCTAGGGTGGGAAAAGCAGCAGCTACTGGTAAGTTTCAATAATCAAAATAAATACCAATAAAATTACTGTACATTAATTGAGGCATCAGCTCATTAATTGAGCACTAGGCCCGGAATGAGTCTCCCAGAGGCTGCACAGCACCACACAGAGCCCACAGCAGTTCTTCTACCGTCTGCAGACCAAACCAGGTACAGTACTGTACACTCCAGCTTTCTGTTGGGTTGGCGGGGGCAGCGGGACCTGACTCAAATATAAGCCGAGGGTGACGTTTTTTTTAGCACATCTTGGGTGCTGAAAAACTCGGCTTATATTCAAGTATATACGGTAGTACTAAATAATAAACATGCAAGCTATACAGAGTATATTTAAATACAGTACATATCAAAGCTTGTAAAAATAGGTAAAATGTGCAGAAAAACAAAATACATTTTGCAACACATCAAAATTTCCTATGCTGCACTACATAATTGAATCATTTTCATTATCGGAGTGGATATATACATCTTCAAAAATGATTCTTGTATTCTCATATAAATGCAGTCATTTTGTAAAATATTTTATGAAAATGAACAAGATGATAAAAAAGTATATATACTGTAACATTTTGGCAAACATTTTTGAACATATCTGTGATTTTCTAATCATAACACCTATTTATAATTTGGGTGGTTTATTCTCTAATCTCAAAGAAATACTCCTCCCAAAAAATAATACATTTGTTACTTATGCCATGTTTTTTGCAGTAATGGCCAAGAAAAAGTTTTGATCTAATGTGTATGTGAGGTTTACACAGAAATAAAGTTTCTGATACAACTGACTGAAGATCAGCAGGGGCAAAAGCAAAACTACTGCAAACATTATTAAAACATCCAGGAAAAAATTCTCAGGTTTGTCGTGCTGCATAATCCACATGTTTATAATGCAGTTCCATGCTCACAACATCCAAAGCATATATATGTTTTGATAAAAAATTGTTAAACAAATTTCTGAAAAATAAGAGTTGCGTGTTGAAGCAAATCTGAGCTTTTGCACTGAAGACAACTCCCCCCACCTCTCCTTCCCTGGTCAAGACAGTGATGTTCAATTAGCATCTTATGCATTAAGTGGTTTTTGGCATTATTACACCTAAATCACACATCCAAAAGTAAACATCTATTATTCTGCTTGTGTAATACAGGAGCTGAAAAATGGCTGAAGAGTAAGGAGTACAACACTCCAAATATTACAAAAAAAATATATATTTTTTTAAAAATCGTTGTTTACACCAATATCAGCTAAATAAAACAAAAAATGTGTCACTTTAGAGATTTCTCAAAAAAAAAAAAAAAAAAAAAGTTACAATACATAACCATGACAATATCACAATTTATGATACATAACTCTGGAATCAGGTTGTTTTTTTCTGCCTAGATGTCGTATCCCATAGCACATGGTGTTTCCTTGTTTGGAAACATTTAGTCTCTTACACCTAAACAAACTCTCAAAACAAGTATTGCAGTTGCAGTACCATTTTTTTATTTTATAAAAAAATATTAAAACACTATAAATCACTCTAAAGCAACAAGTAAATGATTTGTAATTATTGTCACACATGTGCGCTTGGGAGCGGTCAAAAGGTTCAAATCGGGGCACTGTAACGCAAGACCAGAAGTTGGCCTTTTCTCCTCACTCAAAAGAACTCCGGAAGAAAAGACCACATAAACTAATCACTTCTGCCTCACCATGGCCTCACTTCAGGCCCTCGCTATTGACATGATTACCGGCACCCTCAGATGACCTCACACCACTTCCTTCCTAGAAATTTGCCTTTCCTCTTCCTCTGCTATAAAAGCCTGCTGTATTCATTTGCCATCAATCCTAGATTTGGAAATCCAAGAGATCAGTCTCTATAGGCTATTCGTTCATACTGCACAATATACGGGGTAGATCCCCAGCTCTTTTTGATTTATGTGCTTTATTACACTATATACATAAAATTATTTACTCAACCAAACCTTCCCTTTCATGCCAGACCTTGAAACAACTTCTGTTTACTTTTATCTTGCATTTCATGTCATACATACATACATTTTCATACCAGTGATTCCAGTGCTGGGTTACAGGGGTTGGGGACAATGCCTTTTTAGACAGCCCTGGCTCACATCAGAAAAAAGCCGTGGGCAGGCCCCCAAAGCTAGTCATACACCTAAACCAGTCATAGTCACAGTTATACACCTAAACCAGTGTTTCTCAGCTACTTTTCAATTAGAAGAGGCTGTCGCTGTGCCACAAACACGAAACATGTTCACAGTATAATCCACATTCCCTGCCACAAATTCTAATTGCACTTGCTTCATCCAAGAGCTCACCTGAAACCCCGTCCAGCCCACTGTTGATTTTACTGCCTGTTTGTAATGCCACTAGATTTTCTGTCTTCCATTGAAGCAAGTGTGAAAAGTAAAAAAAAAAAAAATAATTACATGCTGCTTTCTATCCCTTTGTTTTTTTGGGGGGTTGTTTAGGGATGGGGAATTACAAGACTCTAGATGAAACAGTAGTGACATTAAATCAAAGAGCTGTCCCCTATGAACGTTTGCACAGTATGACTTGGGAACTAGTGATGCACAATGAACAAACAAACTAGTCATTTTGTACTTGTCTTAAGCCACTGAATGAAAGTACTGGTTCAAAGACATTAAAGAAGAAATCTTTTTGAGGCATGAGCAGTGTGTGCTACATTTTATATAGCATTCCACAACATCATTTTAACTTCACTTAGGCTGTCTCCCAAAGACAGCATTTATCAGTAAACTGTTTCAGCAAAAATGGTTATGATGACAACTAGTCAATTACTTACATGGTAGAGGACACCAAGCACCTCCCATTGATCCGTCCACTATGACGGAGTGACTATGACCATCTCAGTACACAGTCTGACTGAATGAACCAGTATACCCCCTACTGATCTGAAGAAGCATTGCAACTTTGTTCACAAACTGCCGACAAGAGACTTGCAGTACAATGCACTGAACTAGTTCCCAGAAAGAACTGGTTTGTGTACTGAACTGAGGGACTAGTTCACCAAAAGAATCGGTTCATATACTGAACTGAGGAACAAACTGCACACAAGTGACTTGCAGTACATTGAATCTCAGTTCAGTTCACTGATGATATACAGGTGCATTTCAATAAATTAGAATATCATCAAAAAGTTAATTTATTTCAGTAATTCAATTCAAAAAGTGTTACAAGTATTACATAAGACTAATAATAAAAAAAAAAGATATTTAATACAGAAATGTTGGCCCACTGAACAGTATGTCCATGTATGCACTCAATACTTGGTTGGGGTTCCTTTTGCATGAATTAATGCAGTGTGGCATGAAGGCAATCAGCCAGTGGCACTGCTGAGCTGTTATGGAACCCCATAATGCTTTGATAGCGGCCTTCAGCTCGTCTGCATTGTTGGGATTGGTGTCTCATCTTCCTCTTGATAGATTCTCTATGGTGTTTAGGTCAGGCAAGTCTGCTGGCCAATCGAGCACAGTGATACGATGTTTATTAAACCAGGTATTGGCACTTTTGGCAGTTTGGTCAGGTGCCATGTCCTACTGGAAAATAAAATCAGCATCTTCAAAAAAGCTTGTCAGCAGATGACATGGCTCCCCAAATCATCACTGACTGTGGAAACTTCACACTGGACCTCAAGCAACTTGGATTCTGTGCCTCATCACTCTTCCTCTAGACTCTGGGGCATTGACTTCCAAATTAAACGCAAAATTACTTTCATCTGAAAAGAGGACTTTGGACCACTGAGCAACAGTCCAGTCCATTTTCTCCTTAGCCCAGGTAAGACAGTTGTAGCCTATGTCCTGGATACATCTGTGTGTGGTGGCTCTTGATGCACGGACTCCAGCCGCAGTCCACTCCTTGTGAATCTCCCCCAAATTATTGAATGGGCTATGCTTCACAATCCTTTCAAGGCTGCGGTTATCCCTGTTGCTTGCGCACCTTTTTCTGCCACATTTTTTCCTTCCACTCAACTTTCCATTAATATGCTTGGATACAGCACACTGTGAACAGCCAGCTTCTTCAGCAATGACCTTTTGTGGCTTCTCCTCTTTGTGGAGGGTCTCAATGACTATCTTCTGGACAACTGTCAAGTCAGTAGTCTTCCCCATGATTGTGTGGCCTACTGAACCATACTGAGAGACCATTTAAAGGCTCAGGACACCTTTGCAGATGTTTTGGGTTAATTAGCTGAGTGGAGTGGGACACCAAGAGGTTACAGTATTGAATTTTTTCACAATATTCTAATTTTCTGAGATACTGAATTTTGGGTTTTCATTAGCTATAAGCCATAATCTGCAAAATGAAAAGAAATAAAAATA
Source organism: Polypterus bichir lapradei (assembly GCA_026402145.1). Taxonomy (NCBI): domain Eukaryota; kingdom Metazoa; phylum Chordata; class Cladistia; order Polypteriformes; family Polypteridae; genus Polypterus; species Polypterus bichir. The sequence continues at coordinate 107,654,428 of JANRMT010028174.1, read as the reverse complement.
AACGCTTGAAATATATCACTGTGTGTAATGAATCTATATAAATATATGAATTTCACATTTTGAATTGAATTACTGAAATAAATTAACTTTTTGATGATATTCTAATTTATTGAGATGTACCTGTATATATGAGTGATTGCATCAGAAAGGACAGGATATAAAAAAAAGGAAATTGCGGGAGATTACTCCAAAACTGAAATCAATTTTAGTTAGTCATAATTAGGTATTCTCACAGTTTTATCATGATGTGTGCACTATTCTAAGGTTCTATTTGTACGATTGTTTTTTTTTCTATTTATTTAAAATATACATTTATTGTAAAAATTCAATAAAGAGATTATTATTATTAGGTGAATTACTTATTTTGTTGCTTACTTTTTATATTGTTTGAATTATTTGGTGGTTAAAGTTGTTAAATTGCTATGACACTATTCTAGATTTTAAACTAGAATATAGGTTGTTGTTGCTTTTGAAGTGAACGAATCAGTGATTCGTAGATTCGAGTCATTTTGGTGAACTGAACAAAATGAACCGAATCACTAAAAAGAGTCATTTTTCACATCACTACGTGTGATTGGGTGAAAGGGATTCTCATGCGACACTGTGAGCAGCAGCATGGTGCAGTGCAATCCAAAAAAGTTGAGTGATGAGTGGTGCCCCGTGAAAGTTAGCATGGCCTGCGACATTTAATCAAAGGGCTCCTAACGTGAAACTCCAAGTGGGTATACAAAGAAGTTGAAACTGTAAGAGTACTGTTCAGAAAACTGACATAGGACAATGAATATGGTAATTGAACTGATGATGCCTGCACAGTGTACGCCACGCCAAATCAAAGTTATACTAAGTTGTAGTTTTCAGAGTCAAAACTGTAAATCAAGGTGTTCATATTCTGTATTACTTGCATTCTGTAACTTTTCTAGGACTTGCTCAACCGTATGCTTTCTCTTTTGAGGACGACGATGACACTTCCCTAATACAAACTTCAAGTTTTATTGCATACCAACCATGCAATCCACGTGCAGTCTTACAGAAGTTTCTTGTTTTATATGCACAGCTGTGACGTAGTACAAGTGAACAATCATAGACAACTATACATCACTATACATCACTGAAAAGGTGTGAAACTTAGCTATCCAATGGTAGTGAGTCTTTCACTGTATGTAGCGTGACACGGTGGGATCTTTACTAAAAACATTAACTTAGCTGTAACAAAATCGCAATATACATGTGCTTGCTAATGAAAGAGAGCAGACAACATGGAATCATGATTTATTTAAAAGAAGACACCTTTGGGTACTACTTTTAATTTTGTTTGAGTTGAGGGTGTATTGCAACATACACAAACTACTTTGAAATTGTGCATAAATGGTTATGCAACACAAAAGAAAAATGTAATTTTTGGGCGAGTGATCATTGGACGAATGTTAGATCATAGCAATAAAACAAAAAAAATATTGTACACTTATCAAAATTACATAAAATATGACCTTTGTGCTATATGTTTATTCATATTTTTAACACATTTCTATCCAGTAAAAATCAACTGGTATCTGAGGAAACTGGTAACCAGACCATCAGGGTGATGATTAAATTAATTAATTAATCTTTTAAGAAGAAGAAAATGTGATATGGGGATGCACAGTTGTGCAGTAGTAGTACTGCTGCCTTGCAGTAAGGAGACCTGTGTTCGTGTCCCAGGTCTTCCCTTCGTGGAGTATGCATGTTCTCGCCATGCCTGCATGGGTTTCCTCTGGGTGCTCCCATTTCCTCCCACAGTCCAAAGGCATGCAGGTTAGGTGTGTTGGCTACACTAAAATGGCCCTGTTGTGTGTTTGTGTTCGCCCTGCAATTAACTGGCACCCTGTCCAGGGAATGATTGCCGCCTTGTACCCTTTTCCACCTGGGATAGGCTCCAGCACCCCACTGCAGCCCTGTTCAGGAATAAGATGTTAGCAAATGACTTTAAAAATGATATTCTGATTACCTTGGAATCAGTGATGAAATGATTGCCTATAACACCACAAATGGCAGCTTGTGCCACTTGAAACAGTGAGGCTAAACCAGTAATTCAGTATAAAGATTTGATACAACAATGTAAGGCTGAATGAAGGTTTATAGAAGGGAAAATGCATGATACACTTTTCATTGTAAAGGCTGAGGAAGAAGTGAATAACAGGAATAGGATACTGTACCTAATCAAAAACAAAGTCCTGCTCTGTCATTTACTGTATTAAAAGAATGCAAAACAAAATATATACCCATAAATTTTAAGTAATTTTTAGTCTTGATAAGTACAGTAATTAATGGAATAATGTAGAAACAAAGTACTTTGACTAAAGATCAGAAAGGTCTTTACTTTAAATATAATTTACTGAGAAAAAAAATTGTCTCTTTAAATATGCTTCAGCATAATACATTTATTACTAAATATTTTATTACTATAAATTAGAACACTTGAACAATATAAATAAGAACGGGCCTTTCAGCCCAACAAAGCTCATCAGTCCAATCCACTTATTTCTTCTAAAATACAGTAACTGTCTACTTTTATAAGGTCCCTAAAGTCTTACTGTCTAGCACACTGCTTAGCAACTTATTCCATGTGGCTATGGTTCTCTATGTAAAGAAAAAACTTATTGTTTCCATGATATTTTCCAAGTGTGTCCCCGTACTCTAGCTGAACTAATTTTAAACAGTCTAGATCCATTGTACTAATTCCCTTCTTAATTTAAACACTTCAATCATGTCTCCTCTTAATCCCCTTTTGTCTAAACTTACAGGGCTCAGCTCTATTAATCCTGCCTCATAAATCATCTCCTGTATCCCCTGGAATCAGCCTATTCACTCTTCTTTGGACTTTTTCCAATGCTGCTATGTCTTTTTTGTAGCCTGAAGAGCAAAGCTGTACACAGTGCTCCAGATGAGGCCTCACCAATATGTCATAAAGCTTTAGCATAACTTCCTTGAACTTGTATACTTTCAATTTTCAAACATCCCAATGTGCATTTAAATCAAACATTTCTAATTCTTATGTGTAATACTTTATATTTACTTACATTAAATTTCAATTGCCACAAATCTGCCCAAGCCTGTATGCTTTCTAAGTCTATCTGTAATGATTCAACCGATTCTAGATTTGCCAATCCACCTAGTTTAGTATTATCTGCAAATTTAGCAAGCATACTATTTATATTTCTAGCCAAATCATTTTTATATATTAAAAATAGGAGTGGCTCTAGCACTGACCCATGTGGGACACCACTCTTAACATCAGCCAATTCTGAGTAGGTTCCTCGTACCATAACCCTCTGTTTCCTGTATCTGAGCCAGTTTTGCACCCACCTACACACAACACTCTCATGTGATACCTTATCAAATGCTTTCTGAAAGTCAAGATAAATAAAATCCTATGCAATACTTTGATCATATCCTTTTGTTGCTTTCTCATGGAATTCCAGCATGTTAACAAATATGATCTTCATCTTACTGAACAGTCAGCATGGGTTCAGAAACTCCAGTTCTTGCCATGTGTGGCTCAATTTTATTTTTAAGAATTCCTTCCACTAATTTATCTGCGATGCATGTTAAGCTTACTGGCTTATAGTTACTTGGATCTGCCTGATCACTTTTTTTATATAACAGGATAATATTTGCTATTTTCCAGCCCATCAGAATTTCCCCATTGCACAGTGACTTCCTAAAAACATGCATCAAGGGTTTATACTGTATATGTACTTGCTAACCTCCTTAAAAACCTGAGGATAAAAATTATCTGGTCCTAGTGATTTGTTTGATTTTAGCCTATTTAATGTAAGCAGTACTTTTTCTTCGACAATTTCCAAGTCACTCTGTACCTCTAAGTAGTATGTGTTACCGCTGTTAAACTGGACTACTAAAAATGGACTACAAAATTCTAAACTCAATGTTTATACTGAATGTCTGGCATGTTCTGTCCTTACTAAAGCCAAGCAAATCATTACAACCAAGTTTACAACATGCCTTAAGTAGGAATGTTTCTGCAACTGAGCAGAATGCAACAATACCTCAAAAAAAGGCCTATTTCCAAGGTTAAAAGCAGCAAACTAACAACATCTGTCTTATTTATAAAGTGGAACATGGACAACAAAATGATAAGTTTTCTTTAGTGTAAATGAAAATAGCTGTCATGAGTCAGACAGGTGTCAAAATATGTTAAAACAAAGAACTCCCCACCCCCCACCCCCCAGAATCTATCCTGAATCTCAGTTTCTAGTTGTGATCACAATCATATAATAAAAAACATGGACACCAGGTTGCACTTACCCTCTATAAAAGCAGGGTAATGAAATCTACAAACATCATAGCAAACAGCAAAATGGCAGCTCCCATGAAATAAGTACAGAAAAATTGTACCATCCGTAAACAAAACCTTATATTCATTATTATTTACCACACTAAAGCACATTACTAAAAATACCAAAAAACTTGATGTAAAATGTTTCATTTGAACATATTTAGTAAAATATTAATGAATATTTGAATCTACAGTAAAAAGACAATTGCATACTTTTGTTTGGAAGTCTTAACATCACAAATCAAAGCATACTAGCCTGCTTAGATGTTTGGCATAGTTTTATATTGCAAGTATTCCTGAAATCTTTTAAGATTTTTAATAAACTAAGCACAAAACGTGTAAGTACTTGAAAAATATCACTGTAATTTTGAGTCTTCTTCAACATTAAAATACATGGAAGGTTACAAACATTGTATGTTTTAAATGTATGTAATCTTCGAATATTTTTTCTTTTAAAAAAATATAAAAAGGCCAAGTTACCTCTGTACCTTTTGCAATGCTTTCCAGGATCTATTATAACCTAGAAATCTTATTCACTTGGGACTACTAGTATTCTCAGGGAACTAAAAGTCACTTCTTCACCCGTTACCCAACCAGCTATATCCTAACTACAGGGTCACGGGGGTCTGCTGGAGCCAATCCCAGCCCACTGCAGGGCGCGCACACACACACACCCCCCCCCAAGCACACACTAGGGACAATTTAGGATCAGCAGTGCACCTAACCTGCATGTCTTTGGACTGTGGGAGGAAACCCACGCAGACACGGGGAGAACATGCAAACTCCACGCGGGGAGGACCCGGGAAGCGAACCTGGGTAAGAAAAAATTAATGACACAGAAACCAGCTGTAAAAAACACATCATGTCAAAGTAAATAAGTAGGTAATATTACAAACAATGAATAATAGACTTAGTACTGTTCTTTACAGAAAGGTGTATAAAGTAGAATTCTTTAATTCTTCTTTTACTTATGCTACAAGCGAAGTGTATGATGAATGTTCACACTGTTGCAATCACATCTGATTGACATTCTTTCTAAACAGGTCAACATCTTATTTTTTCAGAAATCTGGTTATTGTTTTACTAGGTGGACAACACCTTTGTACAACACAAGACTACCTGTATATAAATACACATAGGTGTGGCATTCCTACATGCTGTTTCAATGACTAACATATAGCACACCTCAGTCCACAGCCAGGTACTGTGAGTGTACTGTATATTTGCTCACACAAAAATGTGAAGTGCATACAAGCAGCCCAAAGGAAAACAACCACTAGGAAGATCAGCAAGGTTCTGTTTATGCTTAGTTGACTTTTGGATTTGCAAACAAAGATGTGGGGATTTATTTTCAAAAAATGTCACATTATCAGTTAAATTCTGCAATTTGTTTGTCTAAAGATCTATTCTTTTTAAAAGGCAAACACAATTCTATTATGATTTATTAGCAGGGAGGGTATTTTCGAACTATTTTCCTCCTTAATTATATAAATACTTTTAAATTTTGCCAAATACATTGTTTAGCATGTGAAACCGTTCCAAGAGCTAAAAGTAGGATAAAACAGGAATTATTAGTAAAATATCAGAAGATGAGAAATACCTTTATTATAAGGAAAAAGAAATGGCATAAAACAAAAATATCTCATGATTTTTAGTGGCTGGAATGTTAAAAAGGTATCAAATTTGATCTCAGAGGAAAGAAGTAGTACAACATCTTAGTTCATTTAAGTCAGACATAGTTTTCTTATAGGGGATTTAAATATTAAAAGTTCAAAGGGTCATTGGACAGTTAATTATGGACAACAAGACTAGAAAAATGAAAATATTAACTCATATAGCAATCCAATTTGTTGCTTTTGAAGAGCAATTGCTGTTTTATTATGGCAGTGGCAATAATGAAGGAAATGGAATTAATACTGGATAACATACATGCACCTAAAAGGGATGATCAGGAATATATAATGTTCTGTTTTTAATCCTCAATATCAGCTGTCAAAAACTTACCAAGAGATTATAACTACGTAAATACTATAGCTATACCCAGTTCATCTTCACCCTCAACCAGGCTATCTGAAACTTACTCAACTATTTAAAAGGTTATCAGGGATTATAAATTGTCATGGAAGTTTCTCTATCTGTGTTGACGATTTTTGTTCCATCTTAGTGAATCAGTTACAACTTGCTCCCTTCTGTCAAATTTTGCAGTTAGGAGTCAGACTATCAAGTACTACTAATTTACCTTGCAACTGGCAATTTAGCCCATTATTACCAGAAGATGAAGAATTTTCCCAAAATGTATCTTTATATGTATGTATCTTGTAACATGTATCTTTGCATGTGAGATTTGTTAGGAAACTAATGTATTTTCAGCTATATCAGTTGAACTCTTTGGGGAAATAGTAAAATAATATTGGAGGTAATAAATAATCTCCTATGTTTTACACATAAACTGTGAACCAGAAAGGCAGCAAAACTGATCAGATAACATGTCCAAAACAGATGACAAACATAGAAGATCATTCATAATTAGGACTAAGAATTTATTAAAAAAAATATACAAATATACCTAAAACAGTATGGTAGTCATCATGTAATATTTTCCTCAAAGAAAAGAAGGATGAAATTAAAAAAATATATATTAAACAAATGTTTTCAGGCAATTAAAAATCAATTTAAATACCTATAAGTCACACAACTCACAACTGACAGAAATGTCCACCTCCCCAGTCATTAACTCGCTTACTGTTAACACACCTCAATGTAAAAAGTTGTTTTATATTAATTTTTAGTAATAAAATAAAAAAGGGACTACATTTAGACAATTAGTCTTGAATTTTGAACTGAAGTACAAAATTAAATTTCCGTCACAAGTAATGGATGAGCTTATTTTTGAGGCAAATTCAGCTTTGCAAAGCCAATGAAGACCCTCTTATTATTAAATATTGCTCTGGTTTGGGAAAGAATGCTCTTGGTTTTATTATTATTATAAAGCCTGTCTGTAGTATTTTTTGTCAAAGACATAAGACTTTGCTTTCTTTAGCTTCTTTCTAAAACCCCTTCACTGGTGATTTTCATCCTTATAATTTGGTGATCATATTTGGATCACCAAATAGGAAAGCCTTTCAGATTAAAAGTTACCAGGCACTTTTGCACTTCTCACTTCAGTATGCAAAGAAAAAAAAACAATCTCAGCATCAGCAACTGGATAGAGCTGCCAAAACTAGCACAGTCTAAACTATTACTGTTTTAGCTCATATTAACTAACTTATTTGCCACAATGAATAAATATTGTAATACTGTACAATTGTGCTGTTATAAACAATCTGAATTCCAAAAAAAAAAATAAAAATTATGACAATAATACACATGGGTTGAGATATTAAAGCCTAATGTTAGTACATTTTCCAAACACAGTTTTAGTCACATGTTGCACGGCTGTGCTTGAGCCCTAATTTGGGATCCAGAGGTGGTTTGTCATGTGGTGGGTGCAGCAACACGCTGTATCAGAGAACTAGGCTGACCCGCCTTTTAAGGCGACTGACTTTTAAGTTGACCACTTCTTAAGGCAATTCAATATGTAGATCAATTTGATATTTTATACAAACTCATTAATTTGGTTATACTGCATTTGAGCGGTATTACTTTAATACTCGTAGTTTCTGTTATTTTTGTGATGAAATTTAAACTTTTTTTCTGTATTGAGGTCGCCCTTTTGAACCCCCCTGATATTTACTACGCGGTGAGGCATTTGTACTCCATCAACATTAATTATTTCCAGAGACATAATTTTGTCTATTTTTCCAGCGCATCGCGCACAAAAGCAAGGGAACGATGGGAGCACCAGAACTCTGCTCATATCATGTCGCTTCGTACCACAAGCTGCAAGTAGTAAGTCTGTGATAAGCGGAATACCGCTACGCTTTCCACTCACGGGACGGAAGGACAATCCCGAACGCTTTTATATAGTAAGAAAGAAGAAGAAGATATCGCACAGTCTGGAGTAGAAAATCATCTTTTACCTGGAGAAACAAAACTACAAATCCCATCATGCATTGCAAAATGGACGGGGCGTGTGTGAAACTCTGTGCTACTCGCACAGTCTGGAGTAGAAAATCATCTTTTACCTGGAGAAACGAAACTACAAATCCCATCGTGCATTGCAAAATGGACAGGGCGTGTGTGAAACTCTGCGCCTGCGTAGCACTCACGGGACGGAAGGACAATCCCGACCGCTTTTATATAGAAGGATACTCCCAAACTCTAAACTCTTTAATACAGTACATTAGAATAATTGTGAACAGCAGGCATTCAGCCTAGCAAGCTCACCCTGTTCAACTAGATTGTCTAAAATATTAAGTTCAGGTTTGAAAGTCCATAAAGTTCTATTCTCTACCACACTAGCTGATAACTTATTCCATAGGTCTATTGTACTTTGAGTGAAGAATAACTAACATTTGTGTGAAACATGCCCTTCACAAGTTACAAACTGTGTTCCCATGCGCTTGCAAAACTTATTTTAAAGTAATAGCTAGGATCCACTGTATTAATACCTTTTATAATTTTAAAAACTTCAATCATGTTACCTCTTAATCACCATTTACTTACACTGAAAAGGTCCAACTTCTTCAATCTTACATCATAACTCAAATCTGCGTAAGTATGAAATCATCCTTTGTGGAGGACGGCCGGGATGCCCCTGTGATGGAAAGACTGGGGAAACGGCATATTCAGGGCAATACCTCCCCTGGAACACGAGAGGACAACCTCCCTGGCTTATAGCAGAGCCACGGGTTTGGAGCCATGGGGCGCCTGGACAGTTTCGGAGCCCTGGGTTGCAGCCCTGCCGCCCTGAATTGCAGCCCTGCCGCCCTGAATTGCCCTGAATATGGACTCTCCCCCAGTCCTTCCATCACAGGGGCATCCGCCGCACCTTAAAGTTTACCATTTGCAGGAGTATGCCTTAAGGGCCCATTCACATCCAAGCATTTTTCCAGTGTTTTAGCACTCGACCAGAATGCTCCTAAACTGCATGAAAATTTACCATTATTGTAAATGAAACTGTTCACACCAAATTTTGCAGGGACCAGTTTAGAAAACTCTTGCATGGAGCAGCATTCAAGTGTTTTCGGCCAAACACTTGTTCCATTGGAATTCATGATAAACACTCATAAAACGCTGGTAAATGAAAACAAAATAGCGTTTTGGAAGTGTTTTTACAGGTAGTGAAAACCTCTTCCTGGATAAAGCAAGTGCTGTTGTCTTCTAGTGACAACTATTGGGGGACTGGTTAGATAAGATAGATAAAATAGATTAGATAGACAGATAGATCTTTATTTGTCCCCAGGGGAAATTTGGCATTTTTACAGAAACTAGCAACTTAGATACACACACTTTTGGTGTCATCAGAATGACTATAAAGCAAGAAAATTAAAAAGAAAGAAAACCTCGGACCTGGCAGTCACGGTCGGGCATTATGCAGGCAGGTATGTAGCGTGTAATCAAATGACAATAATTGAACAAAAGTTATAAGTATACATTTAGTTTTAATCAGGTTAAAGTTTAGTACAGATGTTTCAACAAAGAGAGTGGTAACAAAGAGCTCTTTCTCATAGCAACATATAACATTGATTGGTATTATTAAGCATGTTGATCTGAATATTATTACCTGTTTTATCACTGAATACTTAAAATCTGTCAGTGATACCTCTCGATTAAAAATATGTTTAGTACTTTGTGAAGCAAATAACATTTATTCCCTTTCTCCATACCAAAGAGCTAAAGTTACACAACACATTCTGGAAACACAACTATCACTTCGCAACATGACAGCACCTCACAGTCTGCAAAATAGAAATGATCTCAATCATATTTTCCCTGCAAAATGCTTCTTTAAAATTTCTGGAAAAATACTTGAAACGTGCTGAAGAACACTTGAAAAGCAGCTGGAAAACATCCAAAAAAGCCTGAGAAACACTTAAAAATTGCTTGCAAAATAACATTTAAACTCTTGAAAAACACAAAATTTAAACTGCTCAACTGTGAATTGGCCCTAGAGCATTAGGCAAGTAATGTATCAACTGTACCCTTTTAAAACCTACTGTATAACCATATTGGGTTTGTTATGTCATAAGCTAATGTTGTTTGCCCCAAGTTAAACACCAGCTTTTTCTATAATTTATAAAAAAACAAAAAAGGGTCTGTCCTGATGCTATAATACAAAAATTACCGTTTCAGCAAACAGTTTTAGGATACCATTATCAATTGTTGACAAGGACTTACTCACCTTGGGACGTTTCCACGTGACCCTTCCAATTTTGTTTCCAGCGTAAAAGAGGGATTTATCTGAAGCAGCGAATATGGGATCCTCAAACAGCACCTTTTTTTGTTGGCATTCCTTCTTGAGAACAGAGTATTGCTGGTTCTCATATGGCTTCACTGAAGAAAACATTTTTAAGGCTCTGGAAAAGATAGAAAAAAAAACCTCATTAAATCATAATGTACACATCAAAAGTAAAAATATGCTAAACTACAGGTGAGCTTCTTTAAGATTTTTAATATGTTTGAATCAATATTTTGAATTACACCTAAATCCATATAATACAAATATGAGCAAATTACACTAGTTTCTAATAATTACTAGAGGAGTATGTGGAAGATTAGACTCACAAGGTAAACTTGGGGACAGATGAGGATGAGACAGTTACTAACCTCTCTTCCTTTTCCAGCCCTAATGTGGAAGGGGACCCCTCCAAAGACGAGCATCTTCCGATCAATCGGCTATACAAGAAATAACACAATTGTTGATCTTCATTCAACAGACCACTACTATCAGTGCCAGACTGCCCACAGAAGTATTAAATTTACATTTGTTAATACTCAGTGAAATGGTTGACATTCAATCTTTTGCTTTTGTTTTTTTTCTCTTTAAGCATAGTACTTGCACAATCAAATTGGAATCTCAGTGGGACCCCACTACTTTACCCTGTCCTGTCTTTCCTCCTCATTTTATAGACACACTAGCTGTCCCCCGCGGCTCCACCTGTGTAGTAGTGAAACAGGACAAACTATTAAAAAAAAACAAAAAAAAAAAAAAACACAAGCAGCTATCACTAGCTAAGCGGAGGCAAGGTAGACTCCAAAATGCAAAGGTACACCAACACAAATGGAGGGTGGCGTGTAAATGAGGAGGGCCCTGCCCGGCTCCCCACTCGTGACGTCACACTTCCCTTCCCCTCGCCCTGTAGCCTCTGTCTCAGATTAGCATGAATATATCACTTCTACACGCGAACTATGATACTTAGCTCAATGAGAGAAGTCGCAAAATCAACTGGAATGTTCTAGCAAATTATAGAAAAAAAACCTGATCTTAATCTGTTAAGTAGTCCTCTTGTTTGCTAGCTAAGCGGAGGTAAGGTACACCCCGAGGCAGATTGGTGAGTGAGGAGGGCCCCACCAGGCTCCCCACTTCTAACATCACGCATTCCCCTCCCCTCGGCCCACAGCCACTGTCTCAGATTAGTGTGAATAAATTGCTCCTGCACGCAAACTATGACACTTAGTGCAATGACAGAAGTCACAAAAAAAAGGAATGTTCAAGCAAATTATATATAAAAAAAAACAAACAAAAAAACGATCTAATAGTTCTCTTGTGAAAGGTGGACAGACATGCAGACAGACAGACAGAAAGACACTGGATTGTATATAGAGATTAAAAATATGGCACTGTATAAATAAAATGCATTTTAATTATTATAATTCAAATCAGAAAGAATTCAATACAGGAAACCAGGAAATAAAAAAAAATTAAAAACAAACCAAAACCAAGAACAGCATCTGAAAACAAAAAATTATTATTTTTGGAAATAGGAAAGCAATGCGAGTTGAACTATACAGTAGACCACCACTATCTTTGGGACTTGTGATGCAAACTAAAGGCTAAGTCACACTATGCGACTTTTCTTGCAATTGTCAGTCACAGTCTTCATTAACATAATCTTAGCGACTCAAAGGCAGTCTGCAGTGCACTCCGGTGAAGTGGATTGTGCATTATGATATTCCTAGAGACTCAATCCAACTAGTCCATGATTCAATCCAATAAAATTTAACATTTAATTTCATTGTTAATCTTCGAGCCGGATCTGTTTGCATGAAAAAGGACAACCACTGAATTCTCATTCAGAAGTACAATGCATATGATGCAAGTGTACAGGGACCTCAAAAACAGAAGGGTAGCTTGTCTATCTGATGTCTTGTGTATTACGTTCAACAACAGAATGGAAAAAAGAAAAAACAATGGTCAAGACTGTAGCTGCACTTGCCGTACCTGTTAACCCTTTGTAAACTGCCGGCTTCATCAAGACAATGTTATTAGCAGTCATAAAAAGGGGCAAGTCTGCCTGCATGGGAAGGTCAACAGTAAATGTGACATGTACCAAGATTTTCAGTTGTTTAATTTGACATGGTCTGGCAAAAACATCAGCAACTGCTGTCAGTAAGTCTAGCACATGGCCATGTAATACAACATAGGCTTAACAAATTAGAAACAATCTAATTGTAGTGCATGTTTAGATTTAAAAGTTTGTATTAAACACTATTTGAAATAAATATACTCAATTTTAGCATACGCAGTGCACATTTTTTTTTTTTTATTTGTAGGCTTAGTAGTTCTCAACAAATAATATATTTTGCCACACAAAGACAGTACAGGCATCCACATATGAGCAACCTCCCTCAAACATGACAAAATGTGAAGATAAGTCATTAATCTGGTTTAAACAGCATCAATCACCACATGTTTTTTTCAGTGATTTCTACAGCAGTGAAACTTTAACCATCCTGACAAGGAGGACAAATTAAGAGCCATGAGCTGCTTATCATAGGAATTTTTTTTTTTTTTTGATTTTATTGATTTTAATAACAAATAACATTCCATACAAATAAGTGAAGTTTTACAAGACTTGGTTCAAAACAAATCAACCTCCACCCATGAGAAAGAGAGCTAGTAAAACTTTAAGCTAGTAAAAATAAGTAAATAGATAAATTAATAAATAATTAAAAATAGAGGGAAAAAAAAAATGGAGTGAACCTGCGTCCTCAATTTAAATGCTTATTCTAAAATGTTATTAATTAGTTCCTGCCAGATTTTGAAAAAGTTCTGCACAGATCCTCTAAGTGAAAATTTGATTTTTTTCCAATTTCAAATAGTATATAACATCAGTTATCCACTGACTTAAAATAGGAGTTAGGATTCTTCCAGTTGAGCAAGGCACGTCTACATGCTAGTAGTGTAGTGTAGGAAAAATTATTTTTTATAATAATTATAATTTAAGTTCCTTGAACCCCACAACCAGGTTTGACCTCCAGGATTATGAAGTGAACAACTGGTGGCACTCAATAACCCTATTTCTGAAAAGATTTTAAATCTACCATAAAATCTGTTAAACCTAACAAGGTTCCTGGTGGTGATGGTTTTACCAGTGAATATTATAAGAAATACACAGCACAGCTTATCACATATCTTTGTGATACTTTCAGATTACCTAGAGAAATTCTTGAAGCAATTGTGGTCATTGTCCCCAAATTGGTTAATCTTTCCTCAGCTCTTACAAATTTCTGGGCTATTTCTTTGCGAAATTATGACATAAAAATATTGTTTATCCTAAGATTACAGCCTCAAGATTATCTTGGATTTTGTTACTTTTCATCAATATTGATGGAGATAGTTTTATACAGTGGCATCCAAAAGACTGGGCACCCTTACTTAAAACATGTTACTGTGAACTACTGTGAGCCCTGTTAGGCTCCATGGGTGATGCCAGGGAGTGCTGCAGGGATTGCAGTGCCCTACTTTGTCAGGTTTTCTCCTGCACCCAGAACTGCTTCCGGGCTATCGCAAATACACCGAGGTGCGGCATAAAAGAAGCTTGCAGCCTTCATTCTAATAGTCAGAGTCAGGAGAGAGAAGATGAAGCTTGCTGGAGGAGGAGTGGTGGCAGAAAGAAAGAGACAGAGAAAAGGAGAAAAGACAATGGGATGTGTGCTTATTATTGTGCACTGGTATTGGGAAACACTTGGGAAGAAAACATTTTTGGTTTTAAAAAAAAAACAAAGGCTTATGATCACAGGGTGAGATTATACTTGCAAATCTAGCACTTGCAAACCTGTTCTTTTGCAATACAAAATGTGGATTTGGACAGCATGTAGAATGTATCACCCTTATTTATCGTCACAGAATCTTTGACTGACAAAACAAGGCACCGTACTCTGAAAATCATCAAACCAAAATGACATCATCCTTAAAGAGTGACTCTATGCTTGTAATATACAGCAGTAATAATCCAAAGATTTTGCATTGAAGTAGATTTAAAAAAAAATATCTTTCTCAAGGACTGCTGTAAAAATAAATAGGTGTCAAGTAATACAAAACAGAAGTATTCTCAAGATTCAATTAAGTTTTAGTTAAGCACAAAATTAAGTGGACATTTAAAAAATGATCATAAATCCATAATTATTCTCTTAAATATTTTTTTAAGTTAAACATTAAGAGTGCTGTGCATACCCTACCTCCTAAAGAACTAACAAATGTAATACAGCATATCATTGCTATATGTATTACATCTACCAGGATACAGATTTATATATTTTACATTAAATAAAGATATTTGTAAATTGTGAATTCGGAATTGTCAACATATAGGTTGTGACAGATAGGGGGCGCTATCGCTCCCTTGAACCCCTGTCCAAGACTCCAGTCACCAGATAAAAGTCCAATAGTTGACTTTATTAAATCGCCACAGTTCACAAAGCACCCTCTCCTCCATTATACTCATATAAATCACAATACTCAATCACAAATACAATCCTCCGACTCCCAGACGCGTTGCCCTCCTACCACCCAGCTCAGCTCGTCGTCTGGAGTTCCCAGAGTCCTTTTATATTCCCTGACCCGGAAGTGTTCCCAATCCCCAGTCCATGTGATCTTGTATCACTTCCGGGTCAGGTAAAAAGTCCTTTTCTTCACCCCGGAAGCAGGTCATTCCCCTTGTCCATGTGACTTGGACGTACTTCCGGGGCATAGGGTAAATAACCGTTGTTCCCCCCTGCAGCGTCCCCTAGCGGCCCCCATGGCATCCAGCAGGGCTGCGTATAAAAACTGCAATGTCCATGATGCCCTGCTGGTCTTCGGGGGACCTCCATACTGCAGGGAGGGCTCCACCTGGTGGCTTGGGGGTATTGGCCGGGATAAACGGCCGGCCATACACCACAAGGTTAATTGTTCTCTTCCATAGTAACAAACTAAATTGTGAAATTATTGATCTGCGTAACATTTTCTTTTTTAATAAAATTTTAGTATTTCTCTTCTTCATGAATATTAGTAGTGAAAAGAATTATGAAATGTATCAGCCATAATTTCCAAATTACTTTGCCCATCTGCTGGCTTTTACAAAATAACCTGCTTACCAGCTGCTCATAATCTCCCAAGCCATTTTTAAATACTTGTCTGGTATTAAAATGTGAAATTCAAACATGGGCATTAAAATATGAGACTTGTTACTAGAGATTAACCCAGTAAACTTAATATAAAACCACATCTAGAAGAGCAGGAAGATTATAATTACACTAATCATTTTCCAGAATTTGTAGATCTATGCAGCTTATGCTTGCTTCAAACCTTCTTCATGTCTGCTTGTGGCTGACATGTTGTGTACATTTCAATCTCTTTAATTTTATCAGTCCTGTTATGTCTGAGGGACTACCATTAATTGCTCCCTTCACATAAAAGGCTCCCAGAGTATTTTATAGTTAGATGTCAGGCTAGTAAACATATCGAGTGGGGCTGGGTTAGAAACAAGAAATGCAAAGTACATTTAAGGAGCTTCCTTCTTCAGGGTACTTGTTTTAAAATGATCAGATTTTCAGTTACAACTTGGTCTCCTCTTTACTAATTCTATTCAAAGCAGATAAAGTATATGATTCAGTGTTTAATACATAAATGTATACTGCCATAGAAGCATCATATACAAAACTGAGGACTGGTAAGATAACTCAGCTTTTAACACTTACTGCACTGTATATTTCGGATACTTTTAGTTAAATTAAGAATTCCTTTTAAAAGAAAGACCTTATTGTTGTTACTACCCTGAAACAATGTTAATAATATCATCAATGGAGCTCAGCCACATAATATATACCCCATTCCACTAACCCATACATGAATGTTGGACGATAACAACAAGGCACACTGTTATACACATGGTGCTTAATAAGTAATTTCTAAGCATCTTTGCCTCTGTATGAAGTCATTATGGCTACACCACCTCTCAATTGGCACATCTGAACTCACTTCCTCAGATATTTAATTATGTACTTAATTATCATAACTGACCTAAAAGTTGTTTATTTAGAATACTTCACAAAATGTCTTACAACAAACATGCACATTAAACAGTTTAAAATTTGCGGACCTTCGTTTCTTTCTTACAAAAGGACTGTGCCGCAGCTCTTAGTAAATTCTCATTCCACCTATGCAGCTCTCTAGTCTTAAAAACTAAAAAAAACTTTTCAGAACTATTCATGAAATTCTGCCTGAACTGAATG
>JANRMT010028174.1:107604634-107624809 GCA_026402145.1 Polypterus bichir lapradei | reverse complement strand
AACTTGAAAAGAAATATTTTTTGGAATGTGATCGCGCAAGTCAGTACATCGAGCCCGCGTGCTATTGTGGTTTTGCTTGTGTGCTTCAGTAAGTTACCGTCCCCTCGCTCTTACTTTTTTACCGTTCATCTAATGAATACACTGAGTATGGCTTTACCAAAACAATCATTGATCGCGAATAAAGTATCCATTATTCATGAAGCTTCAATAGGTGAATAGGTGATCTGTCTTTCTGCGTTAACCGCATGCGTTTTCATACGTCTCAAACTAAGGGGATGCAAGGTTAAAATAAATCGAGAAGCGCGCGTACATACTTAGTGCATCCCCTCTCGGGAATCGAACCTCGGACGTGGGCGCTACAGGCGAATGCTTTACTATCGCGCCACAGCGTGTGGTTTATCTATTTGAGCGTAGCAGTGTAATTCGGTTTTTGTTCAGCACTCTTTGGAACTGTTACTTTTTGTCTGCGCACTGCGTCAGTTCACGTGAGCCGTTGAATATGGGTTTTATATGTCACTCGCTCGCTTCTAATTGTTTCGCTGCCTTCTTAATTATATAATGCATGTTTTCTAAAGCGCGTTTTGTAGCTCTTCCTGGCTTTCTACGTAATGCGTGATTACGTGAGAGCCGTGATGATGTCATACGAAACTCCGCCCCTCCTGCTGAACTCCATTACAGTAAATGGAGAAAAATAGCTTCTAGTTATGACCATTATGCGTAGAATTTCGAAATGAAACCTGCCCAACTTTTGTAAGGAAGCTGTAAGGAATAAGCCTGCCAAATTTCAGCCTTCTACCTACACGGGAAGTTGGAGAATTAGTGATGAGTCAGTCAGTGAGTGAGTGAGTGAGTGAGTGAGTGAGTGAGGGCTTTGCCGTTTATTAGTATAGATAACAAATAACATTCCATACAAATAAGTCAAGTTTTACAAGACTTGGTTCAAAACAAATCAACCTCCACCCATGAGAAAGAGAGCTAGGCCAGCAAAGTAAAACTTTAAGTTAGTAAAAATAAGTAAATAGATAAATGAATAAATAATTAAAAATAAAAAAGTGTAAAAAAAAAAAAAAAAAAAAAAAAAAAAGAGGGGAGAGAATCTGCTTCCTCAATTAAAATGCCTGCTCTAAAATGTTATTATTTAGATCCTGCCAGGTGAGAATTTGATTTTTTCCAATTTCAAATAGTATAGAACATCAGTTATCCACGGACTTAAGATAGGAGAGTTAGGATTCTTCCAGTTGAGCAAGATAAGTCTACGTGCCAATAGTGTAGTAAAGGCAATTACAGTTTGTTTGTCCTTCTTCACTTTAAGCCCATCCGGGAGTACACCAAACACAGCTGTTAGTGGATTAGGAGTGATTGTGACACCAAGGCTATCTGAAAGGAATTTAAAGATTTTGTTCCAGAATGATGTTAATTTGGTGCAGACCCAAAACATGTGACCCAGTGAGACTGGAACATGATTGCAACGTTCGCAGGTTGGATCTTGCCCTGGAAAAATTTTGGACAATTTTAAACAAGACAGATGCACTCGATATATAATTTTAAGTTGCATAATTGTTTGCTTTGCGCATATTGAGCTCGAGTCAATTCTATGAATTGCTACCTTCGATTCCTTTTCTGAGGTGTTGAGTGAGAGATCCTTTTCCCACTGTACTCTTGGATCTTTGAAAGGGAGGGACTGTAAAATGGTTTTATATATTATGGAGATGCTGTCCGAGTCCTCAAGACTGATCAATATTTTTCCTGGCATAGAGGTAGGTGGGAGGTGAGGAAAATTGGGTAGGTTCTGTTTAATAAAGTTTCTAATTTGAAGGTAGTGAAAGAAATGTGTTGCTGGAAAGTTAAATTTGGAGTGTAATTGTTCGTAGGATGCAAAGACGTTGTCTATGTACAGATCTCCAAGTGATTTAATCCTAAATGTTTTCTGGACATTAAAAACTGCGTACGTTTGAGAGGGTGGAAAAAGGTGATTCTCGTGCAAAGGTGCCACAGATAAAGGCTTCTCTATCTTAAAATACTTCCTACATTGGTTCCATATTCTGAGTGAGTGAAGTACAATTGGGTTGTTAGTATATTGGCGATGCCTTGTATTTATTGGGGCACAAAGAAAGGAATGTAAAGCAGTACTGCAAGATTTTATTTTTATTGCGGACCAAGCCTCTGTATGTTCATCTATTTGTGTCTATGTCCAGGTTTTTATAGCTTGTACATTTGCTGCCCAGTAATAAATTTGAAAGTTAGTTAGAGCCATGCCACCTTCCACCTTAGATCTTTGTAGGGTCGCCCTTTGGATACGTGGACATTTTGAATTCCAAATAAATAAGGTTATGCTTGAATCTAATTTCTTAAAAAATGTTTTACTGAGGTATATTGGAATTTTTTTTAAATAAAAAAGGAGCCTAGGAAGGATATTCATCTTAACAATGTTAATATTTCCATCTAAAGTGAGATGAAGGGTAGACCATCTATGGAAGTCTTACTTAAAACTTTTTCCATACAGATGGCAAAATTTTGTTGATAAACAGCTTTGTGTTTACTTGTGATGTTTACCCCTAGGTATTTAAACTGATCTGCGATGATAAAAGGGAAGGAGTCCAATCTAATATTGTGTACTTCAGAATTCACTGGAAAGAGTGCACTTTTATTCAAATTAATTCTGAGACCTGAAATCTTTTGAAATTCTGTTAGTGCTGTTAGGACTGCAGGCATAGTATTTTGTGGATCTGATATATATACAGTACCAAATCATCTGCATATAGAGAAATTTTCTGTTCAAGTCCTTCTCTGATAATCCCCTTTATCTCATAAGCATTTTGAAAGTGAAAGTGAATTGCCAGTGGCTCAATAGCGACTGCAAAAAGCAGTGGTGACAACAGGCATCCGTGTATGGTACCACAATCTAGTTTAAAAGTAGTCTCAATTAATGTTGTTAATACAAACTGAAGCTTCTGGATTGGTATACAGTAGTTTGATCCATGCACAAATGTTCGGGCAAAACCCACATTTCTCCAATGTAGTGAAAAGGTAGTTCCACTCAACCATATCAAATGCTTTTCTGCATCTAACAATATCATCATCTCTGGGGTATTAGACTTTGTGGGTGAATAGATTACATTAAATAGGCATCAAAGATTGGAAGCTAAGTGTCTGCCTTTAATGAATCCATTTTGGTCTTGCGATATTACCGGAGGAAGCACTTTCTCAATCCTTCTAGCTAGGACTTGAGAGTATCTTAACATCACATTGTCCTTTGACTAATATTGCTTAACTAGAACTTTCTCACAACACTGTATGTCTATTCCTCAATAAGTAAAAATCTATTATGAAAAAACACAAAAATTAAAATTTACTCAAAGTGGATAAATCAAGTGATTTAACAGGACAATGTAGTCATTCTTAGACACTATGCACCGGTTTCTATTTCCAGAACAATTACATTGTAACTTTTATTAGGGGCAATATTTTGTTTAATGAAACCTTACACTTATATTCCTGTCGGGGGACAAAAGAAAACAAAAACAACTTCACTCATTAGAGTCGTTATTCTCACATTAAAGCAAAAAGGCCTCCGAAAGTTGAATTTGCATATTTCTTCTGTACAGTAACTGAATTAAAAAGAAATAAATTTAATGGATAGGATCTCTATTTAGTATAATCCCAGAATATTCTGCACTTAAAAAAATGTCTTCAGGGAATAATAAATGCATTAAAAATAACAAATCGGGCACTTAGTAATTCTCAGACAGTAGTTTCATTTTTCTTATCGAGAGTAAATTTACATAAAGATATTGAAGTTGCAATTGAGTGATTGCTGTGCTTACTTTATATGCATTCACATGAACCATTTCTGATGCACTCACAGCAGAGTAATACAGAGAATAAATTTAATCAGACTTCAGTTATATATAAAAATTTAAGACAAGCTACATTCTTCACTGCAGGGACTGGTCAACCCTTCCAAAGGACCAACGACACGGACTACAAGCTAATCTAATATGAGAAAAAATAAAATTTTATATTCTATTACATACATCAGTATGCAAGATACAAATGCATAAAACTACATTACAATAACCAAAGCTCCTCAAAATTCAAAGAGATTTGAAAAACTTTTCAAATTTGTGTGTGACCTAAACAGCATGGCTTAGTAGTCCAAAATGCTTTCCAATTTATTCTACTAAGTTGCTGAGAGTCAACATACCATATCCACATAATGGCTCTACTATGTTGCTTGTAATTTAAAAAAAAGAAAAGAGAAAAAACAAGTGCAAAATATTTTCTCCATTTTTGCAGTGTACATAACTTTTATCCGTTTTCAGAACATAACCTATTACAATTCAGGGTCAAGGCATGATACGGCTTATTCCATCAGATAACAACCTCATAGCAAGATGAACTTTGCCCTGTCCACACTTACTGTCACTCACACTTGACTGATTAACCGGAACTCTGAATCTAAAATCTGCAGGAAAACCCAATTCTCATGGGAAAACCACCCAGAAATTAACAGAAAGTGCAGAGACAGCAGATTGATTTAGATCAAGTATTGAAATTTCATACAATTTAGAAGGCAACATTGATCATTTCAGGAATTAGAAAAAAAGTGCTTTGAATTGAGTTGTTAGCAATTATTCTTGCATAATATATCATGAGCAGCAAACAATACAGTGGTGTATTTTCATTTTAATAATACCAGTGGTATATTATAAAATATAATACAAAAAAAAAATTCATTTTACTCTCATTTGTACTACAATCTACTTTGGAAGGATCCAAAGATGCTGAATATCATGGCTGGTCTCTACACTGGTACTGTGAGTGCTGTGCAGACTGGAGGCAGAACCTCTGCGTTTTTCCCATTTGATTCTGGGGTTCGTCAGAGATGTATTCTTGGTCCTACTCTCAGTGCTTGCATGGACTGGGTGTTGGGCATCTATTAGTGAAGAAAGATTCTCTGCTTTTGACTTTGCCAACGATGCTGTGATCTTTGAAGTGAATGGAGGCTCTGATCTGGGCTTTTTGTCTGGGTGTCTCAGTGGCCTGGGTAAAAACCAAGATCTAGGCCTTTAATGACCTTTTGGGCATCAGCCATCTGCAGGGTGTCTGTAAGCAGAGAAAGTATCGACCTCGTCAAGAGGTTTACTTACCGCGGCAGTAACTATGAAATCAGCAGACGGACCAAGGTCTCTGGAAAGCGGTGTGTTGCGCTCCCGAAATCTATGCAAAAGGATGAAGGTCCAAGTCTTTAGAGACCTCGTGTTTCTTGTTTTGCTACATGGCTGTGTGACATGGACACCATCCAGTGACCTGAAATGATGACTGGACTCCTTCGGTACTGTGTCTTTTCGGAGCATGCTTAGGTACGACTGGTTTGACTTTGAGGTGAATGAGTTGTTGCTCACAGAGTCCCAAATGAGACACATTACCTGCATTGTGAGGGAGCATCAGTTACAGCACTACAGCCATTTGGCGAGATTCCCCGAGGGTGATCTGGCTCACAGAGGACCCAAGCAGCTGGACCAGGCCAAGGGGACACCCACGTAACACCTGCTGTAGCAGATAGATGGTTATTTCTGGAGGGTGGGACTGGACCACATCTCTGCCTTAGGGGTTGCCAACCAGGATCCCAAGCTGTTTCGTTGTATGGTGGGTGCAGCAACACACTGTACCACTACATGCTCTCCAACCTGACTTGACCTGTACTACAATGTATTACTCAACATAAATGCAGTTTTTTTGTGAGGAAAAAGTTAGTACACCCTTTAAATGTTCATTTCTTTAGATGCCTAAAATTATAATCAAGTGCACCCAAACAGGCCAAATGATTAGAACATCACTAGAAAAAACTTCAGGACTTTCTTATAACAGAATGTGGTATTAGGTGTGTGGTTATATCAGAGACCCTTAGAAGAAAGACTGTTGATGCCTAGGAGACTGGGAAGTGTTTAAAAGCCAATTCCAACCAATATGTAGTCACTCCAGTCACCCACAAAGCAGGACTTAAACAAGCCAGCTCAGAATACGGATAGATGCTGTTGTTGAACTTGCTATATCTCATTTTAAATGTTGCAGAGATGGCAGTTTAAATTTAGTTTGTGTTCATGCAGGCATTATTTAGATGACAGGTTTCAACAGATTATTTATGCTTATAATTGACTTTAAAGCTGCATTTTTTAAACTTGTGGTCATAAGTCAAGAGAACATCTGATTTGGAGTCTGTGCCCACCTATTGTAAAACAGCACAAACATGTTGCTTCTTAATTGCTAAAAATAATTAACTGTTTGGTGCAAAGCACTAAAAATAAACAATACCCGAAATTACACATTAAATACCAATTGAATGAATTATAAATATAGGCATTATCAATATCCAAACACACTGTATTTAGTCACACAGCTTATCTTTCATTAAATAACAATTCAAATATTATGCAAGGGTCTATAAATAAATTAGAAATACGGCTTTATATTGTAAACAGACTGGAGTCCGTTTGGACGAGGCTCCAAAAAACTGGATGTATGAATGAGTATCGCACAGGTTTAACTTAAATATTATGTAAATGTTTGGTTCCTGATCTGGTGGTCGGAGACACGAACACAGAAATCAATGGATGTTCTTCTGAGCAGGTTTTCTTTATTACATGCGTGCTGTCTCTATCTGACGTACCAAAACCCCAGTTCCTATCCTTCCTTTTTCTTTTGCCACATAACCAATCACCACACGATAAACGTTTTTGTGAAATTAAAACTAGTTATAAACTCGGAGGCGTAGCTAGGGTTTTCAGCGCCCGAGGGCAACTTAAGATTTCACGCCCCCTCCTGTTTGCCAAAATGCAATGGGGAAGGGAAAGAAAATTTTAAAAAATGTATTTAAAATAATAGCATTTTAAGAAAAAAATGTCATATGAGTCTCCGAAAATAACGCCGCCTCGTGTTCTTTAAAATCTAAATCCGTCATTAGTTTTTGTAAGAAAAAATTTGTTTTATGCATTTAACAATGATTTTAAAGAAAGTATATAGCATATTATAAAGCAAATTAATTATATATTCATAAAAACTGCATTACTTACAATTTATTCGTATGAAAATATGATGGGGAAACGTCTAGACTTTTGCAGTCATCTACTAGAATACTTCACCACAGCCCAATCAATTTTCTATCAAACACATAAACACAAATCACTTGGCACACAGAAATGGCGTTTGCAACAACTTAGACAATGATACACTAATGCCTCATGTCAGTCGTGCAACCTGTTTAATAACGTCAAAAATGTTTCTGGGTGGGAGTCAAGCATGTTAGAGTAGTGGAGGGGATAAATTATTGTCTGTTGGGTATATAGAACTAATACGTGCTTCGAAATCAGAAAGAGACAAAAAAACATAGGAAAAAGATATCCTCATACTTATGGAGTGATGGACTGAGTATGCGAATGTTTTTTATTTACTTTTTAGTGCATTTAACAACGGAAAATATTTCATTCTAAAATTTCATAAGCACCCAGGGACAGATGTAAACTTAGACCATGGAGTGTTCAAAACTTTAAAAAATCTTCAATATACATTTTTAATTATGCCATCCATTAAGCGTCGAGCTTAAAGTGGAAATGTCAACTTTATTCTCGACATAAGTGTCGAGATTAAAGTGGAAATGTTGAGAATGCATACCTGCTGTAGTGCAAGTGTGAGTTGAATATCCAACAGGCTCTCACTTTCCCACTCAAAAGTCTTATTCATAGGTACATTACATTTTTTCCAAACATTTTACCAACATGAGCAAAAAAAGTGTCCAGAAAACAACACTGCTCAGTTATTTCAGAGCAGTTATTTCAGAGATGCCATAAACTAATGAAGGTGCGGCGTCAACTCCTGATGTGGAAATTTCAGACAAAGACATTGCAGAGGCTGGTCCATCAGAGAAATCTCTTCAGCACACGCTCTGCCAATTGATAAATCTAAGCACCGCTTATCCGGCATAAACGAACAATGGTTTAAAGATTTTAATTGGCTAATGGTCAAAGAAAATGGTATGTGGTGCTCACTGTGCATGAAATATTCAAACAAACACCACCCAAGGGGGGAGTTACCTTGGGTAAACGTGACATGCACAAGAATTCGAAAAGAAAGCTTGCCGGACCATGAAAAAAGTAAAATGCACATTGAGTCTTCTGCTGACCTTTTAGGAAAGTGTGTACTAGAGCAAACTGGAATCGGTCAAATTGAAAGATCTGTATCTGTGTTAAATAGCTTACAGAGAGATGCCTTTGTGGGAGTTTTAAGATCCATGCATTGTTTAGCAAAAAATGTGCTGTCAAATACAACGTTGTTTGAAAAGCTGTTAGAACACTGTAAAGAAATGGGTTGTTCCTTTTTACAACATCTCAATGTTGGTAATAATGCACATTACACCTCTGAAAGAATAATGCAAGAGCTGCTGGATGTCTTAGCATCAGAAATAAAATCTAACATACTGAAAAATATACACACAGAAATTTTTTTCAGTATTCTGTGCGATGAAACTACAGACATCTCAGTTGTAAAACAATTAATTATTTACATTAAATATGTTTGCCAGGTCACTAAAGAGGTCAAAATCAGTTTTATATCAACCCGCAATATGATTAATGGCAAAGCGGAGACTATAACCAATACACTGAGTGAGACTATGGACACTCTAGTCTTGAAAACTGCTAATCTGGTTGGACTAGGGTCAGAAGGAGCTGCTGTGATGATTGGGAAACAGAAAGGTGTGGCAAAACTGTTTAAAGATAAAACATTTGGACTCTTGGTCAACTGCCACTGTGTGAACCACCGATTGGCCCTTGCAAGTGCCCAAGCAGCAGCTGCTGTACCTCATTTAACAAAACTGAACGACATCTTAAGACAGCTGTTCTATTTCTTCCAAAATTCTTCAGTTAGGATGGCTGGTTTAACGGAAATTCAAAATATTCTGAACATTCCCCAGATTAAGCTGAAAATGACCAGTGACACTAGATGGCTGTCTCATGACTTTGTAGTACAGTCACTACGATTGTGTATAATGAGTGATCTCCTTGGAGGGCCCAGATCCTGGGGACTTTGGTTATGGGAAAGCTGCAGACAACTGGGCCTCTAGGAAGAAAAGAAGAATAAATATTTAACTGAAGACACCTTACGCATATGAAAGTTGGCTTTGAAGAATATTTTTTAATTTTTCTTCATTAGGTTCCCCATACATTTTTTCATTGTTTTCACTTTTCTTACCGACAGCAACAATAGTTGTGCCTCTTGGTTTATGTCATAACAATTGTTATTTAAAACTAGCCATGTGCGCCCAACTACGTTGCGCGTGTTAAAGTTGTCTGTGAAGGGCTCCCTGTTTAAACGCGGCTGCCAGTCATGAACTGGGCCCTTCGTTGCACAGCATTATGATTTTTTATAAGGGAAACAAAATTACAAAAGAAAACCCTTGGACATTGATTCGATAGGAACGGCCTACTCTGAATCACTGTCCGAATCGTAATTATGTGGTGGTGTAGGAGCATTTCTGCTTCTGTCCGTTCACAGTCCGTCTCGTTTTCACGACGCTGTCGTTTCCTTTCACGATCTCTTCTCAACCTTTCTCCAATCTCGCAGGTTGCTTTGTGGCAATCCAAAGAGTAAGGCAATATACACGGAGCAATGGTTATAAAAGGGAGACACATAGGTATCCAGACTCTTTAAAGCATAAATAGGGATCACTTCACTGACAAGTGAGCAAGCCACGGTACAACTGTGAGACGCGCAGCACTCGCCGGCTACAACGTAACAATAATAATTTCCGGAACGTGCTGTTACGTTGTCATTCATTTTACGCACTGTCTTTCTTTCATTCATATGTTACGTAGGCATGTACCTTTTTATCTTCGGCAATCTCATTCTCTAACCAGGCCTCAGGAGCTAACCAGCATAACACTGTCCACCACCCCTTTCGTTATTCCGGCACATTGTTGACATCCGCGAGTAACAACAACATACTAAACTGGAAGGTGGTCTACGCATGCGTGGAATTCGCGGACAAACAAAGATTAAGATCTAAATGAAGATCTCTTTAGTTAATTTAAAGCACAACAATTTGTCTAGTTTCAATGTCTGTGTTTTGAGGTGTGACTGGCATACTACAGTCTTCAGTAGTATAAGTCTGGAGGAGATTCTTAATGCAATGCCTATGTTTTAGCTGTCTCTCTATTGCCATCTAGGGCTTCTTCTTCTAATTCATTCGCAGACAAACAAAGATCAAGATCCAAATGAAGATTATATATAGAGATTTTTGTTAGGGTTGCAGGATCCTGAATTGGATACATCTTAAATTTAATAAAAATATTCTGGCACAAGTCTCAAACCTTAAAAAAGGAGGTCATATTGAGCATTGGACAATAATTAATAATAATTAACTAATAAAAATAGTGCACATTTAATTTTCCCCACCACCAAATTTCCCCGTCCTGCCCCACTCGGCTACTTTTTTATGCCACCCGGCTGGAAAAAATTTCCGGGGAGAACACAGCTCCTTCTTTGTGCATACAGGCACACAATGAAAATAAATTTTCTATTTTGTTTTGAACTTGGAGGTGTGTGCAAAAATCTAACGTTTTACCACAATAATTAAATTGTTCTTTAGTTATACATTTTTTTACTGACCTCCTTTATTTCTTATTGTACGTATAGTCGGCTGTATCCACGAACTTGAATTGCATGGATTTGGCTTAATATTTATAGATTTTATGGACTCTACTTTAACTGGGAACAGCTGAGTCTGTGGATCACGGGACAAGACCTATGAACATTTCTTTGTGCCTGACGATCTAGGACCTTGGAATGATCAGTCTCCGTGATTATATTCACTATGCTGAACTGCTTCCATTTCATCTTATAGTACTCTACGACTGGGAACTGATCAGATGTTCACACTAACCTGGCTTATGGCTCCGGGGCGATCACGCCTGAAACTACCAAGCATTACTGTTTGTGGCTGTGATTCCAAATCCTGCTATGCTTTCTGCTGCTTTGCTATCACCGCTCATCTATGCTACCACACCCGCCTGTCCTACCGGTTCCGCTGTGCTGTGCTGCTTCCCAACTGCTTTTCAGATAAGTATTGCCAAGTATCATGCTAAAACTCTCTCATGACAAACTCCTTCTTATTAAACAGTTTGTTCAGAGCAAATGGTCTGACTGGAACACCCTAAAAGACGCTGGTATTTTGTAGCGCCCGAAATATGTACATCGTGGGTCAGGTCACCGCCACCACCGGACTGCTAATGAACACACAATCGGCAGCATTTGCTCAGTAATAAGCCGTCCTTCTCATGGCCCTGGAAATAGAAGCGTCAGTGTGCCAAATTTACATTATGTGGAAATAAACCCTAATCACAGCTCTGTACAAAAAGAAGCCTCATTAACTAATATTGCACTGTTTAACTCGAGATCTCTTAATGGCAAAGCATTGGTGCTGTCAGAACTTATCACTGAAAGCAAACTTGATATACTGTGTCTAACGGAGACTTGGCAAAAACCGAACGAATTTACGTCTCTCACGGAGGCGACTCCACCTGGTTTCACTTTCCATACAGAACCTCGCAGCTCTAGACAAGGAGGTGGGCTTGCAGTAATTATCAGAGCAGACTTAAACATCAAACGAATCCTAATTGACTGTCCACTGTCTTTTGAGTGCCTGGCTCTTAAACTAATAATGGAATCAGGTCCTGTCTCACTCATTGTTCTTTATCGTCCCCCAAAATACAATGCATCCTTCTTATTTAACTTTTAACCCACCTAAGCTCTTATTCTCAGAGAATTATCCTTCTCGGTGATTTCAACATCCATATTGACACTACTACATCTAAACTGAGAAATTAATTCCTATGCTTACTGGACTGTTTTGACTTGACACAACATGTTGATTTTCCCACCCACTCTGGTGATCATATACTGGATCTGATCTGTACTTCTGGACTATCTGTTGCCAGCATTTATAGCACTGATTTGGGACTCTCTGACCATAAAGCAGTATTTTTTACTGTCTCACTGCCTTTCCCTCCTCTTATCTGTAAACGACACATTTCTTACAGAAACCTTAAAAATATCTGTCCCTCTATCCTTTCTGGATCCATTTCTGATCTTTAAAAAAAAAAAAACCATAAGGATATTTCCTTTAAACATTCAGCTCCTTGGTATAATTCAGAATTGCGATCTATGAAAGCAGCTGGCCGACGCCTTGAGAGAATGTCATGTAAGAACTGGCCTCACCGTGCACATCCAGGCTTTCTCTGACCACCAAAGAGCTTACAGAGAAGCACTAACTGCTGCTAAGAGCACCCACTATGGCAGAATAATAGAAAGTGGCCACGATAACCCAAGGGTTTTGTTTTCTGTAGTTAATAAACTACTCGAACCTGCATCTGGCCCAACTACCTCTTCTACTGAAGTCTGTGAGGAATTCCTCCACTTTTTCCATAAATAAAAATAAAGATCTAAATAATTCAACTAACATAAATACATCATCTGTTTATATCTCTCCCTGTTTTCCCACTCCATCCAGCTCCTTCTCTAAGTTCTCACCAGTCACATCTGTGTTTGTTAATAACCTGTTTTGTAAGATGAAGCCGACTACTTGCGTACTGGACCCCATCCCCAGCACACTACTTAAATTCTGCCTTCATGCCATAATCCCAACTGTTACAACAATAATAAACTCATCCTTTGACACTGGCTCTGTGCCACTCACTTTTAAAATCGCTTCTATAACCCCAATGTTAAAAAAGTCTGGTCTTGATGCTGACAATCTTAACAATTTCCAGCCTATTTCCCATTTACCTTTCCTGTCAAAAATTCTTGAGTGTGTTGTAGCCTCCCAGCTCACCAATTATTTAACCACTAATAACTTGATGGAACCCTTTCAATCTGGTTTCAGGGTGCAGGACAGCTGTGAAACTGCTCTGCTATGGGTAACCAATGATTTGCTTATGGCAGCAGACTCGGAACAAACCAGTATATTAATTCTGTTAGACCTCAGTGCAGCATTTGACACTGTCAGACATGACATTCTACGGTCCAGACTGGAGAACATGCTGGGTATCTCTGGCACTGCCCTCCAGTGGTTCAAGTCCTATCTGCCTGATAGGCAAGAGTTTGTTAGTCTTGGCAACAGCAGATCCAGCTCAGCGCCAGTATACAAGGAGTTCCTCAGGGCTTTGTCCTCAGCCCTCTTCCGTATTTATATGCTCCCCCTTGGCCATATTATTCGTAGCTATGGACTGGGCTATCATTTTTATGCAGATGATACTCAACTCTACTTCAATGTTAAAAGTGGAACTTCAGAGTTTTCTCAGCTCACAACCTGCCTTAGTGAAATTAAAACCTGGATTGAGCAGAACTCTTTAAATTTAAAAAATGCAACAAAACTGAACTCCTGCAAATTGGGACTAAAATGCAACTTAATAAAATGAGCTCCTTCCAAGTCCATCTTGGCGATGATCTCATCAGACCTGCGTCTACTGTAAAAAATCTTGGTGTCATTTTTGATTCCTCCCTCCCTTATTCCGCCCACATAAATCACATTAAGAAACTTTCTTACTTTCACCTACATAACATATCCCATGTTCGCTCCTTCCTCTCCATTTCTAATGCTGAGAAACTTGTCCATGCTTTTATCACATCCTGCATAGATTATTGTAACTTGCTGCTGGCAGGTGCCCCTTCTAATCTTATATCACAGCTCCAGCTTATTCAAAACTCGGCTGCAAGAGTCCTTACTCAAACCAGCAGCAGCAAGCACATCACACCCATCCTGCTCCGTCTTCACTGGCTCCCTGTGTCTTACAGAATCAAATATAAAATCCTACTAATAACCTACAAAGACTTAAATAACCTCGCGCCAAACTACATCAGTGACCTTCTCTATCACTATGTGCCTGCCTGCCCACTAAGGTCCTCTGATTCTGGCAATCTTGTTGTGCCCCACACTAATCTACACTCCATGGGTGACAGGGCCTTCAGCTGTATAGCGCCCAGACTCTGGAATGACCTACCAAAATTAATCATGTCAGCTGACTCCATGAATTCTTTTAAAATACAACTCAAAACTCATCTGTTCAGGAAGGCTTTTAGCTCTTCTTGACTTTATTACCCTTCTCTCAGTTTACCTATCTGTCAAGATGCTCATGTAACCTGTGTGTGTGTGCTAGACCATCAATTATGTTGTCTGTTAGGCTTTTTTTCTCTGAATTCACGGTCATGATCTTTTTTATTTATTTATTTGGTTTGTACAATGCTATATACTGTATACCCTGCTGTTCTTTCTTATATTCTGTAAGTGCCTTGAGCATGGGAAAGGCGCTATATAAATAAAATTATTATTATTGTGTAAAAAATTCAGAAAGGCAATAAAACCAAATGTAAAATGAAATAATTTTATGTTGAGAAGACTAAAGCAAACACCAGTTTTCTAGACTCAGTGGTGGCCAGCCACTCATTAAATAAAGGTTCAAACATTCTCAGAATGCCCTTTAAAAACAGAAAATAGAGCACTGTGCCTATATGTACAGTTCATCTCACTTCCTGTTTTATTCACATTTTAACCACCATTTCTTCTTCTTAATCCTGGACACTAAGATATTTTGCTGTCAAAAGGTGGGAAAGAAACTATTTCTATTTTGTGACATTTGCTCTCAAGCGTCATTTAAAACCATAAAGGATAATTTGACTTTTCAGGTTTTAATATTTTTTTTTTTTTGATGAAAAGCAGGGTGCGGTTCTCTCTTGTACATAACTGTGTTGTAATAAGAGCAGTCACTTTAGAAAAAGGTATTGATTTGAGAAGAAGTCTGACAGGCTTTGGCTGACTCACTGACTTGGGTGGCACACAGTATACAGCCTACAGTAACACCACAAATATTTGTTGTCTTTCTTAAGCATAAAAGGGTTGACCTTTTGCTGGTGGAAGGCACATAAAAAGAACAAGCAAAAAGCCTTCGTAGTTAAAGCAGTGTTATCTTTGGGACAACCACTAAGCCTCCAAGGAGCCACTCATTTTGAGCCTAACCACTGCCACCATACTTTTGCATTGAAACATGAATGTAGCTTTACTGTCCCATTATGTAAATAAATGGATCCTCTTCCTGTAGAACAAGTTGCAACACAAATATCAGGCTTGTGAAAGAGGCTGTAAGCTTATGAAGAGGTATTCACTACACTCCCCCCCCACCCCCCACCCCAAGTTGCCTAAATGACCCGAGGCCAATCGCAGAATGACACAGATTGTAAATAAGATTGTTTTCATTTGTAAAGGCATTGCCCAGCAAAGTGGAAACCTGCAGCCATGACTGCTTCTCTTTCATGGAAAACAAACTTTTCACAAATCATTCACATTTCTGCAAATATATGTTAGCCATGTTATACTCTTCTTTGCTATCTCTAAGATAAAGCTATCCAAACTCATATTTAATTAAAAAAAACATTTCTGCTATCACTTAACTTCTGAACTACTGGATGTATATTATTTCTTATTTATTCATACATTGCGAGATGCTAATCTTGAATTAGAAAGAGCTGCAATTACATTTTCACAGTCATACAGTGTGTAGTTTGCCTACAGATGTGTTTCAACAGACTAATTCTAAAGAACACATCTTTAACCTCTAATTAAGATCAATGAAAGTACAAGGCCGAAATGTTATTTTTGTAATATAGTGGATGAGATGTTTGTTGCTGAGCTCCCATTCCAATATTGCAGACTCATGTTTTAGTATACTACATTGTTGAAAAACTACATATGTTTCTCTAAACTCAAAGAATCCGTGCTAGCTCAGTTTAAACTATTCCTTCATTTTTAAAATGTTTTTAGAATCCCTTACAAATAGATGCAAGACTAATGTTAGACAAAGGCTTCTTTTACTCAGAGCGCCCAGGAAATTAATTAGTTAAGCATTCGAAAAATGTTTTAGGTTTTTCATATCTGAAAGTCCTACCCCAAAGATGTGGGTTCTACAAGATGTGCAACAAATGTTTATGTCTAAAAGAAAGTACACTAGAATAAAGTGCTAGGATTGATCTTTTTTTAATATACACAAGTAGCAAAGACACATTCAAGACAAAAACAATACTTTAGACAAAAAAAAAAAAGAAGATGAGAGAAAAACAACAGCGGCAAGTTTGAAGAAAGGATTCAAAGAATAGTGCTATGCATTTTTACCTTTCCAGAAAGTTGCACCAAGCTCAGTAACCATAAGAAAAGCCTCAAACATATTCAGTTTCATTATAACCTGAGCACACCACTCCCTCTGCTGGCTTTAAACGGTAGTTCTGAAGAAGATGAGCTTGGGTGTCCTTTGACACTCTGAGCACCAACAATTTTCTTCCTTTGCTTGGACTAAGTATAGCTTCTGAACTTCAGAATCCATCCACTTTACAGACACTTTTCAAACAGTTAGGTTTACACTACAATAGTCTGTAAAACAAATTAGTAGTCACAGGCATGAGAGCATTATCCAACACATCTCAAATTATTGGTGCACTTGCATAAACACCAGGATGTCATTTAGCACTTTGTGACATCTTAGTTTTTTTATGGTAGTTTGATATTTTTATTCATGCATTTTGTGAAACTAAACATTCCTGGAATGTACACTAATTCTAGACAAGAGAAATTGACTGGTCAAATTTCACAGGATACTTGACTCCTTATTTGTTCATATAAAAATTAAATCCAGCACTTCACCTCTAAATTCCTAGATCAGTTTTACCTTATTGAGAAGTCAAGTGTCAACCTGGCCTTCATAGTATTTATCAAACTGCCTTTATTATATCTAGCAATATTTCCCATTAAACTGTACTGTTTAATTTATTTCTCTTTGAAACATTAAAGTCTAATTTGAGATGATCAATGAAGTTTGTCCTAAATTCACTAATAACAGTTTGAAATTATTACATTTTTCAATGAAGTTCACTTGTATATTAAAAGGTTAATTTCACCTTAATTCCTCATAGTTATTTTATTAAGTCTACATTTAAAACAGAGGCCATGAAAATTTAACTTTCTTTATGTTAACAGATACATTTTTATGCACTTTTGATGACATCAATGCATTACATTTATGAGATTATTCAGAAGCCTTACTGATTGGCAAGATTTAGAAGTGCCCATCCACCCATTTAACGAAACCATCTTAATCTACAATGAAAGTAACTGCTAGAAGGAGACAATATGCTACTTGAAATTTCAGGAAAGACAGAGATACAAAAACCTAACCATCCTCAAACACAATCCTGTTCAGGAATGTGGAAAAATGGAGGCTATGCTGGTAACACCACGAAAAAGGCAGCAGCCAACTCTGGGAAGGGTACAATACCACACAATCACATTCATTCATACTGGGAGAAACCACAAAACACCAAAAGGTGTGGTGATTTTAATTTATGCCCTTAAAACATTCTTTCCTTGACAGAGCCGATATTTTAAGTGTGCTTGTCTACTTTCCAATGCCCTCTGTGAAATGGTTAGAATGCATATCCTTTGATGAGTTACTCTTTTGTGTTGAAGATACAATCCAGGACATGCATGTTTTCACAATGTTTGTTACCGTTTCAAAGATTGCCAAAGTTGATCTTGGGGCCTGACATGACTGCAGGTTTTCTACATGCAAGTTAGTAAATAGTCTGTATTCTTGCTAGATAAGGTTTTCCTCTGTGGTTTCACCAGGTTTGGTTCCTGCCTTGCACCCATGGGAGCAGAGACAGGTTCTGACCACACCCAGCAATCCCACACCTCATAATAATTGGATTAAGCTGGTCTGTGAATTTTTGCTCATGTATGTTGTTTAGAATTAGACACACAGGTAGTAATGGCTAGTTGTGCATAAGAAGCGCTGTTTGTTAACACTTTATATATGACAGGAGAAAAAAGTACTAAAGAAAGAGTGAATTTAAAATATTTAAAACAATTATGTAAATTCTTACAAAAGTAACAACACACTGCAGTATTTTTCATTCTCAATAATTAGGTGAGAACATGGCAGCACATGAAATAATAAAGTTTACATAAAAGCATTGGCCAGTTACAAAACATTTAAATTAAAAACCTGCAGACACAGAGAATACCTGCTTCAAGGCAGTTCAAAATAAAATGTTATATTTACTGGTTACTAGCAGGTAAAACTGTTTGACATATGCATAGCACTTAATGTTTGTGTTATTAGCTGCCTTCTTGTGGTACTAGGAGATGCTGTATAAAGTATCGCAAAGAATCGTTATACCATATATACCAGGTGGGTATGTACAGTCGCTATATATTTGGCAGAAGATAAACGGCCTCTTGACAAAAGTCATACAACTGACTTCCATTTCCTGTTTGAACCATTGAGGCAAGGCTGCTCTGCTAGGGATTCTGTGGTCTACTTCTGTGCCTTCATCAACTACAGGTCATGCAATTTGTTTAGCAAGTTGCCTTTTCTTTACTTTGTATACATTTGTTAAGCTGCATTGATTAATAACCTATACCACACTTCAGTGCCTGTAGGTTGTTACATCTGCCTTCAAGTATGTGACCTGCAATTTAAGTGAAAGCATCTGCTAAATAAATTAACACGCGAAATCGTGTGCCTTCATTTCTATACGCGATCATTGGCGAGATGGTCTGAAGAGATGCACTTCTTGGTACGAGGAGTGGGATGCTTTGACTGAATTTCTTCCCAAAACTGAAACTAGATTAAATGGGTTTAGAGCACAGATTAATGGATTTATTTCTTTTTTCCACGGGATTAAATTCGCATCGAGCTACGTAAATCCACGTGACCACGGCCAGTACAGTGTTAAATTCAAGTGTTAGTGCTTGGTGGTGTCGGTGGCGTGAGGTTCACAAACGGGGAGCCCATTCGATGGATTTGGCTCGCAGATAAAAAGATGACAAGGCGGCGCCGACATCCAAAGCTTTACTTTTAATTCTTTGCACTCACTGAAGCTGCGGTTAACTACCATCCCCATCTCCCATTCGCTGCGGCTATGCCAGAGTTTTTGGCGGGGGGCGTGCTTGACCGTTCGCGAACCCTTCGCTGCAAGACACTTGCACTGATGCCCAAGGCGACGCTCGCGCATAACAGGAAGAAATTTGGCTCGCTTGTCTTTTCTTCAACAGGTATTGCTGATATGCAGATCTTACCTGGGCTCGTACTCTTCCTCGGTGGCTCTCCGGAGACTCCGGCAGCTACACCGTGCAGCACTAAGGCCGACAATTGCAAATCGCTCGCCCCTTCTTGTTTGGGAGGAGCGCCGCCCCGCCTACGCTATGCATTTCACTGCGCATGTCCGTCTTGCCTCTGCACGCTAGCCTTGAGGACAGTCACCTCAGCTGTGACACTGCGGCGTGGAGCGCTTGGGCATTTCCAAAGAGCCTGTTGTTGACATATTTTTTTGCGTAAAGCAGTGTTCATTATGTTGCTTTACATAAGATTTGTCGACACGAAATTCACGGAAGTGAGTACTAGGGGGCGACAATATGCTAATTATACTTTTAGGAACGACCGTGATATAAAGACAAAACATTTGTTACCAAAAAAAAAACATTCTTAAATCTATCTAATTCAATACGACGAAGACCAGAGTATATCTCGGCAGGACTGGAGGCATTACAATAAAGAAGCCTGGACAGGTAGCTACACTTAAACTAGGTGAATTTGATTACCGGGGTGTGAGGTGAGAATGACAAAAGCACAGGCAATTCTCTCATTGCTTCGTTCATGTCTTGCACCCGATGCTGCTGATCTAAGGCTTTGCCCATCCGCAACATTCAAATCAGAGTGGGCTCATAGGTTCAGTGGTACTCTGTAGAGAAACCACAGAGACCGTTGGTAGTGAGGCAAAGATAGAAGGAAATGGAGAGATGTTCAGCTATAATCTAGTAAATGGGGTGGATCTTGACAGTATAAATAAGTGGAGAAATGACTTAAAGTAAAAGAAGTAAACACAGCTTTACAGTCAACATAGATGAACGTTTCGTAATAGTGTAAAATAGGTTATATCATATTTAGATTGTAAAAACAAGCAAAAGAAAAAACATCCATTTATAAATACAGAGAACTTGTCTGTGTTTGGTGTTTTAGGATATTACATTATATACAGTACAGTGTATTACTAGCTATGTGACCTGTGAAAGACAGATAG
>JANRMT010028174.1:107580845-107599634 GCA_026402145.1 Polypterus bichir lapradei | reverse complement strand
CTTCCAGTTATGACCATTACGCGTAGAATTTCGAAATGAAACCTGCCCAACTTTTGTAAGGAAGCTGTAAGGAATAAGCCTGCCAACTTTCAGCCTTCTACCTACACGGGAAGTTGGAGAATTAGTGATGAGTCAGTCAGTGAGTGAGTGAGTGAGTGAGTGAGTGAGTGAGTGAGTGAGTGAGGGCTTTGCCGTTTATTAGTATAGATTCTTTGCACTATGTGCACTCTCAGCGTTCCTGCACCTTTCTCGGTATCCTGCTGTGTCTGAACTTCTCTTGCCCAGCCCTGCCTCTCTCGATCACACTCCTGTAAAGCCTGCTTTTCAGATTTTGTCATTTCAAGGTGCTTTGCTTGCCTGCTGTCAACTTTTGAATACCACAAATGACAAACGAGCAATGATGACCTGCTGTGAAAACATTTGTATTATTGCAAATACTTCTTGTCGATGAAGGCTGCGTCTCGTTAGCATTTAGTGACCCCAAGTCACTTGATATGTTATTTGTTTTGTTGTTGTTGGACTGCTTCATTTTAACTCCTTTTTTGAGAAAAAAAAGTCTCAATCAAGAAGTAAATTTTGCATCTCTAACATATCCTGCCAGTATCCCTACCACTGAGCCACCAATATCAAACTTTCTAATCAGATTACTTGGAGGAACTGGATACCCACACACACACTCACACACAGAGTAGATTTATTATATAGTAGATTATTAATATTACTTATTAGTTGGCTGACACCTTTATCAAAGGAAACTTAAACATTTGAGATGCAATTGGTTACATTTTTTTTCTTTTAGGAGCACTGGTAGGTGAAGTGACTTGCTCATGGTCCACAGTGTCAATAGCAGGATTTGAACTCACAACCTATAAAGCATCCTTGGTCTCAACCTTATAAGGGGCACTTTCTCTTAAGATAGCCGAGAAGGAGCAAAGCCGCCAGGAAAAGTTGTCTTTAAAAGCAACTCCTGAAAGTGTGGAAAGATAAAGCCTGAGGTGTGGACCCTGGCCTTAGGTCGGTTTACACACACAGGGGAAAGGGTGGCATATGGATTGACTCTGACCGTGAGTGAGCAGAGTGAAGCAGCACTGGTGACATATATCTGTGGCACAGGGAGGAAGCAGCCAGAAGAGCATATAGCCTCAGAAAACCAGATCAGCATTGAGGAGCAGCTGAGAAAGAAGGTAGTGGGTCTACCCACATAAGAAACCATCAGTCTTTCTAAGGGCGAGTTGCAAATTCATAGTTGTACTGTGAAAGAGGATGTGAATTATGACAAGAAGTTCATATAGAGAATAATTGGAGGTTGGCTTTCAGGTAAAGGAAAATGGTACAGCTAATTGTCCAGTTAATATTTTTTCTATTAAAAATTTTGATAGTGATTTCTGTAATGGATAATGCAGGTAATCTATGGAGGAATATTTCGGACAAAATTAAATAAATAAATAAATGCGTAAATAAATAAAAGTACTGTGAAATGTGAGCATAAATAAATAAATAAATGTGTCATGAAATGAGAGCCTAAATAAATAAATATGTCATGAAATGAGAGCATAAATAAATAAATGTGTCACGAAATATGTTTTTCGTTACTTATTTATTTATTTCATTTTGTCCGTAACATTCCTGCAAACCGTCATGAAATACGGCTTGAATTAAAACTGTCATTTTCACTCGTCAGAGTTGAGAGGGTGGGCTCTAACACGCCCTCTAGTTACTGATTGGTGAATCGATAGCACAAGAATTAATAAGAAAAATGCTTACTACTGCCGATGAAATGGATTCTGCCGAAGATATTACGTATTTCAGAGAGAGAATTGAAGATTTATCGGAAGAATGTTGACGGCCCTTTTAGACTCCGATATAGATGAAACTATTTTTGAAATTATCGAAGAACAGGTGGAACGGACTCTACTGCACTCCAGTTCAGGTGACGCAGTTCCCCGCTCTGGACGTCCATCCTTTGACATTCCAGCTGAGTCAATTTTTGAATTTTAATTTTGTTAAGTGTGATTTGATTGTATGGATTGTTATTTGCTTTTAATTAAAATGAATAAAATAATATATACAGGTATATATAATGTATACATAAGTGTCTGCAAAGCAAATAAATGTAAATTTAAATCATCCTTAAAGACTTGGTATTGTAAAAGTGTATACCTGTGGCAAGATGAATTAGAACTCTAAATAGCCTGTAAGAAGCCAGTCTCTCTGTGTTAGATGTTTGTCTTTCTAGTCTTTCTACATCAAGTCTTATACGTCAACATATAGATGCAGTTATCATATTTCTATAATCCATTTTGTTTTTTAAAACAAATGGGCTTCATTTACTTTGATGTAAATCTATAAGACTGCCTCCTACAACAGAGAACTGTAAGGAAAATAAAGTAGGAGCCTTACCGAATTATTTAAATAATTACAAGCATTGCCAAAGGCACAGCTGATAGTTAAATAAACAAGTTAAATCTGTTTACTTTTTCTACAACACTTAAGGAGACTCAGTTTCCCCGCCACCTTAGATGAAATAAGTCAATGGTTCCAAAAACTGCTGTACATGATAGCATGAGGGTTGCTCTGCTTCTCTTTAAGGAAAAGGCGGGTAATAGGCAGGAGGCATTGTTGGGACTTGGCAGTGGGTAAGTTGGGTTCTGGGAAGTAGCGGGACGATTCTATGTGGTCCAATTAATTTTCAACATACAGGTAAGTTATTAATAGCAAGAAAACGTCCAAAAAATCTCTTGCCCCCCCAACTTTTCCCACCACCTCATGCTGCCCCAACCAGGAACAGAGGTTATTGTGAAATTAATTTCCTTCTATTTACAGGTGGACTCAAGTCAGTGTTGGTGCAAGTAAGAAGAGTATTGCTGTACAGCAGTGATACGTGGTTGACACAAAACTCCAACACATATTCATCAATAATCCAGTGTACTTAGTATAAACATTTTTTGATCACACAATTATGTGGCAAAATAAAAAATAGTGATAATTTTAAATGCATTTAAATTGTTCTTGAAAATATCTTTGTATTTACAAGACAGCCACATCAATCATGTTATCTTTGTTGGCTATGTCACACTGTGGTATAAGACCTTCAGTTTATGAAGGTTAGTTATATATACGGGTCCTTATAACACTGGTGGCACAACTATCAGCAAAGGTAACAGCCTGTGATAGCTTGCATCCCCAGATAACTCTACCACTATCCAAGTATTTCCATAAACACTGAGCACCTCATCTTATTAGCCCTGCCTGCCTTCCTCCACAAAAATTATTTTGACCATAAATGAATGCATAATACTCCCTTCCTGGGATACATCAACAAGGGTCATAGATTACAGAACTATGTCATGTGCATTACCATTAATCCTTGTGTCTATGTAAACTATATAGACACCACTATGGGAAGTGAATTCAACAAAATTGATTGTACTGTATTTTGAAGAGCCAATCAAAGAGTATGTAGCCATAAAATGTGTGGAAAAATAGTATAAATGTCTGTCAGGTTGTTGATATTTCTTTTCTAATTCTAAATAAGCATTAGTTTTTTGCTTAATTTTGTATTTGTAATAACCTAATATTGTGCGGCGCCAGAAACATTTACATTGCAGGTCAGGTTGCTGCCACCCCCGGACTGCTAATGGAAACTTCATCAGCGGCATTTGTTCAGAAATACGCTATCCTACAAATGGCTTTGGATATAAGAGTGTCGGTGTGCCAAATCTGCAGTATGCTAAAATAAACTCTGGTTATGGATCTGTGCAGAACAAACCCTCATTAGCTAAAATTGCATTGTTTAACACAGGATCTCTTAATGGCAAAGCATTGGTGCTATCAGAATTCATTACAGACTCCAACCTTGACATGCTATACTTCACAGAAACTTGGCGAAAAAAAAAAGAATTTATGTCTGTTATGGACGCAACACCGTCCAGACACGCTTACTTCACAGAGTCACAGCTCAAGACAAGGTGGAGGGGTCACAGCAATTGTTAAATCTTAGCTAAACATCAAAAGAATCCCAATTGAAGGTCCATTCTCTTTCGAGTATCTGGCTTTTGAACTAATAACAAAATCTGGTGCTATCTTACTTGTTGTTCTCTATCATCCCCCAAAATACAATGGGTTTTATCTAATCTGTCTGAATTATTAACCCACTTAAGTTCTCTTCCCCAGTCATACTTGGCGATTTCAACATCCATATTGACATTCCTACATGTAAACTGAGAAATGAATTCCTGTCCTTGCTGGACAGTTTTGACTTGGTGAAACATGTTGCTTTTCCTACCCATTCTGGTGGTCAAACAGTATATTGGACCCGATCTGCACATCTGGCTTATCTCTTGGCAACATTTACAGCAGTGATTTGAGCCTCTCTGATGACAAATCAGTACTTTTACTGTCAAATTAATTGTCCCTACTCTTAACCTGAAAACGTTTCTTTCAGAAACCTTGAAAATATATGTCCATTTATCCTTGCTGGACCCATTTCTGTTCTTTTTCTGTCTTCCTTTATTCCATTTGCATTAGATATTTTTGTTGACTATTATAACTCCAACCTTCATCAGCACTAAATAAAACAGCTCCTTTAAAACATAAGGAGGATTCCTGTAAGCATTCAGCTCCATATTACAACTCAGAACTACAGTCTATGAAAGCAGCTGGCTAACGTCTTGAGAAAATGTCACATAAGACTGGCCTCCCTGTGCAAGTCTAGGCCTTCTCTGACTATTAAAGGGCTTACAGAGATGCACTAACTGCAGCCAGGGAGAATAATAGAAAGTGGTCATGATAACGCAAGGGTTTTATCCTCTGTAGTTAATAAACTAATAAACTACTTCAACCTGCATCTAGCCCAATTACCTTCTCTACCAAAGACTTTGAAACATTAATCTACTTTTAACGTAATAACATTAAAAATCTACATAATTCAAATATCCATAAATCCAATTATGTGTTTTTGCGTCCATTTATCTCTTTCCCAGTCTTCCTATTCCATCCAACTCCTTTTCTAAATTATCACCAGTTATGTCTGCATTTGTTAATGAATTGCTTTGTAAGATGAGGCCTAATGCTTGTGTACTGGACCCCATCCCCACCTCATTTCCTAAATCCCGTCTTCATGCCATAATACCGAAAGTTACAGCAATAATAAATACATCCCTTGACAGTGACTTTGTGCCAGTTGCTTTTAAAATCATTTCTGTAATCCCAATGTTAAAAAAGTCTGGTGTTTATACTGATAATCTTAACAATTTCTGGCCTATTTCTCATTTACTTTTTCTATCAAAGGTTCTTGAGCATGCTGTAGCCTCCCAACTCACTAATTACTTGTAATAAATTAATGGAACCCTTTCAGTCTGGTTTCAGAGCGCAGCGCTGCTTTGAAACTGCTCTGCTTTGGGTAACCAATGATTTACTTATGGCAGCGGACTCTGGACAAACAGCATATTCATTCTGTTAGACCTGAGTGCAATATTTGATACTGTCAAACACAACATTCTACTATCCAGAATGAAGAACATCCTGGGTATCTCTGGCACTGCCCTCCAGTGGTTTAAGACCTACGGTATCTGACTGATAGGTAAGAGTGTTTTAGTCTTGGCAACAGCAGGCTCAACTCAACACCAGTCATACAAGGAGTTCCTCAGTGCTCTGTCCTCGGCCCTCTGCTCTTCTGTATCTATATGCTTCTCTTTGGCCATATTATTCATAGTTTTGGACAGGGCTATAATTTCTATGCAGATGGTACTCAACTCTATTTCAATGTGAAAAGTGAAACTTCATCAGAGCCTTATCCTCTCACAACTTGCCTCAGTGAAATCAAAACCTGGATGGAGCATAACTCCTTAAAATTACATTGCAGCAAAACTTAATTCCTGCAAATTGGTACTAAAATGCAACTTAGGGAAATGAGCTCCTTTTCAGTCACTCTTGATGATGATCTCATCAGACCTTCTTCTAATGCAAGGAATGTTGGTGTCATTTTTGATTTCTTTCATTCTTATTCCATACACATAAGTCACATTAAGAAACTTTATTACTTCTACTTCCAAAACATACCCCATGTTTGTCCTCTCCTTTTCTAATACTGAGAAACTTGTCCATGCTTTTATCACATCCTGTATCAATTATTGTAACTGATCTACTGATACAGTAGGTGCCAATTCAGATCTTATATCATCAACACTAAGAATGGATTGCTTGATACCAATCAGTCCAGCTTCAAAAGGAACCACTCAACTGAGATGGCTCTACTAACAGCTAACAGTTACGACTTGCTAGAACTACCAATATGTCATCAGTCCTGATCCTGTTGGATCTCTCTTCTGCCTTTGACGCAGTCAACAACATCCTTCTTGCCACCCTTTCTGACACTGGCATCACTGGAAACGCTCTCAGATGGTTTGAGTCCTACATATCACACAGTTTCTACAGCATGTCCTGGTGAGGAGAGTTGTCAAAGACACACTAGACATGCACAGGTGTACCCCAAGAATCAGTGCTGGGTCTTCCACTTTTCTCTCTGTACAACACCTTGCTAGGCTCCATCATCCAATCTTATGGGTTCTCTTATTAGTGCTATGGAGACGATACACAGCTGTACCTGTTGTTCCCTCCAGAGGACAACACGGTATCAGCTAGAGTCTGCTTGCCTTACTGATATCTTAACCTGTATAAAGGACCACCATCTACAGTTCAATCTGGCAAAACAGAGCTTCCTGTGATCCTGGGCAACCAGTCTATTCAACTCCCCATCTCTGTACAGCTTGGCTCACTGCTGCTAACACCTCCCAAGTCAGTACGCAATGGGGTGGTGATTGAAGAGCAGCTATCTTTTTTTGACTACATTTCTACTGTCTCTCATTCATTTAAGTTTACACTGTACAACATCTGAAAGATCAGACCTTATCTTACAAAACATGAAACACAACTTTTAGTCTAGGCCTTGTTCTTGTCACATCTGGACTACTGCAACTTTCATCTGGCAGGAGTACCCACATGTGCTATTAAGCTGCTGCAGATGATCCATAATGTAGCAATCTGTCTTGCATTTAACCAGCTGAGACAGACACATGTCACTTCTCTCTTCAGTTCACTACATTGGCAGTACACATTAAGTTCAGATCCCTGATGCTTGCCTACAGAGCAGTCAGTGGGTCAGGACAAAAGTATATGAAGGCGCTAGTGAAATGTTACATACCTGCTCACTCACTCAGGTCTGCCGGGGAACAGTGTCTAGTGATGCTGCCTCTGCATGGTATCCAGTTTCAATCCAGACCCTTTCCTGTGTAGTTACTAAGTTGGTGGAATGAGCTACTCACCTCCATCCAT
The DNA here is from genome assembly GCA_026402145.1 of Polypterus bichir lapradei. Taxonomy (NCBI): domain Eukaryota; kingdom Metazoa; phylum Chordata; class Cladistia; order Polypteriformes; family Polypteridae; genus Polypterus; species Polypterus bichir. Next base: position 107,592,302 of record JANRMT010028174.1, on the reverse strand, counting down.
ACAACTGACTCCCTCAATGTTATTAAAGAAGCAATATAAGACCCATGTGTCCTGTTAATATCTGTCAAATTAAGAGAAAAAAAAAACTTTGCTCTGTGATAATTTATATTGACAGTTAATTTATTAAGTTTAATTGCTGCATTGATATCAATCTATGATTGTAAATTATTAGTTATTACATCTCTTCATTTATGGCAATCAACTTTAGTTACCTGTCCTATTACACTTACTGAACAAACTCTTATGTTTACCTCTTTTGTAAGCTGCTTTAGGTAAAAGTGTCTGATAGCAAATAAATGTAAATGTAAATCTCATAGCTCCAGTTGATTCAAAACTCTGCTGCAAGAGTCCTTACATGAACCAGCATCAGCAAGCACATCACGCTCATCCTGCTTCTCCTTCACTGGCTCGCTGTGTCTTATAATAGGATCAAGTATAAAATTCTATTATTAACCTACAAAGCTTTAAAGGGCCTTGCACTGGACTACATCTGTGACCTTCTCTATCACTTTGCTACTGTTCACCCATCAGGTCCTCCGATTCTGGTAATCTTGTTGTACCTCACACTAACCTGAACTCTATGGGTGACAGAGCCTTCAACTATGTAACACACATACTTTGGAATGACCTCTCTAAATTATTTAGATCAGCTGACTAAACTCATTCTTTTTAGAAACAACTTAAAACTGTTCTGCTCAGGAAGGCTTATAACTTAACCTAACATTCTTCCCCTTCTTTCAGTTTATCTCTCTGTGCAGATACTCAGAATAATTTGTGTATGTGCTATATCACAATGTATGTTATTTGTTCAGGTTTTTCTTTTACTTCTAGCATTGCATTTAGTATTTTACTTTAGTTTATAGTCTTTTATTCTATTTAATGATTTGCATATTCTGTATTTATCTGTTTTAGTGTTCTATGCAGAAAATATTTGTACATATATTTTGTACATATACAGTGCATCCAGAAAGTATTCACAGCACATCACTTTTTCCACATTTTGTTATGTTACAGCCTTATTAAATTAAATTCATTTTTTTCCTCAGAATTCTACACACAACACCCCATAATGACAACGTGAAAAAAGTTTACTTGAGGTTTTTGCAGATTTATTACAAATAAATTGAGAAAGCACACATACATAAGTATTCACAGCCTTTGCCATGAAGCTCAAAATTGAGCTCAGGTGCATCCTGTTTCCCCTGATCATCCTTGAGATATTTCTGCAGCTTAATTGTGGTAAGTGAATTTACCTGTGGTAAATTCAGTTGATTGGACATGATTTGGAAAGGCACACACCTGTCTATATAAGGTCCCACAGTTGACAGTTCATTTTAGAGCACAAACCAAGCATGAAGTCAAAGGAATTGTCTGTAGACCTCCGAGACAGGATTGTCTCGAGGCACAAATCTGGGGAAGGTTACAGAAAAATTTCTGCTGCTTTGAAGGTCCCAATGAGCACAGTGGCCTCCATCATCCGTAAGTGGAAGAAGTTCAAAACCACCAGGACTCTTCCTAGAGCTGGCCGGCCATCTAAACTGAGCGATCGGGGGAGAAGGGCCTTAGTCAGGGAGGTGACCAAGAACCCGATGGTCACTCTGTCAGAGATCCAGAGGTCCTCTGTGGAGAAAGGAGAACCTTCCAGAAGGACAACCATCTCTGCAGCAATCCACCAATCAGGCCCCTATGGTAGAGTGGCCAGACGGAAGCCACTCCTTAGTAAAAGGCACATGGAAGCCTGCCTGGAGTTTGCCAAAAGGCACCTGAAGGACTCTCAGACCATGAGAAACAAAATTCTCTGGTCTGATGAGACAAAGATTGAACTCTTTGGTGTAAATGCCAGGCGTCACCTTTGGAGGAAACCAGGCACCGCTCATCACCAGGCCAATACCATCCCTACAGTGAAGCATGGTGGTGGCACCATCATGCTGTGGGGATGTTTTTCAGCGGCAGGAACTGGGAGACTAGTCAGGGTAAAGGGAAAGATGACTGCAGCAATGTGCAGAGACATCCTGGGTGAAAATCTGTTCCAGAGCGCTTCTGACCTCAGACTGGGGCGACGGTTCATCTTTCAGCAGGACAACGACCCTAAGCACACAGCCAAGATATCAAAAGAGTGGCTTCAGGACAACTCTGTGAATGTCCCTGAGTGGCCCAGCCAGAGCCCAGACTTGAATCTGATTGAACATCTCTGGAGAGATCTTAAAATGGCTGTGCACCGTCACTTCCCATCCAACCTGATGGAGCTTGAGAGGTGCTGTAAAGAGGAATGGGCAAAACTGGCCAAGGATAGGTGTGCCAAGCTTGTGACATCATATTTAAAAAGACTTGAGGCTGTAATTGCTGCCAAAGGTGCATCGACAAAGTATTGAGCAAAGGTTGTGAATACTTATGTACATGTGATTTCTCAGTTTTTTTTATTTTTAATAAATTTGCAAAAACCTCAAGTAAACCTTTTTCACGTTGTCATTATGGGGTGTTGTGTGTAGAATTCTGAGGTAACAAATGAATTTAATCCATTTTGGAATAAGGCTGTAACATAACAAAATGTGGAAAAAGTGATGCTCTGTGAATACTTTCCAGATGCACTGTATGTTACATACAGCCCTGCTGTTATTTCTGAGACTCTGTGAAGCATCTTGAGCATGGGAAAGGTGCTATGTAAATAAAATGTATCATTATTATTAATAGTATTATTTTTCTTAAAGGAATCCCGAAAACTATGTTAACTTTTTTATGCACCACGAAACCTGTCTCTTGCCCTGGATGAAATACTGGACTAAGTTGCTATTAATGAATTGCTAGGAGTATTTATGTATCGTTGAAACTAGCTTTAGATGCCAAGTAGCTAAACTGCTCAAAAAAATTAAAGGAACACTTTGAAAACACATCAGATCTCAATAGGAAAAAAAATCTTGCTGGATATCTCTACTGATATGGAATGGGTAATGTGTTAGGAACAAAAGGATGCCACATTGTTTGATGGAAATTAAAATTATCAACCTACAGAGGGCTGAATTCAAAGACACCCTGAAAATCAGAGTGAAAAAATGATGCAGCAAGTAGTCCATTTTGCAGAAATTTAATTGCAGCAATTCAGAATCGTACTCAGTAGTTTGTTTGGCCCCCATGTGCTTGTATGCATGCCTGACAATATCGGGGCATGCTCCTAATGAGACGATGGATGGTGTCCTGGGGGATCTCCTCCCAGGTCTGGACCAGGGCATTACTGAGCTCCTGGACAGCCTGAGGTGCAACCTGGCAGCGTCAGATGGACCAAAACATTTTGTCCCAGAGGTGTTCTATGACACCTGAGGCAAGCATGGGGGCCAGTCAATGGTATCAATTCCTTCATCCTCCAAGAACTGCCTGCATACTCTCACCACATGAAGTTGGGTATTGTCATGCACCAGGAGGAACCAAGGACCTACTGCACCAGCATTGGGTCTGACAGTGGGTCCAAGGATTTCATCCCGATACCTAATGGCAGTCAAGGTATCGTTGTCTAGCCTGTAGAGGTCTGTGCGTCTCTCCATGGATATGCCTCCCAAGACCATCACTGACCCACCACCAGTCATGCTGAACGATGTTACAGGCAGCATAACATTCTCCATGGCTTCTCCAGACCCTTTCAAGTCTGTAACATGTGCTCAGGGTGAACCTGCTCTCATCTGTGAAAAGCATAGGGCGCCAGTAGTGGACTTGCCAATTCTGGTATTCTGGCAAATGGCAATCGAGCTCCACAGTGCCGGGTAGTGAGCACAGGGCCCACAAGAGGACGTTGGGCCCTCCAGCCATCCTCATGAAGTCTGTTTCTGATTGTTTGATCAGAGACATTCACACCAGTGGCCTGCTATAGATCGTTTTGTAGGGCTCTGGCAGTGCTCATCCTGTTCCTTCTTGCCCAAAGGAGCAGATACCGGTCAGGCTCATGTGTTAAGGACCTTTTATAGCCCTGTCTAGCTCTTCTAGAGTAACTGCCTGTCTCCTGGAATCTCCTCCATGCCCTTGAGACTGTGCTGGGAGACACAGCAAACCTTCTGGCAATGACACGTATTAATGTGCCATCCTGGAGAAGCTGGACTACCTGTGCCACCTCTGTAGGGTCCAGGTATCGCCTCATGCTACTAGTAGTGACACTGACCGTAGCCAAATGCAAAACTTGTGAAAAAACAGTCAGAAAAGATGAGGAGGGAAAAATGTCAGTGGCCTCCGCCTGTTAAAACGTTCCTGTTTTGGGGGTCATCTTATTGTTGCCCCTCTAGTGCACCTGTTGTTCATTTCATTAACACCAAAGCGGCTGAAACTGATTAACAGCCCCCTCTGCTACTTAACTGACCAGATCAATAGCCCAGACGTTTCATTGACCTCATGCTATACTCTGATTAAAAGTGTACCTTTAATTTTTTTTAGCAGTATACATATATTCAGAAATACAATATTTGTTATACAGTATTACCCAATGGTAGCTTGGACTGGTATTCTGCTGTGAAACTTGTAACAATCTGAACATGCAAAGGAGCAGGGGCCTGAGAGAAAACACATTCTGACATTGCAAACCCAGACACAAACTGCTTGCACTTTAGAAGCTGTTTCATCCACAGGGTGGGAAGAATTCTATCTCTTAGGGTGATATAAGAGTTTCTATATAACCCGAAGGTAACTGGTTTTGTGAAGATGTAAGGCAGTGGTGAGTTGTGTCACTACAGAACAGAATTCCAGACTAAAACAGAAGTTCACCGTGCCTGAAGTGTACTTTTATTTATTGCAAAAAGGTATAGACTATAATAAGTATGGGATTATTAATAAATAAGTAACTGTATACTTAACAGCAGAGATAGCATTTCTACCACAATATAGAGTACATACTCATGGATCAAAGGAGATAGTATTGGTTTTTTTTTCACATATTTTTATGTTTGAAAAAAATATGAATTATGGTCTTTCTGTGTATGTAGCAGAGATAAGAGTGCTAATTATTGACTTTGAGTGTTTGGAACAGGTTACACCAAATCAAGTAGTACTTTGTTCAGAATCTGCCTCACTGAGCAGAGTCTGAAGTCATCTAACTCTTTTCATTATGGTTTGCCAGTACTGGGGAGAAACTACAGGCAATCCAGCCACTTCCAGTTACGTAGCCAGGTGGCTTGGGACTGAAGGAAAACAAGAGTTCAGTCCACTTCTGGACAAGTTATGAAGAGAAGTTTTACTGAGTGGTAGGCATCAGATGGCACCTTAAGGGAATCCTAAAACATAAGTTTTAAGAAACCTAACTAAGGTATACAGTGGTTAAGGATTGTAGGAAAAGATCCTCCTACAAGAGAATTCCAAAAGCCTAGACCAGCCCTATAAGGCACTAAAAACGATTTGCAAGCAGGCTAGGATGTGAAAGCCTAAAGAAAGACTAAATGAAATACTCACTATTGATATTTGAACATTGATAAATAAACCATCTTGTTTTTCTGGAATTTTTCTGTGAGGGTTTGTGGAGATTGACAGAGAGCTCCTGCACAGTCACAGGACTAATTGATAGAGCCTAGTTTAATAACAGGTTTGCTCATATTTTTTGGCATCTGCTTCTGATTTAGTAGAAGATAAAATAATCTCTGTATTTTGTAGATGAAACATGTCTTTAGCAGAATTTGTGTGCTGTTTGGTGGAGCAAAGTTTTGTTTTAAATCCTGACTTTAGGACTTTTGGGTAATATTTCTGCATAATTAAAATCTTTAGCTATTTTTATCATTTGATTCCAAGCACTTAGAGCTTTATGCCAGCTATTAAAAGTAATTCAGTCGACCTTTCTGTAACGCAGTAGAATCATTTGAATAGCAAGGATTATGTAAGCAGTCTAAGCATGGATAAAAATGCAAGTGCCCATAAGTCTCTCCTGAACGAAGAATACTGGTATTGTGAGTTGATATTGTATTCATTTTAACTCGATCTTAATTACCATTTCCTAACATTTTGTATCCATTTTTGGTTTTTAATTATCTATCCATCCATCATCCAACCTGCTATATGGTCTGCTGGAGCCAATTCCAGGGCGCAAGGCAGGAAACAAACCCCGGGCAGGGCGCCAGCCCACCACAGGGCAGACACACACACACCAAGCACACACTAGGGCCAATTTAGGATCGCCAATGCACCTAACCTGCATGTCTTTGGACTGTGGGAGGAGGGGAGAACATGCAAACTCCACACAGGAAGGACCCAGGAAGCGAACCCGGATCTCCTAACTGCGAGGCAGCAGCACTACCCACCGCACCACCAGGTTTTTAATTATGGAGAATTCAATTTTGGTATTGTTTTTTGTTTTTAACTATTATTTACATTTGTTGAAATGATTTGTTCCATTTCTGATGCCATCTTCTCTTGTATGCAGGCACCTATGTTTAATGAGTCCTGTTGCCATGATGTAACTGGGGAGAGATAAATATGACAAGTTAAAAAGTCACTATTAGATAACTCTACCTTGCTTGCTTTGCCTTTAAAAAACAAATCTTTCTGGTTAATAATCTTTAAGGCCTGTATTTGTTGACTACAATTTATTGTTTGTTTGGTTTTGACAATGGTATTTTTTACTTTCCGATAATATGCCAAGCCTGTATTTTTGACTACTTTTTTCTGATGTTACTTATTATCACAAACCTGCTCTGTCCTCCTATAAGCACAACAAACAGTAAAAGGTCAGTATGTAAAAAAGCTCATTTTGCTCGGATTAAAATAAATACAAGGGAGAAAATCAACATCAATGAAAAAGTACAAAATTATCAGAAAACAACAAGTCTGATGTCCCAACAGGGCCTGCCAAAAGCAATTTAATTGCCTATCCTATCAGGTGGCATTGTTGGTCCACTTCTCACCACAGTACCAAACCCAACACTCTTTCTCTCAGCTCCAGTGTCTTTTTACATATTCCTGGGGCCTTATACCCTCCCAAAAGTCAAGCCCTTGCCTTGACTCAAATCCAAGTTACCTACAATCTTGGTAGTCAGTGCTTTTGTGCCACTGGCAGAGAACACTTCTTTATTCAGCCCATACTATTTTCAAGAATCAGGTAACATCCTCTGGAACTCCCGGGGCCACCCACTAGAACACCCTCTACTCGTAACAGCAGTCTATGCAGTCCTGACTCCCAGCTTATTTTCGGACAGCCAAGCAAATCAAGGCCTTTAATGACCTCTTGGGCACAGCCATCAGCAGTGTGTCTGTCTACGGAGAGAGTGTTGACCTTGTTGAGAGGTTTACTTACCTTGGCAGTGACATTCATGTCTCTGGTGACTCTTTCTGTGAAGTCAGTAGATGGATTGGGAGAGCATGGGGGGGTCATGAGGTCACTGGAAAGGGGTGTGTGGCGCTCCCGATATCTATGCAAAAGGACGAAGGTCTAAGTCTTTAGAGTCCTGGTACTTCCTGTCTTGCTATATGGTGGCGAGACATGGACGCTATCCAGTGACCTGAGACGAAGACTGGACTCCTTTGGTACTGTGTGTCTCCGGAAAATCCTTGGGTACCATTGGTTTGACTTTGTGTCGAATGAGCAGTTGCTCATGGAGTCCCGAATGAGGCACATTACCTGCATTGTGAGGGATAGTCAGTTACGGCACTACAGCCATGTTTCCCCAAGGGTGATCTGACTTGTAAGATCCTCATTGTTGGGGACCCCAGTGGCTGGACCAGGCCAAGGAGTCACCCATGTAACACCTGGCTGCGGCAGATAGAGGGTCATTTCCGGTGGGTGGGACTGGACCGCGTGTCTGCCTGGGGGGTTGCCAACCGGGATCCTGAGTTGTTTCATCGTGTAGTGGGTGCGGCAACGCACTGTACCAGTGCATGCTCCCCAACCTGACTTGACTTGACAGGCAAATCCACAGGTGGGAAGGAACATTGTCCAACAGGCCACTGCATAAAGTGCAACTAAAGTTACATAGTAGATCCAGGCAACATCTAGATACATGACAACACTACAGTCAATACTAAATATATAGTCCAACTGGCAAATTCAAAAGAGAAAGCAGGGAGGTGAGCCTATGCAGGAAATAAAGCAGAAAAAAGAAATATATCCTGTTACAGAACACAAAAACAAAAAGCGGCAAAACTCATTAACTTTTGCAAAGTTTAGATACACAATTCAAAAGCTTTCATCAAATACCATCTTTTCTGTTTCTTACTCCTCCTGAGCTATCTAATTGATGTGGCATAGCAACAGAAACTGGCAGGAGGGGGCACAGCAAAACTGCAGGCATAAGGTGCCTCAGCCAAATTGGGCCAGGTAGTCTGTCCAGCATAACATACAGCAAAGGGCTCTTACATATTGCTGTGGACCATCTGTCTAACTCAGGGACTTCTATTATATCTATTAACGTCCTCTATTGTTCTGTCTCCTAATTATATACTAACAGAGTAATAACTTCTGCAATTTCCTACTGCCCTCAGCAGTATTCTTCTGTTGGCATTGTAATTTACATTATTTGAGTCAGTGTTTATTCTTCCTTATTGTCACGGCCCTTGCTTTTCTTTTCTAGGGTGCCCCCCAAAGCCAAATATTTCAGTTCTGATGGAGTACTGCACTATAACATAATAGAAAATAAAAAAGTACTGATGCCCTATCATTGTTTTTCTTCATACTGTAACACCGCCCTCTGATAAACTCATGTTAAAGTAGTTTCCTTTATAAAATGGCCAATAATAATATTTTGTGCCATATGATTTCTTTATGAATTGTGCAGTCTCTTTTGCAAGTTATTCCTACAACATGCTGATGTTGACTGGAGTTATACAAATCAGCCTTTTTTTATTGTTTGTCTCTTGCTCTTGCTTGTCTTAGAGTCCATGTGACAGCATGGGCCGTAAATGGAATTTATAGATAAAGTGCAGCAGTGCTGTGTAAGAAGATAAGGAGTCATCTGGAAAACAGCATTTACTTGTAGCTTTTTACATCAAAATATTTATCCTGCAACAACATTTATTAATATATTCACTCACTGTTTGGGTATTAGGACAAATGGGCCAGCCTCCTGAAGCTATGAGGCATCATCTATCTAGGTTTATCGCTCACATTCTAAAGGGTGACATGTCAGGTTTATTGGAGACTTTAAATTGGTCCAACATGTGTGAGTGTTTGGAATGGCAATGCATTACTTGTTTTTTTTTAGTAATCAAAAATTTACTATAAAACTATGCACCAATACAGAAAAATGAATATCATCATTGAATTATTGAAAACGTCATTAAGTAAAAACAGCTGCCCTATCAAGAAATCATTTAAAAATGAGTAATTCAGAGGGCAAAGGCACAGCTGCACCAAAAAAAAAAAGAAAACCTATGAAGGTATCATGTCACAGCTCCCATCCATGCCACTCCATACCAGTCACACACAGGGCTACCAATTTGAAATACTGAAGCTGTAGTAATTCAATCGACATAAAGATGAACTGTGCTGAAAGTTGAAGGCTGAGAGAATGAGGGGATTTCTAACAAAAGGCTAGAGCTAATGCTGTAGTAATTGTAGCCAAAGAGAATAGCCTATTGTGAAAATAGGAAAAATATAGAGCAGAAGTGTCCAGTAGAATGAAAGCAAGGTATAAAAGGGTGTAGCAGTAGGGGGCGCTATCGCTCCCTTGAACCCTCAGGTACCACGCCAAACACCAGGTAAAAGTGCTACAATAATTATTTTTATTATAATAATTAAGTGCACCAAGCACCCTCCACTCTATACTACTCATAAATCAACCACAAACACAATAAACCAATCCTCCGACTCACAGACGCATTGCCCTCCTACCACCCAGCTCAGCTCACCGTCTGGGAGCTCCCATAGTCCTTTTATAGTTCCTGACCCAGAAGTGTTTCTCATGCTTCAGTCCATAATTCCTTATTACTTCCGGGTCAGATAAAAGTCCTTTTTTCTTACCCCGGAAGTACATTATTCCTTCCGGTCATATGACTGGGAAGTACTTCCAGGGCATAGGGCAAATAACACTCCCCAAGCCTCCCTACAGCGGCTCCTGGTGGCCCCCATGGTATCCAGCAGGGCTGTCCATAAAAACTACAATGTCCATGAGATTCCACTGGAATTCGGAGACCTTCCATGCCGCTGTGAGGGCTCCCTCTGGCGGCCTGGGGGTATTGGCCGGAATACAAAGCCGGCCATGGACCACAAGGGATGTGACAGGAGAGATTAAAAAAGAAAGAACATACGGCCCCTCTTGTCAATAATCTGAGCCTGTGGGGCTGACCCAGTATATATATTTTACAAGGGATCTGGAAGAAAAGAAAGCAAAGGAGGTCATTGGAAAGGCCAATATCAAAACATTTACAGGCACTGAGATACAAGCAATGTACAAATTTAAGATGGATGTGTTTATGTATGGGTTTTTAGATGCAGAAGTGATGTTCTTGAAAATCAGGTCCCAGGCAAGAGGAGTATTTCTCTACATTGGGCTAAAAAATAAGTGCATTTAAATCAAATTTAAGGGATTGCTGTTTTAATCTCAAGGAGGTAAAGAAAAGAAGTGAAAGGATCTGGTTTACCTTCCACTGGAAACCAAGACAGAGGGATTTCAGGGGGGTCCAACCAACACCAAGCTGATCTTAAAGTGAATGTCCAGAGGTATAGTTTCAAATCAATTAAGCCCAGCCCACCATTTGACCTGTTGTAAATCAGGCCAGAGTGCTTTTCATAATTATACTTGAAATGAGTGAAAATTTATATTCAGTATTCCTGCTCTTCTTTGCCTTCTAATTATTTTGTGCTCCAAAAAAAGAAAACAAAGGGCGTTTAAGTATTGTATGGTGCCTGAATGTAGTGGTGATTTATTACAATCAACCTTTCCCAAGATTTGCTTTAAAGAGAAGTCTTTATTAAGAAAGGCACATCTTTTTGTTAGAATTATAATGATACCTTGTCCTGTTCAAAGTTTTACTTCCTTATGGCTTTCCTGTTTTCATTTTGTTTTATGTTTGTAGTTTCACCCTTCTCTTACTCTAAACAGGGCCAGTTGTCTGCAGGGTTTATTGCCAATTAGGAATCTGAGGTATCATAGTCACTTGTGCTGCAGTCTCCTGAGAGCCCTGTATGAGACACCTGCTTACCATTAGCAAACCACTGTGCCAATAGTAAGCCTGACATCTTTGTTTTGTTATGCTTGCCAGTTTGTATTAAGGTTAGCAATTTTTTTGAGATTCTCAGTTTTGGACTTTTAAATTATAATTTTGTCATTGGGGTTTAAGAGAATTGTTTTTTGAAATGTGACTTTTATTAATTAGCTCTCTTCTTTGTATAGTGTTTATTATGTCCTTGTCTTACTTTATTTGCTTTACTAGCAGAATATCCGCGCTTCGCAGCGGAGAAGTAGTGTGTTAAAGAAGGTATGAAAAAGTAAAGGAAAAATTTTAAAAATAACGTAACATGATTGTTAATGTAATCGTTTTGTCATTGATATGAGTGTTGTTCTC
>JANRMT010028174.1:107548745-107569422 GCA_026402145.1 Polypterus bichir lapradei | reverse complement strand
AGTGAGTGAGTGAGTGAGTGAGTGAGTGAGTGAGTGAGTGAGTGAGTGAGTCAGTGAGGGCTTTGCCTTTTATTAGTATAGATTTCCCCCTTTACTGTCATCTTGTGTCAGTGATGGCTCTTAGGCTAGTGAAATGCACTGGTAATCGGAAGATTGCCAGTTCGAATCCTGTAAATGCCAAAAAAGGGACTCTGCTCTGTTGGGCCCTTGAGCAAGACCCTTAAACTGCAATTGCTGAGCGCTTTGAGTAGTGAGAAAAGCGCTATATAAATGCAAAGAATTATTATTATTATCTTCTTTGTAAATTACTTTACCTCTTATTCTTTTTTCTGGAGTAGTTCTTCTCATTTAGTTATTGAGTAAACAGTGCTTTTCTACTCAGATTCATTTAGTAAACTCATGTAAGACCTGACGTTAATACATGAGGTTGGCATAACATCCTTACGCCTAATGTACATCACACGGAGAATTCGCCATTCTGACAAAGTTTAAGCATGAAAATTTTATCTGAAAGTTGATGCATTAACTGTAGCATTTGTCAGCATTTAATAGTACAGTGGAACCTCGGTTCACGAACGTCTCGGTACACATACAAATCGGTTTACGAACAAGCCAGTTTCCCCTTTGGTTTGTACATGTTCAGTCTCTCCCTGCGCATTTCCTGTGCAGCGAGCGAGCTTGTAAGAGAGAGAGAGCGCGACACACACACACAGACTCAGAGACACACACACACACATAGGCGCGGGAGAGAAAGAGACACACACACCAGCGCAAAGGGAGAGACAAACACACACAGGTGCGAGAGAGAGGCACACACACACACAGGCGCGAGAGAGAGGCACACACACACACAGGCCCACGCGCTAGACAGAGGCACACACAGGCGCTCCAGGCTCGGGAAAGAGAGGCACACGCACACACGAAAGAGAGAGCGAGCGAACGAAAGAGGGAGGGCTGGACGCATAAGGTAGAAAAGGCTTGTTTTTGTTTCAGTTCTGTTTACAGTAATCGGTTCGTAGCGTGCATTGTGGTAATGTTACTTTTCTTGGTGGTTTATTAAATTACGAATTTTTCAAATGTTCATTTTTTTCCCTGTGCTTAAAACTCGTTAAAAAAAAAGTGTTTTTAGCGAGCAGTTCGTAGCGCTATAGCGTGAACTATTGCAGTGTTAGTTTTCTCTGTTGTTCAAGGTTTTCTCAGTGTTATTCAAAGTTTTTACATTTAGTTTACTATTACGCTGTGCATTCTATGGTATCATTAACTATATTTGTGCTTAAAAACTACAAAAATATATATTTACATACAGTTCGTACGGTCTGGAACGGATTAATTGTATTTACATACAATCCTATGGTGGAAATTGCTTCGGTTCACGACCAAATCGGTTTACGACCAGAGTTTTGGAACGAATTATGTTCATGAACCGAGGTTCCATTGTACATTTTTTTTGGAAACTGTTGACGTTCCTTCAGATTTTTGCTGTACCACCTAACTGCATCAGTATGTGTACATAGAGCGTTTCTCTAGGCCTCGTGTGTATTTGGTAAGTGATTTTAACGGTCAACTGGTTACTTGCTACCATTCAAGCCTTGTAAATTGTACTAGCCTGTTTTCTAGGTTTTAATGATTGGGTTAATGTTCCAAATGCAAAGTTGGTGATAACTCATTCATATGTTTTTGCCAGCCATGTTATCTGACTGTTATGTTACAGGTGATCAAAATGAACGTTTACATGCTGGTTAACCTTGCCAGCCACTGTAGTTTAAGTTTAGGCTAGAGTTTGTGTTATTGAACCATGCTGCAAGATTTTGATAGCGTGTGTAGATTTATTATGTCACATTTTTAATTTACTTTATACTTTTAACATTCCTACTTTGTAATTTTACTAGTTCCCCCAATAGTAAGTTAGCAGTCTTAAAGTGTCAGTGCAAAGTGGCTAACAGTTAATGAAAACCCATGAGGACTGTTGATGCAAGACGCTAACAAACTTTAGTATTGTTAGCACCTTTTAGGGTTATGTAGATTAATTGTAACTCCTCTCTGTGCAGTTTAATATTGTTCCTGTCTACTCCAACTCTATGCATTTAATAGCTTTTATGTGTTCTGGTAGTTCAGAAGATTTAATGTTAATTGTTCTTTTAATTTTAGTGTCTTCCAAAAGCTATCATTACCAAGAAACACATATCTAACCACATGACAAAAATGGCAAAATCTGGCTGCACAGAAGTATATGCCAATTCCGGAAGACGGAGCAGAAACCATCCTGATAGAGAGTCTCCTCACAGCAACATAAACAAATTTGGATGAGCAGAGGTCAAATACTTGAACTAAGTCCCAGTGGGGGAAAATGAAGTGAGATTGCAGGAGCTCAGGGACCAGATTGTTCAAGAAATGGAGAACAGGGAAATAAACCTCTCACTAATAGAGAAGCTAATACAAGTAACTTTCACGCTGCGACGCCATGAGGTTGTCAAAGCAAGTCCATCAGTGAATGAATTCGTGGAAAAACGGCCAGCACTTTGAACTTAGGCTCGGGTATGATAAATTGTGTCTGTCTAGGAATAATACTGCATGCTTTAGTTAAATTAGGGTTGCAAAATCTTATTTTATTGTACTACTAAATTATTGTCTATTATGGTTTACCCAAATCATTAGTTTATATGTATTTTTGCTTTTGCTTTTTTTTGTTTACAGATCTGTAGTGAGTTTCACTGCATTACCAATGCCAACCTGATGAACCAATTTTATGGAGAGATCGACCAACATAGCCTGAAAGTAATTGGACTGCACAGGCAGGATGGCAGAGGAACTTTGCAAGGTTTACAGGAGATATGATCTCCAGGTAAGCCGACGTACTTTGGGTTCTGCGGAAGATGAGTCGTTAAATGAAGCAGGTTAGGCACAGAATTGACAATGGTTTTATAATGCACTTAAACACACCAAGGCACATTCTGTACCCTGTGAAGGTACTTGTACGTCACATGAAACCTTTTTTTTGACCTGGAAAGAATAGCACCATCATGGAATTATACCTTTTTAAGAGTTTTTTTTAAGTTTAACTCTTGATTAGCCTACTTTACCAAAGAACAGCCAGAGTCCTTTAGAATAAAATTTACTTCAGTTTGGTTCACCTATGTGCCATTAAGGTCTCAAAGACTGAAGCTCTAATTCCAACCGTAAGAGTGTACCAGCTGATTTCAGTATTTCATCAATAGACAAATCTCCCAAGGATTAGTTCCTTAAACACATTGTGAATGCAAATTTTCATTTTTATCTACATTTTAAAGCAGTTTTACTATTACAGTTTGCATTGTGAAATCACATCTCCTTCTCTTTAAAGAGAAAGGAAGATGTACTGTTGTTCTTCGTGGCCTCCCCCTGAACCTAAATGAGGACAGTTCAGAGTTCTTCCAAACATGGAATGTAAGTATAATTCATGTACATATTTCTCAGAAATCCAGAGAGTAAAACAAAGATGGTAAGGCTTTGTCGAGGCAAGAGAGATGAAGGCAAACAATTGGCAAGAGCAGGCACAAACAGTATCCAGTTAAAGAGGCAAAATACGTAGAAGCAGGCAGGATTAACAACACATCTAGGCAAGGCTTGATCATACAATAGAGAAAAATTTGGCTGCAACTACAAATGCAACTCTGGCAAAGATCTTCTGGATCAGTGGTTCTTAATCATACTCTTTGTGCCCACTTTACTATTCACTGCATCAATTCCCCTTCTCCATCTTCAATTAACTGTCAGGCCTAGGATAGAATGTGCTCCAAAATGTGCAGGGCAGGGGCATGCAAAGACTAGGATGGAGCACCACTACTCTAGATCAAAATTCTAGATACTGTATTTCACTAATTAATATTATTCCTTGTTTAAAGAAATTTAGTTATTAGTGAAAGTGATGGAGCTCTACAGGGTTAGGGACAGCAAAAGCCTGCAGTCAATATGGACCTCATATGAAACATGTTAAATGCATTTGCTCTAGATTGCTAAACAAAGATTCTATGACTATATACAAAATACCAGGTTGGAAATTTGAAAATGCTACATGGCAGAGTTAGACTACAAGGTTAGGAAGAGTACTTGAAAATCTGAGGAGGTTTATATACATATTATATGAGATTATGCAACAGCAGCTGTGCAGAGACAGTTTTTTTGTCTGTATGCCAGTGTGTATTTCTGTTGATCTGCATTTTTCTGTGCGTCTGTGACACACGTAGTCATTTGAAATTGTTTCATTGTTCTGCACTATCAGTCATCATCGAACCCGCTATGTCCTAACTACAGGGTCACGGGAGTCTGCTGGAGCCAATCCCAGCCAACACAGGGCGCAAGGCAGGAACAAATCCCTGGGCAGGGCGCCAGCCCACCGCAGAGTGTGCAAGTTATAAGTTTTATTTTAATTTCTTACTTATTGAAAGTGAACTAGATGATTATGGCATATGTCAGAATCTTTTGCTCTATTTACATTTAAATTTCTATTAGGTCTGCTATGTCTCACATGGTTTAGTTTACAGTTTAACAGTTTTATATTTTTATACTATTTTATATTCAGTGCTTGTGGTAATGACCCTTGTGGGCAAAAAGGATCATGCATTCCTAAGTTACTTAACGCTGAAAATATACTGCATTTCTTATGGGCTTTTGTTAAATTATATTTTGTATATTCCACTTGATTCAATGTATCTTGAATATTAAGACTTTTATCATTTGAGTTTTTTTCTGTTTGTACTTTAAGAATTGCATGATAAAGGACAATTATTAGATTTTAATTCTCTAAAAGAAAAATTTAGTTTGGAATCCAAAGATTTTTACAGATACCTCCAGCTCCGACAACATTTTTGCCAGAAAATTAAAAAAGGGATCGATTAGGATCCAAATAAGAGTGCTCTAGTTAAAATATTCTCCTCAGCTTATAAGGCTGAACCAATGTTTAAGACTATTACAAAACTTTATAGAGCCTTGATGGATTTACAAGGAGATTCATCCTTGTATATTAAAGAAAGATGGGAGAAAGAAAGTGGGATTATCTTCTCAACCGAGGACTGGGAAAATATATGTAAACAACAATGGGCAACCTCCCGTTCTCCATATTGGAGAGAATTCTGCTGGAGAAATACTATTAGGTTTTTCCTTACCCCAAAACAGAAAAATAATTTTCAAGGCAACTCAAATTGTTGGAGACATTGTGGCTCACAGGATGCGAACCATTTTCACATATTTTGGGGATGTCCTAAAATTAGAGGTTTTTGGAAAGATATACATAAGGTATTGGAAATTATTTTAAACATTACAATTGATTTCAGTTTTAAGGTACTTTATATGGGCATGGTGTCAATGGTTTCCTGGGAAGGGAAAAATAAATACATGTATAGAATAATTCTTTCTTCAAGTAAAAAAGCTATTACTAGATGCTGGTACAAACCTAATCCGCCACAAATACAGGATTGGATTGATGTTGTAAAAAATGTGTTTATAATGGAGAAAATTAATTTCAGTATGAATAACCAAATAGATCTGTTTGTCGATTTTTGGTCTAGGTGGATTGAGTATATAACCCCTATTGAACCAGATGTTTTCCTGTTATAGAATCTGTGTTTTTATGAATAGGTATTGTCTATACATCCCCTGTCTTCTGTAAATAGTTTCTTTTTTCTATAATTGAGAGAAAACCCAAAGAGATTTATTGATCTGTTTTATGCCATGAAGAGCTTTTTGATAATATATAAGCTATATCTGTTGTAAACGTGACAAAAGTCATAAACAGATGTATTGGATTGTATCTCTTTTCAATAAAAACTTAAATAAAAAAAAAAAAATGCATGACCCGGGTAGGTAATAAAATGTGGCCCTGTGGTAATAAATTCTGGTTATTTATTTATTTTTAAACTCATAATATCATTACTTAATGCAAACTTAGTAAACAATATCTACTAAAATTAAGTAATAGTAACTCAAAACATCATAATGTGCAAGTACAAATTTTAAGTATCCTTGACAAATATAATTTCATTAATGTGTAGTAAAAACAAAAAAGTTTGTCTACTCAATTATAAACAGTCAACACATTTCAAAATATTTTATTAGTGAGACTGAAAACATTTAATTACAATTTACATAACATATTTAAGTTAATTATCTTGATTATTTTGGAGTAATCTGTTTCCTTTATTTTTTATGTGGACTTAACTAATTTGGTTTTACAGTGTATACCTAAGGACAGATTTCAGCATGACCATTATCTTCTTGTTAGAAAACCTAAGTGATCACGAGGGAGAATAAGGGTGAAAGAGGTCAGTTAGATAAGTGGGGGCTAAACCATTCAGAGACTTCAAAACAATTCAATTTTAAATGCAATCGTGTTGTGAACAGGAAGCCAGTGAAGAGAAGCTAAAAGCTAAAATTGGTCTGATGTGATTATGTTTCCTTGTACTGTTAGAAGCCTGGCCTGAGCATTCTGGACTAGCTGGAGACAAGCAGTAGTGATGAACAGTAGTGCATACTGAGTAGCAAAAGTCCAGATGATTTTTCAAAATCATCTTCTGCAAGAAAGACTTGACTTGAGCTAATACCCTGAGCTGACAGAAGCCAGCTTCAACAGTGGTGTTAATTTGTTTGTTGATTTGGTGGGCATTATCAGAAATCATGGAGAGATTTTTTGTGAAGGGCTTGCAGTAGGTTGCCAAAGGGCCAAGATTACATGCAGGAGCACAAGTAAGATCAGAAGGCCCAAAACACACAATCTCTGTTTTTTTGTCATTTAGACTAAGAAAATTTAATGATATCCCTATTTTAATGTCTTTCAGATATTCCAATCAGGTTTTAACAGAATTTGTTTTGTTTTGTTTCAGTGGAAGATATATCTGTGTATCATCTGTGTAACAATGAAAAGAATTTTTTTTTTTAAAGATAGATATCAAGGGCAACATGTATACAGTGAAAAAAGAATAGACACAAAGAAAGATACTTGAGGGACCTCACAGATGAGAGGAGCCGAGGAAGAGGAGAAATCGGCCGGTTCTATTCAATAAGGGCATACACAAAAAGGCGAGCTTCAAAAGGGCGACCTCAATTGAGCGCGGCGAATAAAGGCGTTCATAGATAATTTTATACGTTCAATCGTTGCCTTTATCTAATAAATTTTCTGTAATAATTTTGTTGTGTTTGCCTTTATTCGCTGCGCCCAATTGAGGTCGCCCTTTTGAAGCTCGCCTTTATTTACGCGCCCTTATTGAAGGATACCAAATCTCGGGCCAGGGTGACTGAAAAACTTCTGCCTGTTAGTCATGACCTAAACCATTTCAAAGCAATACCTTGGATGATCAACTGTATCAAATGCTGCAGTTACATCTAAAAGCAACACACAGCACTATTCCTGGAGTCGCTTATTAATAACAGATTGTTCAGAACCTTTAAAAGTGCTGACTCTGTGCTGTGTTGTGCCTTAAAACCAGACTGAATTACTTTAAAAATGTCAAAAAGGTCTGCAGTTGTAGAAAGACAATGTTCACCATAATTTTAAACTGGAGATGGGTCTGTAAAATCCCGATTTTTTTTTATTAATTGGTGCACCACAGCATGTTTAAAATAGGCCAGGACTGAACCAGTCTTAAGACAACTATTTAGAATTCCCAAAACACTAGGTCCATCCACTTCAAAAACATCTTTAGGAAATCAAGAAGACATTGCGAATGTGCTCGTGGTTTGATGAGTTCTCCTGTGTATATTTCTTTTGGATTATTTTGTAATTTACTCGATTTTTGACTTTATGCATTGTTTTTGTTTTGTATGATGATTTGTGATCGTGGCTTGCTTTTCTTGCCATTCTTTTTTTTTTCAAACATTCCCTGCTGAGTCTTTTGTGCTCTTTGGAGCGTCCCATATAAACAGGGGCTCTCCCTGAAAATACATTTTTATTTATAAAGATTCTACATTGCCCTTTCTGTGACTAGCTAGGTTTTTGATGGTATTTGCCCCTCTAGTGGGCATTTTGAGTATTTTTGGGACTTTCATGCTTAGGACCACTCTAGTTCACAACAGTTGGTCTCTGACTCTGGATTTACTCACAATTGGCAATGCCTTGTAAACCTGCTGTATGGGGCAATCAAGGTGAATCCTCATTAAATGGTTTCTCTCACTCCACAAAACTGCTGGATCCATTCTAAGGTCTTCACTCTGCTAGTGAGTGAGTGAGTCCATCACCCTTGCTGTAGAGCACCAGTTTGACTGCATGTATAGGTCCAGTTAATTGTAAACTTCACCCCACTTCCAGATAAAAAACTTGAATTACTGCTGCATTTGTTGTTCAGTCTTGTGAACGAGGTGCCAAGATACCTACTGCCAATTAAACATATGATGTCTTATGTAATTTTGCGTTTCAGACTATTCACAATTTACATTTCAGATTATTTAATGGTTTTAAAAAAGGATACCATGAATGTAATTTTAACTTATCAATACACATTTACAGAGATCTCTAATGGAAAGGGTCATAGGAGTCACTGGGAAAACTTTCTCACACTTGGGAAAAAAGTGCAACTCACTTTTTCATTAGGTAAAATATAGGGTGGTCCAGATCTAATTATGCAATTTTCGTTGCGCTATAACTTATTAAGTTTATTACATAGAAAATCACCCGAAAAATCCCGGACCATCGAGAAGTGTGCGAACTGACGACATGGAGAATCGTCTTTGCGCCGAACTGGAATCGTCCCCGCATAAATCAAAGTCATCCAGACGATCTGGATCTGCATAATTAGATCTGGACCACCCTGTACATTGTAGATATGTAGAATTTGCACTGTTGCTATTTAAAACTATTTTTTATATATTTAAAATGTATTTTTAACTCCTCAGAGTGTAATTAAGATGAGTCAAACAAGCTATTATGAGTTAAACAATAGCTTGTTAAACACTTGCACTGCCTACTTGGAGTTTGCACGTTCTACTCTTGCATGTCCCATTTCAAATCAAATGCAGTCAAATTTTATTTGTCACATACACAGTACAATATGTAGTACATTTTTTTGTTGCTAAACTTTAATACTGTGTATTAGAAAGAAGAATATAGAAAAGAAAAGAAACAAATACATGACTACAAATATCAATACATACAATGGCAGAAACAGCATGCATTATATTAATATTGTAAATAAATTCAAAAGAATACCTAATTAATATAAGCATATATTAGAATGGACAATAGGGTATGAAGTAGCCCTTGGCACTGTCCTCGCCCACATGCCAAAGATGTGCAGATTACTGTAAATTGGGGGGTCCAGGTTTCTAATGGATATTTTGCAGCATGGAGAACCAGTTGAGTGCTGTGAGCAGAAGCAAGCAGTCAGGGAATAAACTCGGCTTTGCATTTCTCACCTTTCCAGTTGTACTACAGAACAGTATGCATTTGTGCACTCAAAAAGTAAGGCGTTTTGGAAGAACTTAATCTGATTATATGCAAAGCTCTATGTAAATGAATTATTTTGGTTAAATAATTCACTGAGGTTATCTAAGACAAACCATATTAGTAACTTTCACATTATATTTACCTACTTAGCTGACTTAACACTATAGGCAAAAAAAGGTATTTACAAAAGTTTTATTTCCACATATTTTAAAAATGTCTGAAGCTCCCATTTACATTAAACAATAAGATTTTTGCTGTATATAACATAAACACCCCATTGACATATGAAGAAGAAAACCATGCTTTTCAGCTGTCAATCTGACAAATTACTCAAAACAAACCTGTTTAAAGTGGCTTCCATAGGCACACAAAGCTTTTGCGCTTACAGTAAGCATATCCAAACACTGCAAATTTCTTGGCATTTATAAATGAGATCCCCAAAACTCTGTGCAACATTTTCTCAAAAAGGAAATGCAAGGAAAGGAAATGTGATTTAGATAATGTAAAGTACATTTGTGCTGATAAGTTTTGTTTTTCTTTTTATGCCAAAAAACTGCTCATGTTCTGGAAAATATCTCCAAAAATAACCCATTAAACTACTTTTTCCCAATGCAAACTTTTTAAAAATGTACCTGATTTGGTGAAACCAGATGATCTGGCCAAAAGGTATTGATCTGATGTGACTGGTATTACATTACAAATTAAAATTGTTTGCTTTCTTTAAATATAAATAAACCAAGTTAATATGACATCTAACGAAATTATATAAATTGTTTAGAAACAAATTTGTAAAGCCTACAGGGAAGGTCATTTTGTGTTAATCAGTTTAAGATAGCTGTGTAATGATATACTGAAACAGTGAACATGAGTAGTAGTTATCTGAAAGAATTATTTCTACTTAATTTGATTCTTTTTAATTATATTCATTGATGTCACCTACTATAGTGTGAATTATTCAATGTAAAACAAGATCAAATTGATTTAATTTAATTTGTTTACTTTGAATAAACTTAAGAAATATACAAATTATCACTCCCCTTCAACTTGTGACTGGAAATATTCTTCAGTAAAATTTTGGCATTTGGGTTGTTTCAACTGAGTTATATAAATATCAATGAAATTGAATGATCCCAATTAAATTGCTTGCTATCACTCAAAGTATATTTTGCAAAATAAACTGATTAAACATTTTTTACAATGTAAAATATTCCAGAAAGAAAATATAAAGTTTAAAACTGGACGCTTGGAGTAAAATCTAGTAGCTTAATGCAGGAAAACCACAAATAATGTTCCTGGGAGCACTACTGGTACATTAAACCAATACAATCAATTTTATGTTATACCCACATGTTAATATGACACCCAAGAAATTTTCTATTACAAATGAATGCGTAAAGTTTTCAGACGTGTTAATTTTGAAAAAAAATGAATGTCATTCATATGGCAACTGAGAGGACGTGGCAGATGTTTGTCATTATCATCATCATCATCAGTGCCATTGAGTGCGGGCTGCGTTTTTGTGAGTGCTGAAGTGACAGCTACCGCTCCTGTTCGAATAACTTTTAAGACAATAAAGCTTGTTTTGTCAGAAACCGGAACTCGTCTCGTTCACTCTTGTGCAACTCTGTGACCCACACACTCACATATACTGCATGTATGTGTGTATATATATATATATATATATATATATATATATGTAAAAATTTTGTGTTGGTGTTGCGCGTCATTGACAACTGCTAAAGACGGACGGCCCGTCTGGGCTCTCGTTCTCCTTGCCCAATGCTGTCGGGATAGCTCCAAGTCCGTAAAACCCCTGAAGCGAAGATAAAAAATCTTTAGGAGGAATAATGAACCCACTCTGTTGGCTTGAGAAGACAGTTTCACCTTCAACATAACTGTTAAGTTAACAACTGCTTTACATATAACTTTATGTAAAGGCAGAGTCGCCACATCAATAAAAATGCCACTTGCCAAAACGAAAACTCGCATGAGCTGTAGATGGTTATTTGATGTTGACTTATAGCTGTAAGATGTGTGAGATGTGCCTGTTCTCTCTTTTCATCGGGTCCACGGGTTATTGCTGTCGTATCCGGTGGCTTAGTTGTGATAAACTCAATATTTTCCGTCGTCCAGACATGACTGGTGTGTTTTGTGGGGCCAGAATCCCCTACAGATGTCGATGTCTGCCTTACGTTTGATGCTACCGATGTGTCACCAAACCCCGAAATGTAGTGAAGAACAAGCTAGCGTCGGTAAGTCTTTCTCTTGGTTCAGCACTACCATCAAAATTCAACAGATGAAAATCTACCTTTACTCTATTTTGCTATTTTATATTCATGTACGAGTTTTTGAACCCAATTCTGTTTATGGGCGAATAGGGGTGCCAATTCTGGCGGTACTGAGCTTGGACATCACTGGGCGGGGCGCCTGCTAATTGCAGAGCACAATCGAACACTTAGTCATTTGACCGATCAGCCTAACTTTGTACAGCTTTGGGATACAGAAACTCCACACAAACACTGTAAAAGTAATGCATGTACCAGAGTCAATCGCAGCAGAAATCCTTCCATAGGCTAGAAATGGACCAGACGAGACATACACCAGTTCATCTTTCTTAAAAATAATGGTTCCAAAATGGCACGTTTTCGAGGTTTTCTGGTTCCTCGTTAAACCATTATTGCCTGACAAAGAACCATTCCATCCTGTGAAGCGTTATCTGCATGTGAAATTGTTTTCTTGGGCTTTGAAAAGGTACATGTATGTGGAAAAAATGGAACTCTTTAACGTACAGTAAACTAACTAGCAAATACTGGCAGATCAAGAAAACACGAACGTATTCAGTATTTTATATGCACCAAGTCCTTTTAAACTCAGGAACTCATTGGTATTTCCACAAATCTGATATAATCTATTCATGGTTATTGATGAAGCCTTTTATGGATCTAAATAAAAAAAAATTTTCTTGATCCTTCATGTGGAGGGTATCTTAGGGAACTAAAAAAAGCTCCCATCGCTCGCACACTCACGCATACCTGTCCCAAAATAGTGTGATGGGTCTAATCGCACCATTATTATTCTTTTCTTTACCCAAATCGGTGCGTATAGGCAGACGAAGAACTATTTAAACACTCACACACACACATACGAGGTGTGGCAGAAAAGTAATGAGACTGGCAACACTGCAAGCGATCTGGCAACGCTGCGCTGTTGTCCTTGATAGAGCACGTGTATCAGTACCCTCCCATAGCTCAGTGCGAGTTTCAACTCCTTCCGTTAACTACGTGATTTTTGTGACTGCTATTAGCGAAGTTGTGTTTTTGGTTGTGCGTCACGCAAAATGGAACAGCGGAATTTGGAGGAACGTTGTGCCATTAAATTTTGTGTTAAGCTTGGAGAATCGGCAAGTGTGACGTTTGAAAAGTTAAAACAGGCCTAGAGACCAGACATTGCAGACAAATGGATGCTCCATCATGACAACGCCCCATGTCACACTGCCCTCTCCATAACAGAATTTTTGACCTCAAAAGGCATTCCTGTGGTTCCCCAGCCCCATTATTCACCTGACCTCAGTCCGTGTGACTTTTTCCTTTTTCCTAAACTGAAAAATGTCCTCAAAGGACGTCATTTCGGGACTTTAGAAAACATCCAAAAGAGTGTAACGGACATGCTGAAGACCATACCGGTTGAAGACTTCCAACGTCTCCATCGGTGTGTAGCTGCCCAAGGGAACTACTTTGAAGGGGATAACATTGATGTTTGAAAAAAATAAAAACTTTGGTAAATAAAAAATCAGTCTCATTACTTTTCTGCCACACCTCGTATTTGCATCGAAAAACAAAACCCACCCAAACACATCTATGTAAACGAGGTTCTCTACCAACAAATTGAAGGTACCATCATTGCCACCAAGGAGATGGGCGGGGGCTAAAAAGGTGACTGAGGGCAGGATGCTCACAGGTGTGCTGAGCTCTGTATTCCAGAAACTGCTGGAAGTTTCTCGTTGCATTTTACAAGTCCGGGAAGACTCCAGAAGGCAGGTGGAGACTCACTGGGCATTGTTAATACAGCCTCGCAGATTATAACGGTGGGACGGAAAGGTACAGAACTCGGGACACTGGACGACAAGCAGCGCGAGTGGATCAGCCTATCCAGTTGAGTCGCAAGTTTACAGGGAGCAAAAGTTGATCCTGCTAGGAGTGCTACTGTGAAACATTTGTTGTGAAATATACGCGCCTGTGATCGGGTGTGCGTCTCGGTCTTTTCATCTCAGTGCTTAACTTACAATATTAAAAAGATTAATGTATGTTCTTTAAAATTTAGATCTACATTTTATAACCGTACAAATCTGAAACGTTCACGGTTTTTTTTCTCAAAAACGTGTTCTGTATGACGTTTTCAGTGTTCACATAAGTTGGCTGTGTGATTTCTAGTTTTCTCCCACTGCTCAATATACGCTGTTTGTCCGGACAGTCGTCCCGTCCAGAACTGGTTCCTCATCTAGTGCGTCCGGCACAGTCTCCCCATGCTGACCCCACACCTTCCGCACGACATATGGGTGGCAGTACCTAAGCCAACGCGCACCGTCAAAAATCGTTAATTGTTAACGTGGTCTGATGACTTGTAGTGTCACGTGCAGATTGCACTTTACACCTCGGCAAAACGATACATAAATACGCCAAGAAAATGAAGCAAGGATGACAGACGTTTAAAATCAGAGAAGATTCGTCAAATAATAATACTTATTTTATTAAGAAAATCGGGAAGCCCTTTACCAATGAAAATGTCAGATCCAGGTAAGGTTTCATCTTGCGTCCTACTGAGACAAGATGAACTTGTAGACAATGAGGTAAATAAATAGATGAAAAGTGACTCCACCGGCGGCCGAGAACGTTGCGCCGACAAGTGTTTACGTTTTCTTCTTCTGTAATATTTAGTTGTTTTTGCAATTTAGATATTAGTGTAGGGCACGAAAGGACCCGACACTTGTAGGTGCTTTATACTGGAACGTAACGGCCGGAAGAAGTGACGGTCTTGAAAGTACTAGGATAAACGCTTTAGGGGTTCTTCTTTGTGAGGATTTGGGGGGTTAGGGTTTGTGCTTTCGTAGAAGGTGGGTGACACGCGCCGGGTCAAGTACAATAGGTCACTGAAAGTATAACGCGCTAGCCGGAGTTCATCCCTAGGTTAATATGGGATTCTCACTAAACTTGTGGTCCGCGTTAAATGCAGAGAACTTTTGCCACTGAGCTATCATTCGGTAACAGCTGCTCTCCATTACAGGTTACCGAAGTAGTGGAATTATTTAAACATCCGGTCCATGTGGTTTAAGGAACTTGGTGCTCTACTTGCAGTTAATGTGCAGGGCATTAGACAGCTCTCGAAAGCACATCGACACTATAAGTACTTAAAGCAAGCTAAATCATAGTGCTATTTAACTAAAAACGATCAAAGCATTGCATATTTAGTATTGGCGTGTATTAATAGTTGTGTGTATTAGCAAAAGTGTCATTTATTAGTAATGAAGATCAACGTCAGTCTTTATAGCTCGTGTCCATTAGCCGGAGTGGAGGAGCGGGGCGCAAAGTCTGTGTGGAGGGCGAGAGCGGCGCAGAGGATCTCACAATCGGTCAGCAGCCAGCACGGCTAGCCGGAGTGACTGAGCAGAGGACCACGCTAGACAGCTCATCGGCCGTTTGAAAGGAAGACGTTCCGACAGCCCTCAAAAAATGTTAATTCGGAAACAAGATGTTACTGTCACCGAAGAAGAGAGAAACGTTCTTTAAACAGAAAATGACTAGTTTTCAATCCTATTTTTTTGTAAAAATTGATCGATTTGTATGGATTGATTACAATAAAATTAATAAAAAATAAAAATAACAAAAATACACAATGAAAGCTGTCAAAAGTAAGAAACCGTAGCGAAGAAATATAGTACTTCAAAAGTAGAAATATTTAGACGGTCAGAGGAAAGATATTTTTTTTCAAGTAATTTCATGTTTAATTTGCAGTTCTGTTAAAACGTAGAATGCACTGGTCAATAGCTTCTATCTTTTGTAAGCACAGTTTTTAATAGTGATGAGTTATTTTACTCCTCCGCAGCATATTCTTAAACGAATTAACTAAAATCTACAATAATACGGTAGTCTTCCATTTTAAAACCACAGCTGAGGTACACGTTTGTTTTGTGACTAATTCTGCTCTCGTTCATCCAGTATATTTTACACTACAAATTCAGTTCCCAAGTTAAAACGTGAAATAAATTGTCAGGACAATTTGGTTAAAGTTAAAAAAAAAAAAAAAACTAATTTATAATCGTACATCAGCGTGGTCTTTAGTTTGACAATCAGATTATGTGAAAAGTTACCATCCCGAGTCGTGCAAATTAGTTCAACTTCTAAAATTTGGAACTGGACTGAGCACAACCTTACCTGAGCTGCCCTTTCGTTATACTCTTGTTCTTCTTGCATTTGAGGCCTGAGCCTCAGACTTTCATCAGAAAGTACAGTACAAACTCATCCAATGTTTAAAACCGAGGGTTAAAAAGAGATGGTCGTTGAAAAAAATAACAAAAGTTCAGGTTTGTAAGAAACTGGCAAATGGCAGCCAGTATATCTGACGCGCTGCATTCAGCCATATCGCGGCGAGAGTCGATTGTGGACGCTTCATTAACCAATAAAATCGTTCCAGTTTGGCGGGCACTCGCTCTGTCTCTCGCTCTCTCTCTCTCTCTCTCTCTCTCTCTCTCTCTCTCAGGTCCTTGCTGCAACATGCAGAATCGAGCATAGGCTTAAACATTTAACACCACCTGTATTTTATAGATATCCTGCCAAGGTCAACGCCAGATTCGAAAGATGACCAGTGCGCAAATGATGATAATTTATGTATATTATGTATTGAAGTGAGTTCCACTCTGATAAATATCCTGGAAAATAATCGGTTTATTTTTCTGAACTCTGTATATTATAAATTGCGCCAAACGTACAATAATCAACAAGAACATAAATCAAGAGAAACAAAGCCTATTGGACTTATTCATGAAACAAACAGCACCATCTACTGGCACGGACTAATACTAGGCAATATATCACATTCCTCCCCCCTAGATAACATAATCGTTTAGACAGACTGGCTGGCGAGTTTTTCTTTTAGGACGCTCCAGTTCAACATCTGACAGGCCCTCATTTGGAGTAACTTCAGTGGGCTCCTCCTGAATCTGATCAGGTGTCATGGAATTATCATCAGCTAATTGTTGGGGCGTAGCTGGCAGTGTGTTATTGTGCTCCTCATGATTTTCCATGTGGCTCTCAGTCTCCTGTGGCATTGAGTTAGTTACTAGCCCTCTAAGTTAGTCAATGTGTTTCATAATTATTCGGCCATCATCTGTTTTAACCTCGTAAGATACTGATCCCATAGCTCTCACTACCATTGCTGGTATCCACCGAGGCCCTGTTGCATAATTTCTTGCATACACACTATCCCCTGCTTTAAACTGCCTTGTTGGACTGTGTGAAATTTTACAAAACTGCGACTCCTTTCCTTGCAAATCTGACTCTAGATTTGGATGGAGACAATCTAAGCGTGTTTTAAGTTTCCTGTTCATCAATAGTTCTGCTGGACTGTATCCCATACTGGAACAAGGAGTTACATGCAGTTGCAGCAGGGACTTTGACAGTCTAAGATGCCAGTCTCTGACCACAATTCTTTTAAGTGTGTCTTTAGTAGTTTGCACCATGCATTCAGCTTGGCTGTTTGACGATGGGTGAAATGGAGCTGTCTTGATATGATTTATGAGATTACTCCCCAAGAATGCCTGGGACTCATCCGAAGTAAACTGTGAACCATTATCAGACACAATTGTATCCGGAAGTCCATGTGTGGCAAACAACTTTCTCAGTATTTGAAAGACCACAGCTGTTGTTGCAGCAAAAACAGGGCTGACCTCTAACCACTTTGAGAAGGAATCAACAACGAGAAAAAACGTTTGTCCTTGCTAAGGTCCAGCAAAATCAATGTGCAGTCGAGACCATGGGTTCTTGGTTACCTCCCATGGCTGACTAACAGTTTTGGCTGGAGCATGCCGTGTAGTTTGAAGTACAGCTAGCTACCCATCGTTCTGTTTGTTCATCCATTTTAGGCCACCACACATAGCTTCTGCCAAGAGCCTTCATATTTACCATACCAGGATGACCTTCATGTAGAGCAGTGAGCACTAAGGTTTGTGCCTTCTGTGGATTTATTACTCTGTTTCTCCATAGAAGACATCCCCGTATGAAGACAGCTCATGCTGACACCTTTCAAATGGCTTGAAGTACTCCCCTAATTTTTCCTTTGGTCACCCCTTCCACACCCAGTTCAGTACACGGGCTAACAATGGATCCGCTGTCGTCATGCATGCAATATCAGATGCCTGCAAGGGGGTCTGGAGATAGATTCTAGCATAAGAACTTCCGATACAGGAGGGATTTCAAATTCTGGGGTCCTGAGGGGTAAACGGCTTAATGCATCTGCATTAGTAATTTCTTTTCCTGGGCGATACTGGAGTTCATAGTCATATGCATTTAACAGTAATGACCACCTGAGTATGCGAGGTGAAATTATTTGTGGAGTAAGCCTATTTCCTTTAAACAGCCCCAATAATGGTTTGCGGTCTGTGATGATTGTAAAACTCCTACCATATAGGTATTCATGAAATCTTTTAACTCCTGCAATGATGCCCAGTGCTTCTTTATCAATTTGTGAATAATTAATTTCTGTGTTGTTCATAGTCCTCGAGTAATATGCAATTGGTGCTTCACGACCACCACTTACTGTGTGACTCAGAACAGCTCCTACTCCATAGGGGGAAGCATCATAGGTGGGATTAAGTGGTTTCTCCAAGTCATAATGCACTACAATACTATCTGATGATAGCAACATTTTTACTTCATTGACAGCTCTCTCATGGGTGTCGGACCATTTCCAAATGGCATTTTTATCCAACAGTCTTTGAAGTGGCTCTGCCACAGTGGCCTTATCTTTTAGAAATGAATGATAAAAGTTTAGCAGTCCCAGAAATGCTTGCAGCTTCTGTTTATTACTTGGTGTTGGACCCTCATGGATCGCTTTAACTTTTGTGGTAGTTGGATGAATTCCTTCTTCATCAACTCTGAACCCTAGGAACTCTACACTTGGTACACCAAACACACATTTGTCTTTTTTTAGCCTCAAGCCTACATTTGCAAATCGTTGTAGTACTAAATACAACTTTTCAGCTAAGGCTTGCAAAGCCTCTGCTCCAATTAAAATATCATCAAAATAAGGAACCACTCCCAGGAAACCTGAAAGGAGGTTGTCCATCAATTTCTGAAAAATCCCAGGAGCAATACAAACCCCATACTGCAGGCGAGTAACTCTGAATGCACCTTTGTGAGTAATTATGGTCTGCGCATCTGCAGCTGCATCATCCACTGGCAATTGTTGATACGCTTGTGCCAGGTCTAGTTTTGCAAAAACTCTTCCTTTTGCTAATGTAGTAAGTATTTGATTGATGGATGGAATCTGGTATGGGTGCTCCTGTAATGCCTTATTAATTGTGGATTTGTAGTCAGCACATATTCGAACCTCACCATTCAGTTTTAATATAGGAACAATAGCAGTGGCCCAAATGGGATTAGTTACTGAAACTAGTGCACCCTGCTTCACTAGACGGTCGAGCTCTATTTCTATTTTGGGACGGAGAGCAAAAGCATTAGGTCTTGGTTTTAAATGTATGGGTGCTACACTGGGGTCCAACTGAAAAACAACTGGTGCACCCTTAAATTTGTCCAAACCCTCTTTAAACACACAACTAAAATCTTTCAGGACTGACTGTATTGGGTCTGTGGCAAGGCTGTGTATTCCTGTTAACTGAATACCTAAGGGTTTAAACCACTCTCCATCAAGTAGACTGGCCTTTTGTCCCTTAACAATAATAATGTGTAAATAACCTCTGTCCTTCCTATAATGTACCTTGACTGAGCAAGCACCCAAAACGGTAACATTTTGTTTGTTATAATCCACAAGTTGAATATCACAGGGTACAATAGGAGGAGCTTTCATTGGTCATAATGTGTGGTAGGTCTCCTCTGAGATTAAGGAATACTCACATCCTGAGTCCACTTCCATCTTGCACGGCACTCCTTGTAATGTGACAAGAGTATATGTCTTGCGTCTGGTTGTACAAGCTCCCACACTGTTGATGATTTCTGCAGAATAGACACTTGCATCATGTCCATCTTCAAAACTCTCTGCAGCTGCACTGCCTCTTTGTTCTACTTTGTGAGATGAACTTGCACTTGCTGGTTTGCCTTTCACTGGATAAGCCCCCTGGCGACATACTCTCTGTTAATGCCCACGGCCCTTACATTATGCTTCTCTGAAACGACAAATGTCACGTCTGTGATTCCCCCCACAACTATTGCAATTTCCTTGAGCAGGGTCCAAAATGTCCGAGTGTAAGAAATAAGACTTTGCTTTTGAGTTTTTATTTTGCAGCTGATGGGTGTCTGATGTGCACAATTTAATAGATGATTCGTGTATTTCTTTTGATTGTACTGATGCATCCTCATATGCAAGTGTTTCTTCCTGAGCTAAGGCAAAGGTTAAATTTGATTTTGCTAAGAGCCGCCTGTGAAGAGCCTCATCTCTGACCCCGCATACAAGTCTGTCTCTCAGCAGGGAATCCAAACTGTTACCAAAATTGCAGTTTTCAGACAGCCTTCGAAGATCTGCAATGTAAGCTGCAATACTTTCATCTGGTTTTTGGTTCCCATTATTAAAATGAAATCGCTGAACTGTTTCTGAAGGGGTGGGTGCAAAATGATTTTTTAACAATGTTACAATTTCCTGATACGACCTGTCACTGGGTTTAGCAAGGGAGATGAGCGACCTAACAATTTCAAACATTTTACTTCCAATCACACTCAGCAGCACTGCACGCTTCTGGTCAGCGTCTGTTACTTTGTTAGCTTCTAGAAAAAAGTTCAGTCTCTCTGCATACGAATCTCATGAGGCCAGATTTGAAATGTCAAACTCCTCAACGTGGCCTAATAATGCCATTCCGTATATATTTATTTATTTTCCGAATTTAAGTTATGATTCTTTTGCAGTAGCACGCTGGATTAGTCACTGAGATCCGCTCCTCGTCGCCACTATTATGTATTGAAGTGAGTTCCACTCTGATAAATATCCTGGAAAAATAATAGGTTTATTTTTCTGAACTCTGTATATTATAAATTGCGCCAAACGTAC
>JANRMT010028174.1:107520671-107548735 GCA_026402145.1 Polypterus bichir lapradei | reverse complement strand
ACAATAATCAACAAGAACATAAATCAAGAGAAACAAAGCCTATTGGAATTATTCATGAAACAAACAGCACCATCTACTGGCATGAACTAATACTAGGCAGTATATCACAATGGAGTTTATGTAACTTGGTATACTCAACAGTTATTTGTGTCAGACAGACCTCTCACAACCTCAGTCTTATCTATTGTGTAACCAGGAGTGTCACGCTTATAGTTACTGTGGCCTGTGAACGGTCACTGCCAGCATACAGAATGAGCTGTGACACCTATGTATTATGAGAGAGAGAGGGAGGGAGGGAGGTTGGGAACATGCACTGATAGGGAAGAGATTTCAGATTGCCGATGAGATTCCAGAAAATACGAGGCAGCTGATGGCGATTCCAGCAAAGGATTTTGCAGAGTGTTTTGAACAGTGAAAGAGACACTGGAAGAACTGTATGAGGTCTCAAGGTGCCTACTTTGAAGGGGACTGAGGAGTCATTTGCCTATGTACAATGTTTCTTGTGTCTTCTTCAATAAATGTATTTATTTTTCATGTCACATGGCTGGATGGCAGACAGACCTCATATTGCAGAACATAAGAAATAGAAAAGTACAAGTCAACATACATACGCATAAATCTTCAGTAGAAATATGCACAGTCAGTGACGGTAATTAAGAAACATCTTATCTGTCAGTTCGGAAAGTGCGCACTGAAAGATACTGCCAATTTCTCCCATGCCACATTCCTTTGAAGTGTTGTGGAGGTATCAAATCAAATAAAATTTTATTTGTCACATACAATTACACATAGTGAGAATTGTAGTAAATGCTTATTTAAAGTAGCTCAGAAAAAATATAAACATTTAAAAAAAAAAAACAACAACCTTCAAATGCATATTAGAACTTATGGCTTTGCAGGTGTCCTCCAGATCTGATATGACATCTCTCACGATATGTATTCGTTCTTCCCTGTGCAAGTTTGAGCTGCAATGAGACCTTCTTTACGCATATTGCTCAACCTCTGACTAGACATTTCATACACTTCAGTGACTGTTGAATTTATTCGGCAATTGGGAAAAGTTGCACTCATGATGAATGGCAAGTGTGGTGCAGTGGTAAAGGCTTTGGATTTCAAACCCTGAAGTTGTGGGTTCAGATCCAGTGTGACCCTAAGTATGTCACTTCACTCACCTCTGCTTCAACTGGAAAAAGAAAAGAAATGTAACCAATTGTACCTCAAATGTTGTAAGCTGCCTTGGATAAAGGCGTCAGCCAAATAAATAAATGTAAGCATCAATTCCTCAATTACTGCATTATCCACATAATTGGGAAATGAGTTACAAAGAGACAATTATGCATCAGATATGATTCTACTGACGTGTACCTCTCAATATCATTACTTTCTATATACTTTCCATAGATTTCAGGGCCTTTTATATGCTTGAAGAAGATAACATTTAGAATAACAACAGCAACATTCACTTTGATTTAATGTAACTTAGCAATGGCAATTATTTTATGTTTACATGAGGATGTATCTTTCTCCTGTGCTCCACCCCTTCAAATTGACAGTAATGTGCAGCTGCATGTCAATAATTGTAGGCGCAATGCTATTAATGTGCAATCAGACAGCCTGCTAAGTAGACTGAGGAGAAACACAAAACAAAAGTAGGTACAAATCACTTTAGCTTGGCCCTGATCTTGTTCCACTGTTTACTGAGATGACACTTACATCTGAGGATCATTTTCTTGTAACACTGTACTGAGTAGTTTGGTCTTGATCTGCTGCTACTACACTACAATCTCAGCTGCGCTGCAACTGAACCACAGTGACGTGTGGTGCTACGGCTCTGCAAACTGATGTACCTCCTGCACACACTGCAATTCAACCCTGCAATGCTATTATATTGGGCTACTGTCTGCCCATTTGGGCAATTTTTAACTCTGTCATATTTGAAAACGGACATCACAACTACTGCTACCCAGTTATTGACAAACTTGGGCATTGTAGTAGGGATCAACCAATTACGGCTGATTTAACAGTCTATCTAAAAAAAGAAAAGCACAAATGGTGTCCAAAACAGGATTGCAGAGGCAGGATAGCCATACAGAAACTATTTTTGAGCTAACTCCACTACTATCAGACTTTTTTGTAAACATGTGGGTAAAATATACAAATATTTAAAATGACAGAAAAAAAGCGTTAGTATGGGAACGTAGTCCCAATCTAAAGCAATTGATACTTTCTGTTCTTTGTGACACAAATGCAATAGATATAGCCATATGAGCTCTTGTCTTTTTTTTTTTTTTTACAATTCATTGCATTTATATAAGAAATCCATTTAAAAGCTTCACTCTGTAGGTCGAATTCCCTGCCATTTGGACTTCAGCCATTTGAGAAAACTACTCTAGATGTATCTATATCATATTGCCCTCTCATGGAAATTAAGTAGCAATTCACCAGTCAGAGGAGTGATGTTCACACAGTTTTGCAGTTTGGGTTGGTGAAGGGTATTTGGGTGGTAATTTGCTGGTTTGAAGTGGATTAACCATTACTAGGCTAGATTTTGTAGGATTGGATGGGATTTTGACTGTAATTGGGCTGTAAAGTGCCTTTCAAATCAGGCAGTCCTGGTGACCAATGGTACCAGCTTTAGTGTCCAAAGTGATGCGATGGCACCACTGCAGAAGTTCATTTCCCACTTAGTCATTTAAGTCCCTTGCTCAGAGTCACAAAAGTGAGTATAAAGACTGAACTAGCAACCTCATGTTTGAGAGCCTAGTCACTGTAAATCGCGTAATATGGATGATGTTGTTACTGGCGTGACTTATCCTGTTATCTTATTATTACGTAATACTTATTGTGCAAGAAGGACCAAAAAGAGCACATAAAGGTTTGGGTCCCAAGATGTTGGGGAATCCCATATAACTTACCAAAAATTACACAATGATAAGGGACATAGAATGTTGAGAAAATGTAGCAATGACTTATGGCAGCCGCATTGGTGTGTATGACTATTAGCTGGTCAACAGGACTCCGACTTTTTGCTAGCATCGGGCTTCATCTGCTGGTACCAGAAAGGGAGGCGCTGAAGGCAGGGTGAGAGTTACTTCACAGGTTGTCTTCACGGGTGGGCTCTTTGAGACGGAAGGTGGCAAACAAGTTACAGGTAGCGACATAACCAAGTCCTTGCTCTTTCTAACCCTGAATTTATTAACTGTAACAAACAATCCATGCTTAGGTATTTGACATTGCCTTTAGGGGCACAAGCATACTTAGCCATGAGGTTATGTGCTTGGGAGAATGTACCCTTATTAACACTGAGAACCTAAACGTGTAGGTTTGCAGGTCCAAAAACTATCTGGTGACACTTTATGGGCCTGCCTTCTACTGCCATTGAGCATGGTAATTAATTAAGGGGAACTCCTGTTCAGTAGGTAATACTTGACAGTGTGATAGCTCATTTGATTGCAAGAGTTTGACTCCTCACTGCGTATACCTGATTTCCCAATCCAGTGGTTACGTTCCATACTTGAGTCACTCTGGCAGTCTACAACTTTCCCTTGTTTGAGTCAAGAGCCCCCATTTCCTTATTTTTAGAACTGGAAACTGGCTAGGTTTTGTTCATGGTCCCCGGTCTGGTCCACAGTGACATAGGCTTAAAACAGGACAGTGATTATTTTTGTGCATAGATATTTATTCCCTCCAAAGGCTCTTAATGCTCAAAAAAGAGAATTGTTATCAACTAAAATGATAGGAGGAGGAGGAGGAGGATGGGAGCAACAACAACAACATTTATTTATATAGCACATTTTCATACAAAAAAATGTAGCTCAAAGTGCTTTACATAATGAAGAGAGCAGGAAGCAGGCACTGATTATTGCACGTTGTCGCACCCACCACACGACGAATCAGCCATATTGGGACCTGAGTGCAGCAGTGCAATGGGCGAGTACAGAAACACCAATAAGTTGGTCATTTTTGCTCATGCTTACAACCCAGCAAAGAGTTACTGCAATCTAGCAATCCATTCATACCCAAAAAGAACAAATTCTCGACTCACAAGAGCAGTAAAATCGATAGATGGGCAGTGTGGATGACAGATATGTCAGCTTGCAATAACAATAGGGTCATCAAAACATGAACCTTTGTTTTCCTTCCATAATTCAATCTATAAAAATATACCTGGGCAACCCTAGAAACTTTGGCTAGTTATGGTCTGAATAGAAGCGTGTTTGACCCAGAAGCTATAAAGAGGTTACTGCTGCTGCCTCAATTCTAAAGGCCCTGGTTTGATTCTTGGCCCAACCCTGTCCAGGTGGGCTTTTTTATACCTCAGGTGTTCTGATTTTTCTGCCATCTTCTTAAGGCAATGAGTGTAGGTTGACTGGTGGGAAAGCTAGTCTAGCGAACGTAAATGTACATATGCACTGCAGTGGGTCAGAATCTCTGTTTGGTCAGTCACTGTATCACACCTTCGTGTTGCTTATGGCTACGTAAAAAACCTGTACCTTCCCAAAGCTCTGCTAATACAGAATATCAGCAGCCATTCAGGAAGCAGGAGTCTGAAGTCATCTCCATCCATAACCATTCAGTGCTGCCTCTAATTCTTTATCCGCTCCAGATAAGCTAATGCATGAGTAAGGTTTCGGTCTTTTCTTGGTCCTTCAGAGCAGTACAAGTTTGCCTGGTATATCAGACGAGATGCACCTCCTGGATTACAGTTCTGGAATTCCAGCAGCTTGTCTTAACCTCCCACAGCTTGTCCACTAAGGTTGGTACTTATATACAACAATCAGAGTTCTCAATTAATGTCCTTTATATCTTTCTTTTTTGTTTTTTCTTTAGGTTGGGCCATACCATGGAACCTTTAGATACATGGTTAGAAAAAGGGATGAATATGGCCAGCACAACAGAAACAGCTCATATAAAGTGTCAGAGTTGACATAACTATAGCAACAGGCCCTGGAAAGATGGGAGTCTTTACATTTTCACAGAATTTTCTTTGGCTTGGTTTGTGCACACTGTACTGCCATTGCTGTATTGCTCAAGAGGCCAGGCTCAATGATACTTTCCTGTGGCCCTGGATAAACAGACGTGTGCTAACATTCAACTGCAGTCATCTGGATTTACAGAGCATCCCATCTGGACTAGCAGCACAAGCTGTGGTATTGGATATGAGCTACAATCTAATTGTTCACCTTGGAAAGACTGACCCCACCATACAAGTCTTTCCCACAGTATACCTGAACCTTGGCCATAATCAGATCACCAATATGGGAAAGGGGGACTTGGAACGGTTTGGACACCTCGAGTGGCTGGACCTGAGTCACAACTTCATAGGCATTCTAAGGGATGGTTCATTCCGAGGACTTTGGAACTTGAGAGAGTTACACTTGGGGCATAACCGCATCTCTATAATAAGGAGATCTAAAAAGGTCTTTCCCCAAAGCATTCAAAGACTCTGGATGGAGAACAACAAACTGACTCAGCTTCCAGCTGGTAAGCAACACTGTTAATCAATCAAACACTTAACTGGTATACTTAAAAGGAAAAAGAGAAGAGTCACATACAGGTGAGCTCGTTTTAGCAGTCTGGTTGTAAATATTCAGTTGTACCTGACAAAACAAGTCCTCGATATTTTCCATATTCCAATTTCATCATAGGTGACTCACATGCTCACCAGGAAGGGAAAATGCATAGGCACAGAAGGATGTCAATAAATCATTATATACCCAATGGAGTGATGTCCCCCCTGCAGTGGGTTCTTGCTTTGTGGAGAAGGAAAGGGTTAGATGGATAGACAAATGACATAAACCTGGCTTCCAGTGTGCCCAGGCTATTGTAGGAGCATTACTTTAAAAATATCATGGAGCTGACTTAGAAGATCCTTAGGGCGGACGGTGGCTGTGCAGCTAGGGAATCTGTGCTGGCAATTAGCAGGTTGCAGGTTCAAATCCCAGAAGTGACTCTACTCTGTTGGGCCCTTGAGCAAGGCCCTTAACCTGCAATTGCTTTGTCACGAGTATGACGTTAATCTGCATCCAGCCCTGCAAGCAGGTCCTCCAACTTACAGGGAAAACTTGGGGGTTGATGGCAAGATTGGCACTCCAGCCACCGTAAAAAAACCTCACACTTCCAGTGTGATGCGGAGGTGTTATCTGCTGCACTTGGGTCCCAATTTAGGTGGTTCATCTTGTTCTGGGTGCGGCAAAGTGCTATCAGCACATGCTCTCAAACTCTCTCTATCTCAGAAGACACTAAGCAAACCTCTTTGGCCCTACCTTCTGTATTCTCCTCAGTTTTATTGTTACTTCTTGTCTGGCTAACACCTTTAGCCAAGGAAACATACAGCATTTATGATACAATTGATTACATTTCTTTGGTTTTTCCACTGGGGTACAGGTAGGTGAAATTGATTAGCAGGATTTGAACTCACAGCCGCAGGGATTAATGCCCATAGTCTTCCCACCAGTAGATTCTTAGTCTACTTCACCTTTACTCCAGACAGCATTTGAGTGCCTAGGGAGCTTCCCCACATGTAATAATAAAAGATTATTTATTTATATAGCACACTAAAATAACTTAGTGTGGCCTGTGGGGTGGTGGTGGTTTTGCAGTCCCCAAACCCAAAATGCTAACAATTTTAGGGAAGGATGGCTTTATTACCACTGAATAGATAGGGCTACAGGGCTTCAGGGGACACAGCACAACAAATGCAGCAGTAAAGCAAAAATGAAAAGACCCTTTACACCTCCCCCTGTGTAAACCTTTTACCTTTCTCCTTTCTTGCACTTCTGGTCTTCTCCTTCCTCCTGCTAAATGAACTGTCACCCACAACTCCACCTGATTCCAAGTGCACCAAAGCCTCTTTTATACTCAATCCCTGGACTACTATTTCCGAGGTCACTTTCAATCTTCCTTGAAGTACCACTGGGTCAGACATAACTCTACAAAACCCCTGGGGATGCCTGCCCAGAGGTCCATCTGGAGGCCAAAGGTAATCCTGCCAGAATGCTGGCCCACTTCTAACGAAAGGGCCAGACAAGCCTAAAGGGATCTCAATAGCAGCCTCCTGCTGCCAGCAGTTACATGGCTGGGGAATGTACACTCTTTTATTGTCCTCCCACTATATTTAAATCTTTTGAGTATTTCAAGAGATGCTTGTACCTGTACCCCTACCTGGTATCACTGTCACGACCAGTGACACTTTGCTTTCTGTCTGGGATGTGTTCCCAACGGCTGTTAATACAGGCCCTGACCTCGATCATCTTCACAATAGTCATCACTAGGTGCTTTACAAATCAAGATAAATAAAACAATACTACTATTTAAAACTATTTATAAAATAAAATTTCAAATTTTAACAAAATAATACAAACATAAACATTACTTATTATAGATTATTAAACAACATCGAAATAAGTAAGTCTTTAAATCGACACTGTCATAGAGCTTCAGGCAGACTTCAGGCTCAGTCTCATCTGTGGAACAGCCAAGAGATTAGAAGACTCCGACCACAAAGAATTATCAGATGTATAAGTGTTAAATATGTCTTGCAACATGTGCAGCACTGTTTTGGGCATA
The DNA here is from genome assembly GCA_026402145.1 of Polypterus bichir lapradei. Classification (NCBI taxonomy): domain Eukaryota; kingdom Metazoa; phylum Chordata; class Cladistia; order Polypteriformes; family Polypteridae; genus Polypterus; species Polypterus bichir. The sequence goes on along the minus strand of JANRMT010028174.1, from coordinate 107,541,166 downwards.
CTGTAACCTTTGAATGTTCTTTTCAGGGAGACCACCAAACATGGAATTACAATAGTTAAGATGAGATGTGATGAAAGCATGAACTCACTTCTCAGCATCATGCATTCATAGAAAATATCTAATTCTTCCTATATATTTAGTAAATGATAGAATGAATATTTGGACAAGGATGTAATGTGAAACGAAATTAAAGTGGAGAATAACATTTAACGCCAAGATTTGTAAGTAATGAAGAAGCTGGAATTAAGTGACCTTTAATACAGATATTCTGGGCGCTTTTACCGGAGAAGCAATGCCCACAAGTATAACTTCTGACATTATTGCTATTTAACTACAGGTATTTACTTGACTCTGAACATCATTAAGACGACAAGTGACTTGAGTTTGTAGAACATGACATGGTGGTGTTTAGGAGAGATGGCAGTAGAGTTTTTAACCAGATTGTTTAATGGAATCTTGGAAAGTGAGAGGATGCCTGAGGAGTGGAGAAGAAGTGTACTGGTGCCAATATTTAAGAATAAGGGGGATGTGCAAGACTGCAGTAACTACAGGGGAATAAAATTGATGAGCCACAGCATGAAGTTATGGGAAATAGAAGTGGAAGCAGGGTTAAGAAGTGAGGTTATGATTAGTGAGCAGCAGTATGGTTTCATGCCAAGAAAGAGCACCACAGATGCAATGTTTGCTCTGAGGATGTTGATGGAGAAGTTTAGGGAAGGCCAGAAGGAGTTGCATTGCATCTTTGTGGACCTGGAGAAAGCATATGACAGTGCCTCGAGAGGAGCTGTGGTATTGTATGAGGAAGTCGGGAGTGGCAGAGAAGTACGTAAGACTTGTACAGGATATATACGAGGGAAGTGCGACAGTGGTGAGGTCTGCAGTAGGAGTGACGGATGCATTCAAGTTGGAGGTGAGATTACATCAGGAATCAGCTCTGAGCCCTTTCTTATTTGCAATGGTGATGGACAGGTTGACAGACGAGATTAGACAGGAGTCCCTGTGGACTATGATGTTTGCTGATGACATTGTGGTCTGTAGCGATAGTAGGGAGCAGGTTGAGAAGACACTGGAGAGGTGGAGATATGCTCAGGAGAGGAATGAAGGTCAGTAGGAACAAGACAGAATACATGTGTGTAAATGAGAGGGAGGTGAGTGGAATGGTGAGGATGCAGGGAGTAGAATTGGCGAAGGTGGATGAGTTTAAATATTTGGGATCAACAGTACAGGGTAACAGGGATTGTGGAAGAGAGGTGAAAAAGAGTGCAGGCAGCAAGAGTGAAAGGGAAGGTCTACAGGACGGTAGTAAGACCAGCTATGTTATATGGGTTGGAGACGGTGGCACTGACCAGAAAACAGGAGACAGAGCTGGAGGTGGCAGAGTCAAAGATGCTAAGATTTGCATTGGGTGTGATGAGGATGTATAGGATTGGAAATGACTACATTAGAGGGTCAGCTCAGGTTGGACGGTTGGGAGACAAAGTCAGAGAGGCGAGATTGCATAGTTTTGGACATGTACAGATGAGAGATGTGGAGTATATTGGGAGAAGGATGCTAAGGCTAGAGCTGCCAGGGAAGAGGAAAAGAGGAAGGCCTAAGCAAAGGTTTATGGATTTGGTGAAAGAGGACATGCAGGTGATGGGTGCAACAGAGCAAGATGCAGAGGACGGAAAGATACGGAAGAAGATGATCCGCTGTGGCAACCCTTTAACGGGAGCAGCCAAAAGAAGAAGAAGAAAGAAGATTAGGAATGGTCTGGAGATAGATCTAAGAATCATCAGCATGTCACACTGACGTAAGGTACCACCCTCTTCACCCTTTTAAAAGGAAGAGATAAGCTGCAGCTGAGGAGCTTCATATTTAGCATTTGGGGTTGATCTGGGATCAGTACAACTGGGCAATAAAGTTAAGTACTAGATTGGCAGGATGTTAAAATCAGCTGGCTTCCACTTTTGTTTTTTACAGCATTAAAGGTTATTCAATCCCTCCAAATCCTCTCACTGTCAAATAACTTGCTAACATCACTCGGACCCAGGAGTTTCTTGCGATGTGCTTCACTGGAGCAGCTTCATCTGGATCATAACCGGCTATCCCACATATCCAGTCATGACTTTGAAGGGCTTCATAAACTCAGGGTATGTTCTATTATGTTTTTTCTCTGAAATATGGAGCCTGAAGGTAAAAGGATTTAAAAACATGTATCATGAGATGAAGAGTCATCATGTGAATATTAACATAGGGTAACCATATGCTTCTTCATTAATTAATATTTTAACAGCAATTAAAATGGCAGCATTAATACAGTAGGCAGGAGGAGTCCCACAACTCTCGAAGGCTGATAGGATCGAGCGAGATAAAAGGGTTGTGGTTTTATACAACACTAAAAATGCTGTGGAGAAGCAGTATAGGATGTTTAGAATGAAGGTTATAATGGCACATTAAGTCATTACTCAACATGTAGGATTCAGGCTGAGCTACAGAAAAAGTCTCTATGGGACACATTATACTACATTTGTGGTTTCTCTTAATTTTTGTGTACATTTTGTGGAAAGTTAAATATTGTGATCTCAGTAAGCAAAAGTGGTGTGAGAAAAGGAAAAGAACTTGGTCTTCTCCAAAAGCCAGTGTAGGAAAGCAGAAGCTGCAACTCACATAGCTCAGCTCTATTTGGTTGCCCTGGAATGCAATACTCTAAGGTAATGGTTCTTAAACTTTTTTCCTCACAGCCCAATTATGCCTTTTCTATGTCTTTGCGTCCCTCAGTCGCCATGAGGGAGAGGTGTCTCCTCTTTGGACAACCAGCGCTGATTGTGGTCTAGGAGCGGTGCCTCCCCTTGGAGAACTGCTTCTGGCTTGCTATAGCCCGCGGCAACCCATCGCAAGACATTTCACAAACTGTTCACATCCCTTTCTCATTCAGTACTAATGTATAATTCACGACTCTCCATGGCTTCAGAGTGACATGTATTGGGGAATGGATGTGATGTCACCTTTATTTGCCCAGCCTTCTAACTTGCAGCAGTCAGCAAGTAGGGGGCTCTACTGTTAATTCAGAAGACCAGGCTCCCCTCAAATGGCCCTGTAGGTGACTTGCACATTTAACTACAATTGTAGGGCACATGTGCTGCCATCCTTTCATTTCTAGTATTGAGGTGACCCCAGGATTTGGTAGGGTATCTCTTGACCCTGCAAGTAATCCGAAGAGGTGTTTAAATATCCATCTGCGGCCACAGCACAGCACCTAAAGTTGAGAAATGAGTATGGCGATGGCTCTGACAGGCGGGGGACACACTGGCTATTGTTAAAAAAAAAAAAAAAAAAAAGAGAGAAAAAAGGTCACTGGGAGTGGGTGAGCTGGTGGTTGGCAAGCCGGTTGGCTAGTACTCTAAGGACGACTGTGGTTGAGGCCAGCGGAGCAGGAAGGCTGTTGTTTCCTTCCATAATTGTGTATTACTACCTTTAATCATCTCTTCCTTGATTTTGACAAAATAAAATCATTATATTTTATGTATTGCGAGCACTAGGCCCGTGCTTAAAATGGATATCTGTGTAGGCACATGTGTTTGTGTTTCACGTACATGTTGTAATATTTATTCTCCACTAAATGAAGGGTCACTTTTTTTTTTTTTTTTTTTTTTTTTTTAATATTTGATACACTAGTGACAAAGTGGTTAGCTCTGCTTTCTAACAGCTCCAGAGACCAGGGAATCAATCTCAGCACATTGTCCCCATATCTGCATGGGCTTACTGCCACATCCCAAATATGCATGTGTTAGATTATATAGTGCCTCTAAATTAGCTCTGACATGCAGTCATATGGGCTGGTGCCCTGTCCAGGGTTAGTTCTGGTCTGCAATAATAGTTGCCAGCTCTCAATGACCCTGAACTGTCTAAGAGGGTTAGAAAATGGATAATCTTTGTACATACTGTAAATATTTATTTATTTAGAGCAATACCTTATATTAGTCTTGTCACTGAGAGGAGGCTTCCAGATGTTGCATCTCTCTTTTTTACATTTTTTCTGTTCAGGTACTCGATCTGCGCTCAAATCCACTTTACACAAGCCAAGCTGTCTTCCAAAATGTTCTACAGTGGGGTACAGAAATTCTGCTGACTGATACTCCAATAGCACATAAAGCAGAAAGTCTGACAGATTTGAACTGGATAGATCTGAATTTTGAAGGACCACTACAAGGAAGCAACACAACAACAGCAGCCCGGAGGAACCAGCAGATAGATATTCAAGTCGCTGGTGCTGCACTGGTGACCATTTCCACTGGACACGGAATAACACTGCATTGCAAAACCTTGAACAGGACAGGTGAGTGTTTTCCCATTGAGACAAATAATTCACCAGCAGGTAGATACACCAAGTACAGGGCATTGTTCAATGAGCCATTTTGGACTCTCAAGATCATAGGCTGCTCGAGTCTATGGTGGTAGAATTGGGTAAAGCAATGAAAGTAGCAGTGGATGGCATTCACTCCTGGGAAAAAGCAATTGCCCTTCCCAATTTCCTTTATTATTAAAAATACTTTCACAATGAACATTTTCATGTCTTCACCCAAAATCTATTATTAGATAAATGGCACCTGAGTGAATAAATAAGACATATATAAACTGTGCCTAATGGACAAATTAATTATAATCAAGTACCAGTACATATTCATATGCATTACATATGCAAAGGTTCTTATAAAGTCAAAAATGGCAAGAAACAAACAAACACTCATCAAACACCATCATTTTAAACCACAGACATTTCCGTCTCTGACTCTTTTTCAACAGTAGCAGGTTAATACAGGGTGTATACTGTATACTAGAGGGTTTGGGGTAAATCAGTATATTCAACTAATGTGGTATTTTTGCTTCAAGGGCAACTACTGCCATTTTGTTTCCATTTTTTACACCATGTACAAGTCATTGTGTTAAGCGTCCATTGCTTTAGTGTGTCATCTGTTAAAGCAGTGAATTTTATTAGTACATGCATAACAAAACACACTAAAACATTTTGCCAAGTTTCCATTACCAAATCCTTTATTCAGCTTTACACTGAATACACCAAAGTTACAGTAAACTAAGACCTTAATTTGAAACATACGCCTTTCCAGGTTAAAATAAAGGCCTCTGTCAAACTAGGACTGTTGTGTCTCCAGCTGCAGCTGACAGATCATATGACTCCAGGCCCAAGGCCTAAACAAGCAGTTCCCAAAGGGAGAGACAAACAACTAAATAAGGAATAATAACAGTAATAATACATGTTATTTATATAGCACCTTTCCGTTTCTTAAGGAACAAAAAAAGTAAGTTCACAATACCAAACAAAAAGGCTATAAAGTTTTCAAAAGACAAGAAAATCAAAACCTGTAACACAGTCCTAAATACAAAGTGAATCTATAACCGACATCAAAATCCAAAACTGGCCAAAAATCAAAGAAGTGAAAACAATAAGGTCAAAAAAACACAAATGACAGAAATGCAAAAACTTAGTAAGGTGAGCAAAGAACAATGAAAAAGTCGGAACATCCACGAAAAGGCCTTACCTGTACAGAGTGCAGAGGCTTTTTGAGAGGTCTGATCACAGCACCTATGGCTTGGAGTTTAATGAAGAGCCTCGCCCCATCACCTTCAAAAACAATTACATTATTGAGAGAAATCACAGCAAAAATAACAAAATAAAAAACACAAAAAGGATTAGCACTTCATAACTCATTAATAGCGTTAAATGAATATGCGGTGTTTGCTATGGACATTGTTTACTGAATATTTTCTTAGAAAAGTTCACAGTGTAGCCAGCTTAGGCTAAATTTTTTCCCCCCAATACCCCATGATGCTTTGCAAGTCCAGCATGACATCACTGAAGTGTAGCAGCCAATGTTGGATGGGACAGCCCAGCAAATAAATAACATTAACCCTAAAAGTGGGATCACATGAGTGGAAAACAGATTTAAACACAAAACATGCACACAGAAGGAAACTAGAAAAGTGTCAGTGTGTCTGTGTCTTAAGGTGATCTTGTTTTGCATGGACTTTTGTATATATGACCTGTGTGTAATACGTCAGCCGACCCTTTTAACAGTATTACCCAGAGTGCTGTCAGGAATTCACATGTCTTAGTGTTGTGCTTATTGAGCAGCTGTGGCATTGAGTGGGCAAGAGCCCAGGGGGTTTTTGCTGAACTTTTATATTCGAGAGAGGGGTCTGCCTGCTGTGAAATATGTAAGAGCCATGTCATAGTGAATTCATGCTTCCTGTCTGCATGTCATTTTATGATCTTATATTAAATTCTATTAATTTGATCTCGGTGAGGCAAAGAGAGTAGCACTGCTGCTCAGATCACCGTTTTGGGCACTTAGGGACAACTGAAACACCATTGCACATTTATAAGCCACTCAGTCTCTCCTTTCTAATTGACTTCAGTACATTTCACCAAGTTTGTCAAAGTTCTTGAACATTTCTGCATTTTTGCTGAATTCAAGGCATATGAATTCAGTGGGATTAAACTACAAAAGGAAAATTAACTGAAAACAAGACCAGAATAAAAAAAAAAAGAAATACTGCCAAGGTGTGCATGCCCAGTGTAGGCGAATGTCTATGTCATATGCGGTTTTGGTCTTTTTAGTGTGGACAGACACTTTCATTAACAATGTGAAAATGCTAATGTAGACAGAAATTATTATTGTTTAAAAATGCTGTTTTTAAATGAAAATGGAGCAGTGTGCACAAATCGTAGGTGTTGAAACTGCTGCTGGCATAGACCCCTGTTGTCTTGACTGCATACTAGATAAAGTTCTTTGCATTCATACATCTATCCTTTTCCTCAGTGTCCCAAAAACTATTCTCATATGTATGCAACAGCTTCATTGACTTGGGGGGTTTCAATTCTTTCAGGTCACCTGGTCTACTGGCAGACTCCATTGGGGAGACTGGACATCACAACACATATGAGCAGCAACAAAGCCACCATTATGTCTGAGCAGGAAAAGAGTTTAAGAATAAAAGCCTCCTCAGTGCACCACCAGGGGCTTTATTATTGCCTCTTCAGCCACAGTGAAGGTCTTTTTGTTACCTACTATATTGTCAAAGTAAAGGAAGGCAAGTTAAGGATAAGACGGGCTCAACTAGAAGAAGTATCAGCTGGGATAACGGACGCGAGGTTTGTGGCTGCAATAGCTGCTTCAGTCGTTGTGACTTTCTTAGTGGCTTTCACACTTGGAGCATTCGCAAGGCCAGCATTTGCAAAAGCGTGGCTGCATGTTAACAACTGGAGGAATGCTGAGGTTGCTGAGCAGAGGATGGAATTAGAATCTGAGCTACAGCTGCACAAAACGCATTTTAAATTTGACACCAGCACTGAGTCCATAAATTCTGATTGTCAAGATGGCTCTGCACAGACCATTTCCAAGGCTACAACTCACACAGTTCCAGTGAAGGAGCAAGAATCACCAGTAGAGTTACCCAGGGTTCCTCCACAGCCAAAACCCAGATTTAGACTCCTACATGAGATAACAGAAAGTAATTTAGACAAAAAAGAGCAGCCAAAAGATGAGACCGAGGAGGAGGATCAGACTAAGCAGCAACCACCTGGACCTCGAGAAAGCAATGATGATGGTGAACAGAAAGCACCAATGATTATTCCCACACAATATGAGGACGTTATAATCGAGAAGAGCCCAGCAGGGGAAAGGCTCTTAATCATTACTAATGAAGAGGACGAGAGTGTGAAAGTGTACACTGCGGATCTAATGAGGAAATGTATCTCAGGTCCTCATACTGCAGTAGGTGTCGATAAAGAGGTCAACAATAGCTTCCCAGACACAAGTTTAAATCAGCCACAGAGTCACCCAATTGGAGTAACGCCAGAAAGAGAAATTAAAGCTATGTTCCATAATTCAACTCCAACAATGGCAACAAAACTGGACACCAATCCATCCTACCATGCTGACTTCCATGACATAAAGACAACAAAGGAACCCAGCGATTCTGAATATTTGCCAGCGCAGGGTGATGTCTACCCTGACAGGAAAAAAGGATTACCCAATTTACTTTGCGGAAGCGGACATGCCAGTCTCCCCCGGTGCCTGGATAACAAATGTTCTATCACTTCAGCCATGCAGAAATCAAAAGAAACAATGACAAATGAAAAACCCACAGAAATAGGAAGCCAAACAGCTGCTCAGTCCCAGAAAAAAGAGGAGTCTGGAATGCAGCGAGACTTGACGAACCACACTGATGAGGAGGCACACATGTCCTTTAGTGGGGAATCCCCTGTAGACCTGCTCCCACCCAAGTCAAGGAAAAGAAGAACAATCAAGTTATACAACTATGACGAAGAAGGAAAGCCATACAGTCATGTCAAGAATTTGCAGGAGTGTGAAAGCCAGCCCGCTACAAGACTCAGGTCAGTGTCCATGAATCGACTCAGCGCCATTATGAACTCCGCATTTCCTGAGAATTCATTGTTTCAAACAGATGGCTCACAAAACCAGCCTGCAATCTCCACTGAAGATGTGTTACACATGTCCATTTAAATCACAGAAATACTGAGCTGTCAAAGAACACAAAAAACCTTTATAGGTAATCAGTTTTAAAATATCATCAGTTGTGAGTAGCAATTAATAAGATCCCTCCCAGGTCTCTGGTGTTACGAGGCCCTACTGTTAACCATTACCACACCTTGCAGTCCTACTAATCGCCATCTGTGTGGAGTTGGCACATTGCCTCAGTGTCTGCACACGTAACCTCAGCCTGTCCGATACGCACGTGCTTGGCCACACCAAAGTCGCCCGGCCTTAGTTGAGCAGGCATGGCTGAGCCCTATGATGTGATGGCACTGGAAGAGGCTCCTGTTCTTTATAATTTCCTGGTGCAAAGAAATCAGGATCAGGAAATCTACATCAATAAAATCATAAGCTGTTTGTTCGTTTGCTAATCACACAAAAAGAGCCTGCACCAATATTCACAAACTTTTTGTGGGTGTGTTGTGGTCAGTCCCACTTAAAATACAGGCCTCATGTTGTAACCTCTCTCCCTGGTACAATTGGAGGGCAATCCAAATAAGAGTACTGATGTAGAAGTGTGCTGGGCCTGATGGGAGGACATCAGCAGCGACAAGCAAAGTGCAGCCTCAAAGACCACAAAGGTTTCCTTCTGAATTCATTTGGATAACAATAGAACTGTCTAAGGGTATGTCTTTTTGTCTCATTGTGGGTTGTGTTTCACTATACAGAATTTCAAAAAGAGTTTTAGCCAATTTATCTATACCCTGGCAATGTCAAATACCTACTAATAAAGAAATAAATTAATACAATTCATGAAAATGTAACCTGGTGGCTTTATACTGGTAACGCTGCCAAGCTGTAATGGAGGAGGATGAAGGGTATTTCAACCTAAATGATACTGTAAGTTTGATTCCATTATTCAGGATTACTCCAGAAAACAAGTAAATAAATATGAACAAAAAAAGGACATTCATTCACATGAACATTCCCACAAAAACTAGGATGTTAGCGGCAAAAATATACTTGAATAAATATGTCAAAAATAACAAAAAGAAAAAAGTTATGGCAACTGACTTGTCGTCTTGACACACAGACCTCATTCTTGAAGGAATGAATATACTAGGACTGTCAAAGTGTCAAAAATAAACAGTATATATTCAAATGCAGGTTCAATATCCAGAGTGCTATATGTACCATATGATTTATCTTTATTTAGCATACTCCTTTACTCCAAGCAGGTAATGAAAAATCTATAAAATGAATCAGAGAATTTATCAGGTAACTATCAAGTTTAAAAAGAGGATGACTTTAAAGTAAAACACAAACATCGTAATTAGTCCCATGGCTAGATGGACAGTGGCAGCCTCTATCTATCGGTCTATCTACATAAAGAGATGGCTAGAGTTATTTTCCTATATGGTCTATTAACAAAAATAAAGTGAATGTTAGACAAGGTGCATGGGACAGGACTTGATATTTTACAGTGCAGCATGAAACTGTAATGAGGTTCTCTTTCTTTCCTCTTTTACAGGCGACTTATTTCCATTACAATTCACTGTTTTAGACGTTGTGTCAAAACTGTAGACTGCATGTTAACCTGTGTTGGCAAAGGTAGCTAAAATGAGAATTTGACACTGAAAAGCTCCTTTAAAATGGTGATTTTTAAAGCTGTTACATCAACAAACACATTGCATTGTGTTTTTGCTTAATACAATGATGCTTTACAGTTCTAACATAAAACTGGCAGCATGTCAGAGATCGTTGGTTTAAAAATTAACTGGAGGGGAATCAGAAGCAAAATGATACTTTTACAGTGCCAGAGGAGTATTTAGGAAAATCTGTTCTCAGTACAACTGTAGATCCAAAAGCAGAGAAGTAGGGATAGGAAAAAAAATTCTGTCCAAAAATGCATTGTGAAATATTATAAGAAAGAATCAGAAGGCTATTTTACTAAAGACATTACCAGATACATACATACATACTGTACGCTTATCCATGGTACACAGCATTTAGAGAAAGTAAACATGAACACATCTCCCATGGATTTATGTATTCCACTGATATCATGCAGCAAAAATGTTGACTTTCATCCAACAAAAAAAACTTTCTGTATTGCATGTTATTGACAATGTTTTTCATTCTAGTTTGCACACAAAGGGTATGTTTTGGCAGCCATCAATCCTTTTTCTGAACCTGCCTAATCCATCAGAGGGCTTCAGGGCCTTGAAACACATCCTGAAGTAAAATAATGCAAAATAAACTGCAGGGAGGGCTCATCCCAGCAGCATCAGGCACAAATCACAAACAAAATCTTGAAAAGACACTAGATGAGCACGAGAGGCCACAGTCATTCACGTTAGCAAGTCTGAACTCTCTTGACACTTAAAACCCATATACCTGTATATCTAGAATGACTGAATAAACAAGTGCACTGCTCGACTGGGCCACAGCTCTACAGGCAATAAAAGAAAGGAGCAAAAGGCTGCAAGAACAAATCCATATAATAGCCGTCAAAAATGGTTAGCAGTACGGTAAAACAATTTTTAGGTCTTAAATAAAAAATTCATTCTGTGTAAAATATGTTAGAAATTTGTAGGTGATATTTGATGTATTAAAAAAAATAAAAAAAATAAGGGGGCTCAAATTATCCTAAAACTGGAATGAGGGATAAATAACTTGATGCTGGTAATGCTTCTATGCGATTATTTATGTAGTGTGTGCCTACTTAACTGGCAGGCATTATATTTCATTTTTATTCAGTACTCCAAATTCCAAGCACTACAGTTTCAGTGTTACAAAATCTGGTTAAAATAAAGCTCAACTTTGAACAATGAAATTTTATTTACTTGAAAACATACTATAAACAGATTTCTTTTCTTTTTTTTAAACATAAAAAAAAACCTTCATTCGCCATCATTATCCCAACAGAAAATGGAACAAAAAGAAACATAATGAAGATTAAAAAAAAAAATTGCCACTTTTTCTTTTTAAATTAATACCAAAGAGTCTTTTTCAAATTGTATCCATGACTCATGGACTAACATCTGTCCTTGAACTTGTGTGAACAGTACTGAAACAAAGTCCATTCAAGTGCTCAATGTTTGCTATAATGTTAAACGAGCTTTTTGCCACTCCACAAATTCATCTAAAAGAACAGGCCCTGGAACAAAAATAAGAGAAAGAGCATTAAAACCATGAAAAAACAATTTAACATCATCACAAGTCGACTTAGTAGCCAGATAATAGTTACCAGTAGCAGACTCTTACATGAAATGTTAAAGTGAGACGATGTTCTACCTATGCAAACAACCACAAGTAGTTGGCAGAAGGACTTGTTTGGAGGCTGCTTTCTGCTAGCTCTCCAAATATATACCATGAAAATGATGATGAGTAGTTAAGGCGAGTGAAGTCTAATGTAGTCTGAACTGTATCAAAAGAAACTAAAAATCCAAATTTTATTCTACACCCTGTGTCCAATAACCGAATTCACATAGTCAACAATACCTTCCAATTGAACAAAAAAAATAAAATAAAAAGAAACTGGTCTTGACAGACATTAGAATCAACTTATTTTTAGAAATAAAGGAAATAAGTGGAAGCAGTAAACAGAGGTGCACCCTATTTGACTTGGGAGCTCATTCTTACACGTATATACAGAAACAATAGGAGCTCATTCTTAAATGTATATACAGAAACAGTCAGTTATTCTTATAAACTTTTTAAACTCCTCCGTTACTTGGCATGACAGCAGTATTCCTTGCAGGCAGGAAGTAACACAATTTTTCATAAAACATTGAAATAATGAAGTATTAATATTTTGGTTGTTTTTGCAATGTAGTGTATTCATGTGCAACTTCCAAAGTAGATGTTCTATGGAAATGACAAACCTTCCAGTGTACTTCTAAGTTGATCTGTTCCTTATTTTCTAAATAAAATTAAAAAAAAAACTGTTTGTCATATCAATACCAATAATTGTCCTCATGGGGATAAATGTCAGAAAGAGTGAAATTTTCCTTTAAAAGAAAACAAATGCAAAACTACGATAAAGAATAAACTCATCTGCCTCTTCCAAAGCACAATATAAAATGGGGGGTTGAATCAAACTATGAAAGTGGTTTTATTTTACCAGTGGAACAGGAGCATACACAGCACATGTACATTTAAATGCAAACCTTGGGAGCTTATTAAGTACTTCCATTCTATTATTTCTTTCCTAGTTTTGCTTTTAAATAAGGGTGTATTGATTGAACCCTAACCCACGATAAGTGAGGAAGATTTGATTCTGTAACATTTCAAATGAAGACAAAAACAAACAGTCCTCTAGATTAGTGTATCCTAACCACTGGTCCATAGAATATTTTGATGGTCTACAAAAAAAAAAAAAAAAAAAAAAAAAAAAGTGAATTCTTAGGTCCTGTTTTTTGGCCACTGTGAACAACTATCAGATCCCAAAAATTATTTCATGTTCTGCCTTGTGTATTAGGGTTACATGTAACCCAATAAAGAAAACCGGTAGAATCCAAACCCCTAAATTTGGATGGCTTAGGGCCAAGGACTGCCATCGTTTTACGATCTAGTGTATGTAAATTTGGATGTTCAAAACTCCAATGGGGGATACAACCCAGATTCCTAGCAAGTATGCCCCTGTCTCAGATCCTCTGAACTAAAGTAAATATGGACCCGCAAAACTCCAATGGGGAGGATGACCACACCCTCCGCTAGCACTCCCATCTATGATCCTCTCATGTAAGTAAATCTGGAAGAAAAATTTTCCAAGAAATGATAGAAAATCTGAACACTACAATATACGCTCTATTAAGAGATCGGACTTAAGAGAGTACTAGCACTTATGCATTTCCGCTTCAGGAACTGGTTGGACAAATGATGATACAGAATAAAGTTTACTATATTTTCCACCTGCAAACAGTTTGTGAAGATTTTCTCTTCTGCTGGGCCACAAGTCAAAAATGTTGAAACCATTACTCTAGAGCACACTGATATTTTAGGACAAATGTGGACTAAAGACTAACATGCATATAAAATGCACTTTTAATTCAAAGTTCAGTTGTCTTGAATGAAAATATCTTGCTTAATATGATAAAAAAACATACTTACAGGCACCATCTTCATCATAATTGCTAAGATCTGAATGAACTGTTCGGCTGAACTCTAAGACGTTGTACCACTGATCCTTGTTCATTACTTTATACTTGGATTGCTATAATGCAAAGTCACAAAATTTATATTGACTTAAAGAAATTTCACAATTCAAAATATGTCTTATTTGCCACTTAAATATAGTTCATCTCTCAAATGTATGCTGGTTTTGGAAGTTAGTAAATGTTTTTTGTAGGAACTGCTGCTCCTTATACTAAAGACACCATTTAAGAAGTTAAGTAAAATACCCTACCCAATAAAATGCAAATTACATAAACATATTGTGTCTGGAAAGCAATGGCCAGTCTGTCATGGGTAGACAGACAAGAAGTACATCAGTACTTCAGCGGGCTGCTTTGACAAGAACGATTTTACACAATCCAATAAAGAAAGCTTCCAACAAGAACACGATGACATTCAGCTATTACTACTACAAGCTATTTTTACTTATTCATATTTCAAGTGAATGTCATCCTTTAATATTTTTATTAAAAAAGGTAAAGCCTTTTTAATTTATGTGACTGTACAGTAGGCTATAAAATAAGGGCACATACACACACTGTAAAACACATTGTTATTACTTTCTGTTAACCCAGTCAAAGCGTGTCATTTAGTTGAAAAGGTTTTGCCTAATGCCTATACTTGTGCACTGTGGATCGGCTGTAAATATTGATTCTTCAGAGTAGGTTATTTAGATAAGATGTTAAAATAATTGACCTGGGCATAAACAATCACTAAGTCACTGCAGAAAATGCATGGGCAGGAACGGTGTCACTAAGCCAACAATTAAAAGGTGACTGAAAATTGAAAAATCAATGTTGATATTATCTACTGTATAAGGGTAGTTGTAATTTGTTAACCAAAACAGTTGTATTTGCTTGCATCTGAACTTTTGTGTTAAGCAACAATATCCCACTATCTCTGTGATGATCATTTCAGTCTCCTTAAATCTGCAAGCTTTTTCTTTTTTTTTTTTGCATGTCCTTTGCACTGTCCCATGTTTTTCTATCACAAACTTGAATTTGAATTATTACACATAGTGACCATAGGGAATAAGGCTCTTTGCCAAGGATGCCAATGCAACAAGTCTCACCGAGTTTACCTGGGTTGGAAGGAGCTGAAAAAGTGGAATAAATGTCAGGTTTCAATTGCAGTCATATAGTATATACAGTTAAAACAAGGCAATTAAATACATATACATAACTAGTGCTACAGATGCTAATCATCGCTACGCTGCATCACTGAGGAGATGTAAGCTGACAATAGTCCTTGAACCACTGTACACAAAACAACCGGTAAGGCCCAGCGTGCAACATGCGAAAATGTCAGCTGCATGTCAGGGGGAATACTGTTATGGAGGCCTCAATAAAACAAAAAATAATGAGTGACTGAGTATGTGATAAAGAGTGGGTGGCACTGGGCGTCATCCTGTTCAAATTCCTTTCTCAATTATCCTGACTCCTATTACCAGCACTGTGCTCCAGTTCTTACCCATGTGTCTATTAAGGAACAAAACCAAATCTGACACTGTAAATTGACTTTGAATTTCTGTAAATTTAACTAAAACACTGTGAATCAATAGAGATTTTCACGTTCACTCCTGGGGCCCTTCATTGGTTGCAGGTTTTCCTCCTGGCCAACTTCACAATCAGCAAGTCACTTTATTCCTAAATGTTTAACTAGCTGAATTTTTCTTCTCTTATTTTGTATTCAGAATAATAAAATAGCAGTGATTTACATTATAAGAAACCAAAATTATTTTTTAAGCATTGACTCCTTCTCAATTGTAACTGACTTTTGTTACAGCAATTTTGCTATGTTAATGGCATCTAAATACTGACAATAATCACTGGAGCAGCTACAGGTATAAATTCTGAATTGACACAAGGAAACAAACTGATCTGAAATAAAAGATTCATCACAGCATCATTGTTAAATTTTAGTAACTAGTAACCTTTACGATAGTTTTTGGAGCTGTACAGTAAATGAACACAAAGCATTTACCTCAAGCTTATCTAATTTTTCCCCCCAAACTATGCAGCTATAATTGAGTTAATAATCGAAAATGAAAATGTTATAAAGTACAGAAGGCTCTGCTGTTTTTACAGTAGGATCTTAATTCACTACAAATTACAGTTCACACTTTAAATCTTTTACTCAGAAGTTTAATTCAGCCACTCAATTTACAATACTTTAGTGTTTTGCTTTGTTCAGATAAACTAATAAACACACAGTTAATGAGTAAGAGTAAAGAAGGCAGCACTGTTTGCACAGGGGGATGTTGGAGAGCTTAATATATGAAAGCAATCATTGTATGATTAAAAAAAAAAAAAATGTAATACAAACCTCCAAAAACTGGTGAAATACTGAAAAAAGAGGCCACGTCCTTCCTAATAATAAAGCCAGCATGGACTTAGCTGTGTCAATATCCAGGCTGCGCTGGTCTTTATCCTAAAAGATACAGAAAGCAAAAGCCCCCTCAGCTACTGGTACTGATTTAAAAATAAATAAATACAATAGTGGCAAAAATTTAATTTGCATTGGAATCTTGTGTTGTTAAGTTAACAAGGAAAATAGCATAGGAGCAATATAAATACAAATTGTGATGGAAAAGCACAATGGAGTTAAGTAATCGCAAGGCTATGTTATTACTGAGTTTGGATGTTCTCCCTGTGCTCATCTGGGTTTTCCTCCCACTTCACCAAAAACATATGCATATTAGGTGAACTGATAATCCAAAACCTGTCCAGTATACCAATTTGTATGAACAGGGCCTAAAAGGGACTGGTGCAGTATCCAAAGATTGTCATACATTATCCTGTTCAGTTGACCATAATGCAGAATTCTGAATATGTTTAACTCTCACATGCAAGCAGCTTTTGTTTGGGGGGAAAAAAGGAAAAATAAAACAAAAAGTCAAGAGAAAATGGAGCTAAAGCACAAAATCATGACAGAGTATATTTTAAAGGCATACTCACCCTTGCAAAATCAAAGGCATATCTGTAGATATTTTTGAAAGTTGCAGTGTCATTTAGCTGTGCTCGTAAATAATCTAATTTACCCCGCAATCTTTCCGTGCAGTCACATCTGGAATAAAAAATAGTCTTATCACTTGATTATATTTCAGGACAGGGAGTGTAAAAACTAGACCAATGACTGTTGTTCTATGGTGGAGAGCAGGCCTTGTTATACAAATTCAGGATTCACCTTCTGACTCTGTAAACCTAAATTGCCTCAAAAGCTCCAAAATTAATATTCCACACATTGAAACTGACCAGGGTTTAAGATATTTCTGCACATGGTATTTTTGGAACAACATACAGTATATTCTGTAAGCCACAATAAGTAAAATATTAAAAATAAATGTTTCACTTTTTGGAGGTAACAAATATATAAAACAGTATTAAAGCGCTTCATTCAACTGAGGATCAACGGGGCTGGAGTCGATCCCAGAAGCATAAGGAGTACAGTAGGAAACAGTCCTGAACGCAGCACCAGAGCCTGCTAACAAAACACTTATCTCCCATCATCCAAATCTGCATGCATTTGAGGATGTAGAAGGGAAAATGACACCTGCAGACACATGGATCCTAACCACACAGGATTTGCTAAATCTTTACTGCACCAACACCACTCAGGAGGGATACCGTACCAGCTAGTTGTGGATCAAAAACTATACCAAAGATTAAGGTGCCACATAGCTTGTAGGATGGAAAGAGAATAACCTAAAGGTATGATTTCAACTTGTAATTGTATGCTTGTTTTCTTACTGTTGAAAACCATACCAGAAAACGTATCACTCACAAAGTGCACCAAATATAAATTATTTTAGATTCATTAGCCCTGTAAAACACACCAAAAGCAGAAATGGGGCATTAAAGACCCATTGAGGGATTAAACTGGCATTACAGGCCTAGTCAAAAATAGTACATTATGAAAAAAAACTCCTTACTGTAACAAGGTCATTCCCTTTAGCCATTCTTCCTTTGTGAAAAATCCCATGTTGGGAGCTTCTAATTTCCAAGCTAAAACTAACATAATAATCTAAAAGAAAAAGAGGAACAATGTTTAGGTATTTTAAACACTTATACTTAGAAGTTGGTCAGTATTTTAAGTTACCACATTGGGGAGACAAAAATAAACAATGTGACACCAACTAAGAAAGGTTAATACTAAAACTGTGCCATGGATTTAATTCTGACATATATTTTTACTAGCAAAATACCCGCGCTTCGCAGCGGAGAAGTAGTGTGTTAAAGAAGTAATGAAAAAGAAAAGGAAACATTTTGAAAATAACGTAACATGATTGTCAATGTTTTGTCACTTTTGTGAGCGATGAGTGTTGCTGTCATATTATTATATATATATTATATATTATATATATATATATATATACACACACACACACATACATATACACACACACACTCTCTTTGGGGTGCGAGCAACTGTTGCTGGGAGTGGCAGAATCCATCAAGGAAGAAAAATGAAAAACATTATTTGTACAAAATCTTAATTTATTTATCCATTCCTAATTAATTAAATGGGTAGGCTATTTCATATCAGTGCAATACGCTGTTTGTTAAAACGTATGACTCCCGCTCTTATGTACAAGTCTGCGTGGATATTATGAACTATCGTATCTGTTCAAGTTCTATTTAAATTTTAAATAGAACGAATTTTTATTTAGTCAACAGAAATATCTTTGGTAGGAATGTAAGTTAAATGTAGGCATCATTGCATAAATTTTTCTTCACCATACAAATGTAAAGAGTACATTCGCCTTACATTCCAACCAAAGATATTTGTGTCGACTAAATCAGGGGCGTCAAACTCAATTGCACAGGGGGCCAAAATCCAAAACACACTTTAGGACGCGGGCCGAACAGGATAAACATTTATTGAACACACTAAAACTAAACTTTTAAAACTTAACTTTTTTGAACATAAATATGAATAAAAACAGACAGGAATATTATTCCGGAATAAATCAACTCAAACCTTAAATAACATAATATTTTGCTCTCCATAAAAATATATCCTGTCTAAATTATACAAGTTAGAAATAAAGTAAACGTTAAAAGAACAAACATTCAAATTTCTTTACTCTTATATAATTTTATATAAAAAATAAACTTAAATTTTAAATATCCCAAAAGATTTTGCTCTCCATAAAAATATATCCTGTCAAAATTATACAAATTCAAATATGAACATGCTGCATAACAAAACCTGGAAATATAAATAAAATGTGTTCTTTTCAGCAATAACAAATCAAATCATTCAGTTGTCTTTGCTCATATGTCATTTTATCAGAGCTGGACGCCTGGCATCTTTTTTTGGCAACAAGTTCGTTTATGTTTGGTTTGAGGTTCTGTGTTGTAGAGATTCTCAGGATGGACTGCAGGTGCTCATCAGTGAGGCGACTCCTGTGTGCTGTTTTGTTAGTCTTTATCACTGAGAAGAGCTTCTCACACAGATATGTGCTACCAAACATGCACAAGGGTCGAGCCGCATGTAGACGGAGCTGGAGCATTTCTGCAGGAATGGAGTGAATAAACTGTGCGGGCCCTGCAGTATCGTACTTTGCCTTCAGTGTGCCATTACACTGCAGCTCAATCACCTCCATCTGAATCTGCACAGGTGCAGTTTCCACATCGACGGCAAATGGGTTGCGAAACTACTCAAAATTCTTTTTTGTTCTTCAAAGTCACCAAAGCGCCGTGCGAACTCAGTGCGCTCAGTTTATCAGCAAAGTGCGTATTTGGGAACACCGTTGTGCCAACTTGGTTCAACATTACTTGGCAACAGGAAAAGTGGGGCAAGTTGCACTGGTGCATTTGGGTCTCCCATAAAAGCAGCTTCACTTGAAATCACTTTGTGATTTTGCACGGGTAAAAACGTCTGCTGAAGTGTCAGATTCTTCTTTCACTCTTCTGCTTTCTGTATCTTCTGCATTGCATTCAGGTCATTCAGGTTATCCTGATGTTTTGTCTCATAGTGCCGTCTTAGATTAAATTCTGTAATTACAGCCACATTAGCTCCACAAATGAGACACGCGGGTTTACCGGCAATGTCAGTAAACATATACTCAGCCTCCCATCAGTTTTTAAAGGCTCTATTTTAAGAATCAACTTTTCTCTTCGGCATCGTGTGGGCTAGCTTCGCAATAACTTGCAGCATCATAAGCTAGACTTGATTCAACGCGGTAAGTGTTCGACAAGGCAGCTGAAGCGCTGCATTATGGGATCTGTAGTTTATTGTGTTACCAGCGCTTCATATCCCCGGGCCATTAATAACAATAATACAGTATATAAAATGATCTTGTGGGCCGGATATAATTACATTCTGGGCCGGATGTCACACTACTTGAGTTTGACACATATGGACTAAATAGAACTTGAAAAGATATATTTTTTCGAATGTGATCATGCAATGCAGATCGAGTTGACGCGCACTACACTAAATCGAGCCCGCGTGCTATTGTGGTTTTGCCTGCGTGCCTCAATAAGTCACCCTCCCCTCGCTCTTACTTTTTTACCGTTCATCTAATGAATACACCGAGTATGGCTTTACCAAAACAATCATTGATGGCGAATAAAGTATCCATTATTCATAAAGCTTCAATTGGTGATCTGTCTTTCTGCGTTAACCGCATATTTTTTTCATACGTCTCAAACCAAGGGGATGCGAAGGTAAAATAAATCAGGAAGCGCACGTACATACTCAGTGTACCCCCTCTCGGGAATCGAACCTCGGACGTCGGCGCTAAAGGCGAAGTCTCTACCATTGCGCCACGGCGTGTGGTTTATCTATTTGAGCGTATGTAGATCGGGGTGT